>CM045552.1:18110028-18457494 GCA_024721245.1 Mitragyna speciosa | reverse complement strand
GAATTGGGTAATTAGGAAGGTTCGCTTGGACGTAATTAGGACGCATGTGTAAAGGATCAGAGTTAAAATGGGCCGACGGTCCTTCAATGGGGTTGGCAAAAAGGTGGAATGGAAGCAGCTTGCGTATTGGTTGTGAGAGGCAATTGGTTAACCTACTCAGGGGTGTGGTCAACTGCTGGTGTCGGGTTGTTTGGAGCACAACCACTGCTGTTTGCCACAAGTTGATCGATTACACGCCTTTGTGATGCCATTTCTGCACTCAATTCATTAAACTTGCCCAACACTTCACTCAACTGAGCTCCCAATGCAGAGAAATCCACAGACACTGCTTGAGTTGGCCTTTCTGAAACATCCGGAGTCGAACTCATGTTTATACGTTTCAAAGCTTGACTTCGGGATCTGGTAACGATGGGGCTTCTTTGAAATGAAGCTATGATTTAAAGTACCTGGAACGCACATAAAAAAGAAGGAAGGTTTAGTCGCCCCATCGTCATTGTCACTGTCAATTTTATTATCATAAAAAAGAGAAAAAGACTAAAATTAGTAAGTATATAAATGATTCAGATGCATGTCTTAGGGGGTGCCCTTATTATGCCAAGGGTAGGCCTAACATGAAATGCAATCCTTTAGGGTGAGACCTCCTTTTTAATTGTAGATAGGCCAGATCCGCCAGGAAGAGATGCCTCCATTTTGCTCGTATTATCTTACCTAGGGTCTCACCTGCCA
This sequence comes from Mitragyna speciosa, assembly GCA_024721245.1. Lineage (NCBI taxonomy): Eukaryota > Viridiplantae > Streptophyta > Magnoliopsida > Gentianales > Rubiaceae > Mitragyna > Mitragyna speciosa. Next base: position 18,456,768 of record CM045552.1, on the reverse strand, counting down.
GGATTTACCGAAAATATAAACGTGTATGTCTTTTAGGGTTACGTACCCAAGACAAAAGGATGGCCTTCTTATCATGGGATTCCCGAAATGGCATTCCCTCTAGGGTTTATGCATGATGTCAGTTTATTAAAGCAAGTTAAAATATGCAAAATTGTCAAATTTAAGAAAATGTCTTAAAGATTTTTGATCTAATAATGATGCAAAACTTTTTCGAGAACGATGGACCATAAACTATACAAAAGAAATTATTGACTTCAAAAATATTTGATTGAAAAATCAAACCTCCAAGAGGTTATGAGACACAACATTGAAAGAAAACAGAAGTTTTGACTTTATAGAGAAATATACAAGTCAAAGTGTCAGTTTATTAAAGCTAAATGAAATACGTGCTAAAATCACTTTTTTTTTGTGTAATGTGGGATGGGTGGGCGGGGGATACGGCAAAAATGATGCATAATTGATTTGAAAAAGACACATATAAACTGCACAAAAGTTTGCCCTTGGGTTTATTTATTGACTCGACCTTGAGAAAATTTGGTTCGAATAAAAATGACAAATACAACAAGAATGAGTAATCTTTGAAAAGGATTTAAAACTAAGGATTTAAAAACTACAATTTTTATTCAAGAATATACAAGACAAAAAAAATCAAATTTTTTAGAATTTTTTAAGAAATTCACAATGATTGATCCCTTTATAACAAAATGCAATTTGTAAAAAATTTATGAAATTCCGTTTTCATCTTTCTCGGAGAAATTAATTATGAAAACGAAATTTAAACGTGCCAAAAGAGGGTTGGCTTCCTACAAGAGCACCATGCCAGGGCTCTTTATTCTATGGTCGTGAATGCAATCAAAAAGAAGAGAAATTGCGTTAGTTTATTCAACAAATATCACATAACACATTGACAAAAACAAATAATATACATAGATAACAAGGAAAATAAATGAGGTTGGTTCCCTCCTCTCGTGCCTTAGTGTGCCTGACAGGGTAAGGCTGACACTACCCTAGGTTATTTTACATGGATGCATGAGGTTAATCTTACTAATGCATCTAGACTCGAAAAGGTTTCGGTTCCCGAACCTTCAGACCGAGGGATCCAAATAAATCCGTCAATTCCAAAAATCCCAGGTCGGTGGTTCGAGTGATCCCCTAGACATCGCTACATGCACGAATGCGATGGCCGCATGTCTAGGCAGATCGATCCTAGTCCTAAAGGGATGGGTGGGTGGCAACCACCAAAAAGAGAAAAAGGGATAAAATAATCGTATGCACGTATGATGGTGCTCCTTATGAGAGGAAGGAATGTAATATTAATACGCGTGGGCTCTAAGGGTGACTGACCCCCTCCCAAATGCAAGCGCGGTCGAATAAAGCAATAACAAGTAAATGAATCATACATCACATAAGTGGCCGAGAGACGGGAAGCGTACGAGATGCGAAAGAAAAACCTAAAAACCTAAAAAGAAAAATGCAATCCTAACATCCAAATGTGATAAAAATGAAAGGGTTAGAAAAGGAATAAAATGACTAAACCTAGTGCTCGGACTCACTAGTGATTCCCCAGTGGAGTCGCCAGCTGTCGCGCCCCATTTTTCGAAAATAAATAGAAAGTGTAAAGAAGATGTCGGGAAAAGGGAAAAGGAAGTATTAAATGTGATGTTGTGGTTATTAAAAAAGCGTGTAAATTTTTGTAAAAACTAATTTTTTGAAAATGCTTTGTAAAAGATGATTCGATAAAAATGTGACAAAACAAATGCTTTACTTTAAAAAATAAAAGAAAAAGGGCCTAAAATGGGACTTTTGAAATGCGACGATTTTTGGGCCCGAAAATAGAGTCTAAAAAGGGTTTTTTAGTGAAAAAGGAGTCGCCACTTGGTATTGAGTTTTGGTGTACCAAGTCACCCGAAAATATTTTATAAAAGGTAAGAAAATTAAGAATGATTCATTTAAAGAAATGATTTTGGCAAAATATAGGAAAAACAAGAAAAACCCTTTTAGACGACTCCAGGTCTTTGAAAACAAGAGAAAAAGGTTCGGGAGTCACAGTTGAAGAAAGGGAAGGCAAAGGCTCGTGCCTAAGGCACCCTTTCAACCTAGCCGAAACTAGTTGCGAGGTTTAGTCTAAAAATTTTTCTAATGTAACCCTAAAGTTTTATCACATTTGGATGCAACTATATGAATGCAAATCTAATCCTAAAAATGATGTCGATAAGGGACGAAATGTTCCACTGAGGTTTGGTCGGAGTTATCGCATTGATTGCGAAACTCGAGTCTAGACCTCGATGGAGTCACGAGTATAGATGCAAAATGAAATGCAAAAGAAAGGAAAATAGTAATATAGGTAGTAAAGTGATCAAAGAGAGTAGGAATGCAACATAACGGGTACGGGGGACTAATAACTCGTGACTAACTGTTTCTACTCACGGAGGGGGGAACGACATGTACGCCATCGCTTCCCACGTGAGTAGATTGACTATTTCTAGTCAAATCACACAAATGACCTAAAATTCTATGTGTAGTGGAATCTAAATGTTATGCACTAGGTAGATGTTAAAATAGATAATAAATGATAAAGTATATATAAAAATCATACAAAATGGAAAAAGGCCTAAAAGATAAAAATGTGTGTGAAATATCATGAAATGACACACGAAAATGTTCCTAATGCTAAAATGATCCTAAAGGCTTAGCATTGGACTAGCCTATTTTCTATAAAGTTCTCCGCTAGCGTTGGACTAGCGAAGAAACCGGAATTAACCACAACTAGCTTTGGACTAGTGTGGCGACGATACACATATATAATTAAAGCAAGTAAATAAATAAAGCATGTATTAAAGCAATAATCACATAAAAGCAAATAATAGCACATAGGAGCACATAACACATAAACATGATATTCTAGATGCAAAGTCCTAAAGAAAGCGGATAAAACACATAAACACATAACACACATAGCACACAAAGCCCTAACTATTACACCGGAGAATAACCTAATTACAATCTAAAAAATGGAAAGAGAATAAAAGATATCTTATCTAACCTATCTATTACATTTTCTATCTAACATACATAAGATTTTATTTAAATAGATAACACATAAACTATCTATTACATTAACTATCTAAATACAAAAATTTTTTACTAAATAGAATATTACCTATCTATTACATTTTTTGAATGATCAATAATTAAATTCGAGTAAATAATACGACATAAATAAATAAACACTCACACATGGATAAAAATTATAAGCACAAAGATACATGAAAACACATAGAAAAAACACATAGGAGCACGTAAAAAACACATAAAAAAAAACATTGGAAGGGTAATAGGGGTACCTCCTATTCGAAAACCCGGTACAAATTGCTACCAACATGAACAAACTTAATCAAGGTATCATTATTTAAACAAATAAACCATTAATTAAATTATTCTAGAGCAATCACTATAAACATGCTAATGATAATTCAAACAATTGTAGCAATAATAAACAAAATAAGAGAAAGAAAAATAATGATAACAATAATTAATCATTTAGGAGAAAAATGAAAATTGTTTAAGTAAAAATAAATTAGTAAATAAATAAATAAATAAAGCAAAACAACAAAGATAAAATAAAATAAAACTAATAATAATAATAGAAGATAAAATAAACATAATAATGCATACATTGAAATTTTAACACCTCAAATAAGAATTATTAAAATAACTAAAAGAAAAATAGAGAAACTAATTTGAACATTAATTAGACTAACAAGACCCAATTTTAGAATATTAATTATAAGTTTGATAAAAATAAATAAAGAAAATGTAAAATGAAATAATTTAAAGCTTTGAGGACTGAACTAATTTTAATTAATATTTTTTTTTTGGCAAAAATAAAATATTATAAGATTTGGATTAAAAGTGGAAATTTAAGCAATATTCTAAAGTAAAAATGTAATTTGCAACAAGTAAAAAGGTAAAATTATAATTTTAAACCTTACTTACTGTAATGACATAGTTTACAATGAATTTAAAGGCTAAAATATAATTTTCAGCAACTATAATGCCCAAAAAACAAAAATTCCAGCAATAAATAAAAGACTAAAATACAATTTCTAACAATTAATGGAGGTCTTGAAACAAATTCCAGCAACATAAAGGACCAAAATATAAATTTCAGCAACAATAGGGGGCCAAAAATAAAGTTCCAGCAAGTGTAATAACTCAAATAAAATTCCAGCAAAGTTGGGGGGATAAAAATGAAATTCCAGCAAGTATTCTAAGGCAAAAATAGAATTTCCAGCAATGTATAAGGGCCAAAATACAATTTTCAGCAACATTTAAAGCCTAAAATATAATAACAGCAAGTTTGGGAGGCAAGATTGCAATTTTCATAAATATCAGAGGGTAAAAATGCAATTCCAGCAAAATCTAGGGGTCAGAATGTAATTACCGAAAAATATAGGGGTCAAAATGGGAAATTGAATAGTTCAGGGGCAAAAATTATAAATATCTAAAAGTTGAGGGACCTAAATGCAATTAATCGGGACCTAATTGCAAAGAAAATTTAATTATGGGGGTCAATCTACAATAAACAGAAATTTAAATGCACAAATCAAACATTTCCAGGGCCACAGTAGCATTAATGAAAGTATAAGGACTATAAAATAAATACCTATTATTAATTAAAATCAAATTAGAAAACTAAACTAATCAAAACGACGTAGTTTTGAGTGAAACTACGTCAAAACGACGTAGTTTCACTAAAACACTTTTTTTTTTTTTTTTAACCGGTTTTACTTTTCTTTTCTTTTTTTTTTTTTTTCCTTTTCTCTCTTTTCTCTTTCTTTCTTTTCTTTCTTTCTTTCTTTTCTTTCTTCTTTCCCCCCCTGGTTCTGTTCTCTCCACCCGATTCTCTTCTCCACCTCTCGCCGGACTTCTCTCTCTCTCTCTCTCTCTCTCTTTCCTCGGTCCGGTTCTCTCTCTTTCCGTCCAAATACCCGATCGGTCCTTGACAAAATAAGCCAATTCCTATCAAACTAAACCTCCCAAATTCCTACCCACTTTGGTCCAAATCAAACAAAATTTCGCCAAAATCATTTCGTGGATTCAACGAATTAATAGACAATTAGTATTAAAAGGGGGGGGGGGGTGAGACTTTTACCTGGGCTACGGGGGATTCCAGTGGCGAGCTGAGGCCGTCAGTTCTGGCGGTGATTTTGGGGCGGCGCCACTGGTGGATAAGTGGTGGTGTCGATGTCTGGTGTGATTGTTGTTGCTGTTGTTGTTGTTGTTGTGCTGCCTGTTTTCCCTTTTTTTTTTTTTTTGATTTGCAGGGGTTTGTATGCAGGTGTGTTGTGTGTGCGTTTCTGTGTAATGGTGTGTGTATGCAGGGGTGTGCAGGTGTGTGAATGGTGTTTGTGTGTTGCTGGTGCGTGTGTGTATGTGGGACAGTGATTTTTGTGTGATTGTGCTTGTGCGTGTATGTGTCCTGAGTGTGTTGTGGTTTTGTGAAGTTTGTGTGATGACTGTGAGTTGTTTTTGCAGGTGACAGTGTGTTTGTGTGAGGATTGTGTGGGTTGGACTGTGAGTTTGCAGGGGGAGAGCAAGCCGAGAGAGTGAGGGGTTTGTGCTGTGTGTGCAATGGTGTCTGTATGGTGTGTGTGTTAGACTGTGAGTTTGCAGGGGGAGAGCAAGCCGAGAGGGTGAGAGGTGTGTGCTGTGTGTGCAATGGTGTCTGTATGGTGTGTGTGTTAGACTGTGAGTTTGCAGGGGGAGAGCAAGCCGAGAGGGTGAGAGGTGTGTGCTGTGTGTGCAATGGTGTCTGTATGGTGAGTGTGTTAGATTGTGAGTTTGCAGGGGGAGAGCAAGCCGAGAGGGTGAGAGGTGTGTGCTGTGTGTGCAATGGTGTCTGTATGGTGAGTGTGTTAGATTGTGAGTTTGCAGGGGGAGAGCAAGCCGAGAGAGTGAGAGGTGTGTGCTGTGTCTGTGTTGTTTGTGCCTGTGTGCGAGTGAAGGGGGGGGATGCAGAGGGAGTTAGGGAGACCGAGAAGGAGATGTGAGAGTGTCTGCAGGTGAGTGCGAGGGAGGTGCAGGTGGAGAGGTGAGTGAAATGCAGTTGTGTTTGGCCGAGTGTGTGTGTGTGTTCTGAGCCAAGAGAAGTGAGGGAAAGCTGTGAGATTTTCTGTGAATCAAAACTGATGACTGAAAACTGGTGAGGTGTGTGTCTGGTGAAGTGAGGGAGTGAACTGATTGTGTTGATGAAAGTGGATGGGGAAGGAAGAAAATCCTCCCAAAATCCTCCCAAATATGCTGACATTGGCTGTTTTAGGTGAACCATGGCAGAAACAACAGCAGCAACGCTGCTGTTGTTTTAATTCTTTTTTTTTTTTTTTTTTGAAGAATTTTAGAAAGATAAAATTGTAAGAAAATGAAGAAAATGGAATAAAAATAAAACCCTCCCTAGGATTGAAAATAAATAAATAAATAAATAAAATAGAACTAAAACCAAAATTAGCATTACTGTAAAAAGAAGATTTAATAATAATAAAAATCACAATTTTAAAATTAATTCACCATTAAAGAAAATATGTCATAGACAGAAAAAACATAATTTGAAATAAGTACCAAATAGTGTTTAAAAATTATTATATATATTTTTTTACATAAAACCATAAATGTTAGATGCACATATAAAATATTTTACACACAAAATTCTTTAAATAAAAATGCATTGGAAAGTGTGACATTATGAAAATCACAAAAATACTAAATGACTTCTAAAATCACAAAAATTTTATACAAAATACATTATCCCATGAAACACATATACTGAAATTTTCACTCAAAAATTCTTAAGATTAACGCATTCTTGGGAAATGTGCCCTTAATAAATAAAAAGACAAAAGTTAAATAAATACTAAATGACCTCTAAAAATTATGTGATTTTTGCAGAAAATTTATGAATACACAAAATGCATATATAAAAAAAAAATTTTCGTTTGAAAATTCTCGTAAAATAATGCATTGGAAAACGTGCCGTTGAATTGAAAAATACTAAAATTTTAAATAAATAATAAATGACTTCCCAAAAATCATTAAAATCATAAATAATGATAAAAATAGTAAAATTATGTATTTAGAAAAATAAAATAAAATAAACTAATATTAACATGGTGAAATTACCATTTTGCCCCTGATACGACGAATTAGATATAATACGCGAAAATTGTACTCGACCCCCGAAAAAATGAAAAATACCCTCTAAAATAAAGTAACACATATATTTTTACAAAAGGTGTGTCAAAATTTGGTGTCTACATCTTGATTTATATGGATTTGTCTATTAAAGTTTTGATCTTTTATGTGAAATCCACCATGGGTACGTGCTAAATTGTTAATCTAGGGTTAGAGGAAACTAATCGCTTCATGCATATGACTTGATTATGATTATTCATGTTATCTTGTGCTTGTTTGTTCTCTATTTTGGTTTGCATGGATTTGTAGTTGCTTGATCACCAACTATGAATTGATAGTTGTTATTATGCAACGAGAGTTGGTAATGATAATGGAAAAGGAATAGCTGAAGTCTAGGTTGCATGTCACACGAGAGTAGTGGTGCTCCTAGGTGGGTCAATTAGGCAATTCATGTGATTAATGAACCAATACTAGTATCTTTACCACGAGAGTAGGAAAGAACTAGTAGGGAGGTAATCGTTAACTTGTCACGAGAGTGAAGGTTAAGTATAATTGGGATTGGACCCTAACCAAGACAAGAACCAATAGCATGAGTTGATCTTTTCATTTATATGTTTGCTCATTAGTTAACTCTATGCCCTAGTGTCTTAAGATTGCGAGTTTTCTCCAATATTGTTATTCTATGGAGTTGTTAGTTTAGTTGTTTATTTTATACTTTGTTCTTCACATTGTTAATTGGTTGTTTAGATAATAAAGTGAGCAATAAAACCTTAGTACTTCAATAACCTTTTCCCCGTAGGATCGACCCTGTTGCCCTATACTCAATACGATCTGTGCACTTGCAGTATATAGGGTAATTAGGTTTTATAACTTGATTATTTGTGTGTGATATAATTGGATTATTTGCTATATTTTTAGACCTAATTACACCCCTATCACTATGATAGGCTTAGAAGCACCAAAAATAGACCAAAGGGGCTGGAAGAAGAGGCCATCCACGACCAAAAAGAGTACGCTTGAGGCTGGGGAGCGAAAAAACCAAGAAGGCTAACTGGAGGTGAGCCGCGCCTATGGCTTAGGCGAGGAGCACTTGCGGCTCATTTGGCCAAACATTCTGATGGCAGCCACAGGGCACACCATGCCACGACCTGGGTTCGAAGTTTTACAAATTTTACTATTTTCTGAGCTTTTACTTATTTTTTCACTTGTATGAAACTATTTACCTTCCGTATTAGTTATTTAAGGTGTTTTGCCTATATAATGCCATCTTTATTATGTTTTGATAGACTAGATGTTGGATTAATTAGATTAGAGAGGATTTTCTCTTGGGTTCTCATAAAGAACTTGCGATTTCTTCAAGTGATTTGTTGAAATTCAACTATATATCTTGAGGTTGATCCAGTGGATTTGGGTAGGATTTGAGTTTTTCTATCAAATTAGTTTCAATTGTCTAGTAGAATTGGGGTTGATTTGTCCCTAGATACACAAGACGATCCGTGGGAGAGGTTAGTCTTGTGGTTTGCAAACTCGTCAAGATTCCCGTTAGGAGATTAATGTTGGGTCTCGGGCATGTACATATCATCTAATCTCTCTAGACCTAGTGTTGCTAGGGTCTATGTAGAGATTGACATGCTGAAAGATATTCCCGAGAGTGTTTGGATTGGAGTTGAGGGTGACACAGAAGGGTTTTGGCAGAAGTTAATCCCAAAATGATTACCCAAATATTGCACGTCTTGCTGGAAGTTGGGGCATTGACAAGCCGATTTTAGGTTAGAGATTGGTGCTGCAAAACCTGATGTAATGCCCAAACAAGTAAACCTACAATATGTTGCGGAAAAGGAGGGCAGGCAGACTAAAGAGAAAGTTAATCCCTCACATGAGAGCACCTCTACGAAGATTTCAGTTCATGGAGTTGTAGCAAATGAATCGCATGGCAAACCCAGTGCTGAAATCATGGTCAGTAATGGATGTGATACAGATGCAGATGTGGCTACGGAAGCAGTTGACAAAGGGAATCAACAGCATCAAATTGGTGAGTCTACAAATAATGGAGTCTCAAAAGGTTCGTCCATACTCAAGTAACAATTGATAAGTAATAAATTTGCCTATTTTAGTATAATGTCTTACATATGATTGCTGTGTGTTTTTAGTATGTTTTTAGTATTTTTAATATAAAAATGGCTCAAATTCATAAATATTCTCCATTTGAAGGATTTCCCAAAAATTAGGATTTTTGCCTGATTTTTATGGTTTTGAAGCAAGATTTATATTTTGAGCAAATTAATGCACAATCTTTGTAGATCTTGTAGGTTTTATACCTTCCATCATAATTTGGATGAATTGGAACACAATTCATCACATTTGTAGTAGATTAAAAAATGATTGATTAGGAGTTCAATGCACAACTTTTACATTCAAAATCTTCAAGATTGTTTTGCTCAATTTTGGAAAATTTTCATCAACAAATTCACCATGGAATTGAAGGGTCAACATCGCAAAAAGTTCTCAAGGGTATAAGAGGAAAAACAAGCAATAGAGAAGGGCAAAGAAGCAGTGGAAGTGAATAAATGGAGAAAACTAGGGGTCGACAACAATGACACATTTCTTTATTTTGGCAATAACTTGAGCTCCAAATATTGGATTGAGATGATTCTTTTTTATTAAAGCTAAGAGGAACCTCTATAATTCTTATCCAGACATCAAAATCCATTTCTCACTTTTTCATAGCAAAATATCCAAATTACTGAAATACATGCGTGCTATAAAGCTCTCCCAATCATATCTTAGTATTTTGGCTATATATTTGCATCCAAAACTTGAAATGACCTCATTCTTATGATATTGAAACTCTAATTCAAAGGGGTACAACTTGCATGTTTTGAGGAAAAGTTGATTCATCCTGCTTCTGGGAGCAATCCATGGATCAAAATCTAGAGACAAATAGCCCACGGATCTGACCCGCAGATTAAGCATGTCCACTAGAAAATGATTGCTTCAACTTGTAGCTCATCTTCCAATCTCTTTTGATGACTTTTTGATGATTTTCTGCACCTGTGCTACCCAAGGAAATGTTGCAAAATTCAATAGAAATATTTTTGTAATTTCAAGACAACTTTTTCATGCAATTTGTCATGCAAACAAGTTGTTTAAGTGATTACGTGAATTTTTCTATAAATGAGGAGCTCATGCTAGACATTTTGAACAAGTGTTGAGGGGAGGAGCACTCCCAAGTAGTTAATTTTGTAGTTTTATTAGAAATTTCAATACTTGTAAGAAAACTCTTGGAGAATTCACTTGTACAACTTCATATTCAATGAAGAAATGAAGGACTGGAACCATTGAAATAAGAATTTCTTTCTCTTTCTCTTTATTTCCTTACTTGTTATGAATTACTTTGTTGAATTCTTATACTTTCAAGTTATGAATTCTATGCTTAACTAAATCCTTTTCTTAGGGTTAAATGAAACTAATGATATGAATTGAATGTTATTATATTCGCTATAATTCATATTTTCTTGTTCATCTATCAAGGTTTAACATTTGTAGTAGCTTGATCACCTATTGCAAATCATTTAGATGTTATTTGACATTGAGAAATGCTTATAACATTGAAAAATGGTAGATGAAGCCTATTATAAACCACATGAAAATAGTGGTATAAGTAGGTGGATTGGGGTTGTTTAAGACCACAATTCATGCATTTCACGAGAGTTTATCATAAGAATAGTTAAACTCTAATCAATTCATTGTGAGAACAATTTTTGATTTCGCATGGAATTGCAATCCAAAGCAAAACAAGATTAATATAGCAAGGTGTTAGTTCATTTAATCATATTAATGACAATTAGTGAATTATAAACCCTATTACTTGTATTTATGAATTTTTTCTATTTGCTTTACTTCAAGTAGTTGAATTTTCTTATTCTACACATCACCTATTTGATGTTTTGTCTAGATAATAGAGCAAGTTAGTAGCTTTGGTACTTGCTATATCTTGTTTCATCGTGGGATCGAGCCTAATACTTCCCCTACTACATTTGACCTGTGCACTTGCTAAAAAGGGTATTAGTTCATAAATTTTCACTACAACAAATGCATTATTTTACGACGCTGGGAAAACTATCATTGAAGTTATAATTGCATCACGAAAAGTTTTTTGTGATGGTTTTCAATGCATCGGCAAAAAAGGTGTAACAAAAGCTTTGTGACAATATCTTAATTGTCACCAATAATATTTGTGACGGTTTATAAGAGTTTTAGGGACACTATTGAAAGAGTAACAAAAAATAGTATTTATGACAGTTCATAAGATTTTTTGGGATGCGGAAATCGAAGGCACGGGTACAGTTCGGGACTGTTGCATCCTGAAAAGGCAGTCCGGTCTGATGACCCCATTTTGAAATAAAGTTTTTGGAAAAAACTATACCTGTTTGAGAAAAGATCGGGTTTTTATTGAAAAATGTTATTTAGGAAAAATGATATAAAAAAAGATAAGGCTGACACTAAAAAGTAGGACAGTTTTGGCCAACTAATTCTGAAAAAGAGTTCTATTTTAAAAATGGAGTCTTCGCTTGATATTGAATTAGGTGAATTATATTATTTTGAAGATTAATTATATACTGTCGTGCTCTCTCTTGGCTCTCTCTTGGCTAACCCTAGTTTCCATTTTTAAACTTCTTTTTTTTTGCTGGTGAGGTGGTTGGCTGGAGGTCTCCGCCGATCACCTCCTCTCTTTTTCAAGGATGACAATCAACTTCTCAAATCCAGAAGGGTAGTCTAAATGGTCTGTGAATAGGTCTTTTGCTGATGTTGTTGCCAATCAAACACAATCAATTGCACTAAAGGAAACCTCTCTTTATAAGGGCAAACCTGCTGTGTTTTTTTTCTGATGAAGAGGTTAAACATTTGGCAGCTCCATTGAAATATGTTTTGGTAGGAAAGTTCTCAAGGGGTCATTCTTCCATGGAAGCTCTCCACAAAGGATTCAATGTTGTAGGGTTCAATGGATGCTAGGCATGTATGCATTAAGTTTGATCTCGAAGAAGACTTTCAGAGATGTTGGTTAAGGGGATTTTGGAGCTTTCAAGGATTTGGCATGAGGGTTTTCAAATGGTCTACTGATTTCAGATTAGATGAAGAATCATCTATTGTTCCAGTATGGGTTAACTTTGATAATCTACCTCTCCACTTATTTGACAAATCTTCATTATTTTCGTTGGCCAAAGCTGTTGGAAACCGCTGAAGATTGATGCTGCAACTGCCACCCTTGCTAGGCCTAACATAGCAAGGGTATGCGTGGAACTGGATCTTCTGAAACCCCTTCCAAATAGAATTTGGATCGGACATGGGCATGCTGGTTTCTGGCAGAAAATTTCTTTTGAAAACCTTCCAAGTTACTGCACTGGTTGCAAACGACTGGGACATGCAGAAGATCAATGCCGGTTAAATGGGCATGCTGCTGCAGCCCCAACCTAATGGGAACACTAACCCTCGCAAGAATGATCAAATGGAACATCAACAGAGGTGGACTCCAAAGAAGACTAATGTCAACATCGATGAGACTTCCAAGAATGAGGGACCTGGTAAGCTAGTTGCAAATACTGGTTTCAATTCAGTCGAAAAGATGATGTTAAATGACAAAGAGGACTAGATGATTATCATCAGGGAATGGCTTTGGACATTATGGAAGGGGATGACATAAACACAAACAGAAGATTGGATTTGTCACCCATTATCAATGAAGCAGTAACAAATGACATTGCACTCACTCAGGCGGATAAAGGGGCTATCTCTTTACCACAGGAAGATAGTAATCAGACAAGTTGAACAATGAAGCTAGTGATGACAATGCTGGAGATAACGAAGAATGGGATGGAGTAGATGAGCATCACCTTCCTGAAGTGGCTGGTAATTTATCCCCACGACTTGTTGCAACAGAACCATTAAAACAGCCTTGCAATTCTGCGTTGGAGGCTCTGAATGTGGAAGGTGCTGAGACATTGGATCCACCATTTCTGCAAGTTCGTCAAAAAGGTATTAGAGCCAAGTTTGCATCAGACTGGCTGCTGCGTTCTTCCTTGAAGCAGTACTCTAACTCATTCTAGGTTTTGTCCAATGATTAAAGTACTATTTTGGAACATCTGTGGGGTTCATAAGGCCCCAAATTTAAGAAGATTAATGCAGTTAGTTAGATCAAATAATGTTCAACTTGTTGTCATTTGCGAACCTAAGATTTCAGTTGCAAAAATTGAGTTTATTCAGTTGAAGTTGCAATTTGATTCAGCCATTTACAATAGTTCTGAAGATTTATGGGTGTTCTTCAACAATTTTATGACTTGTAACATAGTTGGGAATTCAGGGACAGTTCATAGGCCTAGAGATTTCATCACCCTCAATTACCTTCAACCTTTAATTTTGCCTTTGTTCATGCTAAATGTTCATCAGAACGAGAGGAATGAACTTTGGGCAGATTTGTTAGCCTGCAAACCATCACAAGGACCTTGGTGTATCTGTGGTGATTTCAATTTGGTAACGGCAGCAAATGAGAAGAAGGGTGGTAGGCCATTTAACATCTCTGAGGCATTGGATTTCTTATCTTTTGCAAATATGGCTAGTGTGTTTGATGCAGGTTTCTCTGGCTCTCAGTTTACCTGGTGTAATAACCGTAGAGGTAGAGCACGAATATGGAAACAGCTTGATAGAGCTCTTTTAATGAAGAATTGTGCTGATATGTCTTCTTTATCAAGTCACTCACTTAGCTCAGGATCCTTCGGATCATGCACCGTTACTTCTGAACTTCTCTACGAGGATGGATAATAAACCCCGACCCTTTCGGTTTATTAATGTTAGGACTACCAATCAAGGCCTTTTGGAGGTTATTCAAACTCTTGGCAGATGGAGATCACTGGGGCATCCGATGGTTATATTGTGTGGCAAGCTGAAGGCTTTGAAAAAACACATTCAACAGTGGAATAAGGAGCACTTTGGTAACATATTTTCCAATGTCAAAATGGCAGAGGAGAAGGTTAGGTGGGCTGAAGAAAATGTTGAGTTACGAGGTTCACCAGAGACTAAGTTAATATTGAATAAAGCTAAGGCAGACTTGAGATGAGTGTTGTCTATTGAAGAGCAGTACTGGAGGCGGAAAGCTCGCGTCAAATGGCTTAAAGAAGGAGAGAAGAATTTCAAATATTTCCATGTTGTGGTTAAGGATCGAAGATCCAAAGCCTTCATTCATCGAATAAAAGACATGGATGGGAACTGGATCAGTGAAGAGGATGAGATTGGAGACCAAGCTGTTAAGTATTTTGAGATTTTATTTACCAGTGAATCGAGGTTTCAGCTCAATTATTAGATGTCATCCCGAAGTTAGTTTCACCAGAAGAGAATGTATTACTGGAGGCAGTTCCTTCGGAAGATGAGATCAAAAGTATAATTTGCCAGATGGATGGTGATAGCGCTGCAGGTCCCGATGGGCACACAGGGAAGTTTTTCTCTTTTGCTTGGGAGGTGATAGCTAAGGTTGTTCACAATGCTGTGGTGAGTTTTTTCTGTGAGGTTAGCCTTCCTCGTTCAATTACAATAACATCTATTGTTCTTATTCCTAAGACTGCTAACCCTCAGGATTTTTCTCAGTTTAGGCTGATCAGCTTGTGCAACTTCTTCAACAAGGTGATTCCTAGAATATTATCTAATCGTATGGCTTCCATTTTACCTAAATTAATATCTCCTCAATAGAGTGGGTTTGTGAAGGGTAGAAGCATAGAAAATAACTTCCTCCTTGCACAAGAATTAATTTCAAGCATTGGGAAAAAGGCCTGAGGAGGCAATTTAGTAATAAAACTGGATATGGTTAAGGCGTATGATCGGGTGTCATGGCCATTTTTAATTTCTGTACTCCGTCAATTTGGGTTTGGTGAGTGTTTCATTGACATGATCTGGCATTTGATATCGAATGTTTGGTTTTCTGTTATTATTAATGGAGCTAGTTTTGGTTTCTTCAAATCAACAAGAGGTTTGCGTCAAGGGGACCCTGTATCACCTTCTTTGTTTATTCTTGGTGCTGAAGTTCTTTCTAGAGCATTGAATAGATTGATTGATCAACCAAACTATGTGGGTTTTTGAGTTTCGCCTGGCTATCCTTATGTGATGCATTTGGCTTTTGCGGATGATATTTTGATATTTGCTAATGCCTCCAAGCGGTCATTGTTGAATTTGATGGATGTCTTGGACAAGTATCAAGCAGATTCGGGCCAACATATTAATGTTCAGAAAAGTTATTTTCTAGTGCATCCGAAAATGGGGAATACTCGAGTCAAAATCATTGAGCGGATGACTAGATTCTCAAAGAAGCAATTTCCCATTAAATATTTGGGCTTCCCTTTGTTTTTTGGCAAGGCCAAGATTGAACACTTTTTCGATCTTTGTTCGAATATTATGAAGAAGGTTCTAACATGGAACTCTCGCTTATTATCTCCAGGGGGTAGGATGATACTTATTAGACATGTCCTTAGTGCCATACCTATTCATTTTTTGGCGGTTGCTAATCTACCTAAAGGGGTTATTCTGGTTGATGGAAAAGGTATTTGCCAATTTTCTGTGGAATTCAGTCGAAAATACTTCCAAGCTATCATTGGATAGGGTGGCATCAATTATGCTATCCAATCAAAGAAGGGGGAGCGGAATTCAGGAGTATGGAGGATGTCTATGCTAGCTTTTTCTTGTAAACTTTGGTGATGTTCAGACAGGGTGCTTCACTTTGGGCAAATTTCATGAAATTAAAATATTGTACTGCCATTCACCCGTGTCAAGCTGAAATTATCAGTGACAAGCTCAGCTACATGGAAGTGTATGCTTAATATAAGAAATCATGCTGAATTGAGTATTTCCTGGTTACTTAATAAGGGTGATTAGCCATTTTTGGTTTGACAATTGGATGGGTCAGGAGCCTTGCATACCAGGTTGAATATAAGTGCAAACCATTTGGTGAATAATTTTGTTCAAGAAGGACGGTGGAATGCTCAACTCCTCCAACAATGGTTGCCAATAGAAATTGTTCAAAGTATTTTAAATATGGATGTTCCAAATTGGTTGGAGTCAGATGTGATGATATGGCAAGAATCTACTTCTGGTAATTTTTCCTTATCATCTATTTTCCATGCAGTTAGAGATTGTAGACCTATTTCTTTGTTTGCATCTAAAATATGGCATCCTCAAGTTCCATTGAAAGTGTCATTTTTTATGATGAGATTGCTTTTAGGGTGTTTGCCTCTTGATGATGTTTTAAGAAGGTACGGTTTTAATCTCCCCTCCAAATGTTTGTGTTGTTCCATTGCTAATGCTGAGTCAATTGATCATACTTTTGTCTCGAGTACTTTTGCAACTGAAGTATGGAGGTTTTTGGGATAAATTGTGGTATCAATGTATCAGCCATCCATTTAATGCTATGTTGTTAGGTTGGTAGCTTGCCACTCATAAGCATAATCGTATGAGATTTATTTTGCAGGTAATTCCAATTTTTAATTGTTGGAATTTATGGAAGGCACTAAACAAGGCCTTCTTTGATGGTATTGAGCCTGAGTCCTCTAAAATTTGGGTTGAATTGTTTAGGGATTTAAGAGACGCATATTTTCTTGAATATAAAGAGGTTATGAATGTTCAATCTTGACATGTTTTTCTGGATGCTGTCTCAACCATGCTTGATAAATTTCTTTGGAAAGCTATTAAATGGGTGCCCCCATTAATTGGAAAGATGAAACTCAACATAGATGGAAGCTTCAAAGGAAATCCAGGCACTTGTGGAGGTGGTGGTGTTTTGAGGGATTCTGAGGGAAGAATGGCATTGGGGTTTGCATGCTCTTTAGGTTGTGGGACCAATTTACAAGCAGAAGTAAAGGCAATCATCACAGGCATCAATATCTATTTTGCTCATGGATTCTAGCACTTTCTAATTGAATCAGATTCTTTTAGTTCTAGTAAGTATTCTTAATTATAAATATGAGTCAGATACTAAAACCATTGAAGAAAGAAATCCATTCCAAAGCTCTATCTAAAAATAAATTTAGAAACAAAGGCAATTCCAAATTTACCGTCACTCCCCCAGCTCAAATAATTGACCAGCTATTTAGTTATTCAGTGCTCCTTCATTAATGACCTTGAAATCAGCAGTATCCAACTTTAACCCCATTGTCAATTCCTCTTCTAGCTCTATCACTCCCACAGTGGGCTCATGTTGAGGCAAAGAATTGTTATCCACATTTGGAGTCTATCCCCCCTTCTTTCCTCAATACAATTTTTCCATCATCGATCATGTCTTGGATATATGTTTTAGAGTCCAACAATTGGCTGTGGAATGCCCTCGGCTTCCGGAATGATAAGCACAAATGGCTTGAGGGTTGTAGTGATGGGGAAACCCATTAGAGTAATTCACCTCAAGTACCGTGCCGATCTTACTTGTTACCTTTAGTTGTTCATAAATTTGATCCAAGGGGCGCCCAAGAGGAGTGAAGGTCCTGGATCCTCTCTGTGGGGGTTTGCTGAACTCCAAGCATTCTGAGATTGGTTGGGTGGAACATAAGTACGGGGATGAATAGGTCATGGGCGAGGTTGAAATGGAAGACGCAGGTTATTTTGTGGCACGGGCTGAAAATTTTGAAATTAGGTCGAGCATTTGGAAGAAATGACTGTGTATTCATCGGTTGGACTTGGGTGTGAAAAATTAGTTGAGGGCACAGTGGAAAAGTAGGAAAAGCATATGCTAGTAGAGAGTACTACAGACAATTGGCATGATAGTTCGTGTTGGTTTGGAATCTGGGTTTGGGTCTCGAGACTTGATTTAGCACAAAAATTGATTCGCCTTCCTTCTATTCAATTTTTTTCTAGTCGCTTTCTTCAAATTATTATTGTTTTGAAAAATTTTCACTTGTAATTTCATGACAGCCATGTCTACCACTTTTCCCTTTTTCACTCCTCTCTCAATGGCTTCTACCTGTTCTATGATTTGAGCGAAAGTTTTCCCAATGGAGGCCACAAACACTTGGTAATATGGTGGGTCTTGAGCATCAATAAAAAGTTTGACCATCTCGTTTTCATCGATTGGTGGATGCACTTTGGCAGCAACACTTCGCCACCGCTGACCATAAGTCACATAGCTTTCTGAGGATTTCTTCTTTAACTCTATCAAAACAAATCTGTCAGGTACCAGATCGCAGTTGTATTCATACTATTTGATGAAAGCCCGTGAAAGGTCAGTCCAATTTCGGATCTTTGAGAAATCTAATTTCAAATGCCACTCTAATGCATCTTTCTCCAAACTTTCTCCAAAAAGTCTCATTGGCAACTTATCATCTCCAGTTGGCCTTTCAAGTTTGTTGCAGAACATTTTGAGGTGCACCATAGGGTCCCTACTACCATTATACTTAGAAAACTCTGGTACTTTGAATTTCGGTGGCAATTGAGTATTTGGGAATATGCAGAAATCCTCGTAATCCAATCCACCGTATCTATCAAACCCCTGACTCTCTTTAATGAAATCATCAAATCTAGTCCAGTCTCTTCAACAATAGTCTTATCAGTCATAAAGGGATTCTCTTCCCTAGCAAAAGATTCCATCTCTACTCCCTCCTGATACCCAGTATCGAGCACAAATTGACTTGAGTTAAGTGCCGGTGGTGGCTGAGTGTTTTGGGTGAATTGAGTTGCTTGCTGGGGGTAGTAAGGTTGGTTTGGAGCATTTTGAGTGTTTCTAGGGCTAGATGGAATATGAAGGGCATTTGAGGATTTTGAGTAGGTGGGGATGGAATCTGAGTGTCTTGAATATTCAGAATATGAGACTTGTATCTGGACAACTGGGTCATTGTTGTTCGTACCAAGAGTACTTCCACTTCGCATTAGGTTGGGTGTGCAGAGTTTCCTGAGTGGGTGGTACGTTCGAGGTAGGAGCCATTGTTGTTCATATTGCTTATGAAGTGGGCAATGATTTGGCTATGAGAGGACACTTTGTGAGTCATGTCATTCATCTTAGTTCACATTTCATTCATTTGTGCCCTTAGCACAGTCAGTTCAGTGCTTGATTCCTTGCTGGCACTTCGGAAGAATTCGGATGGTTACTCATGTTTATATGCAATATTTTGGCGCGAAACCGCATGTAAATGGGGTTTCGGTAAAAAGAACCTATGATTTACGATACCTGAAAGATGAGAATTGAAAAACACGATTCAGATATTTATCTTGCGTAAACACTGTCAAGTTTTTATTCTGAGAAAGAAAAAGAAAAAGATTGGAGTTAGTAAATGTATATACAATTCGGATGCATGTCCTAGGGGTGCCCTTATTGTGCCCAGGGTAGGCCTAGTATGAAATGCAATCCTTTAGGGTGAGACCCCCCTTTTTAGTCATAGATGGGCCAGATCCGTCGGGGAGAGATGCCTCCATTCTGCTCGTATTACCTTACCTAGAGTCTCACCCACCAGGATAATACTGAAAATGTAATTGTGCATGTCTTTTTAGGGTTATGTACCCAAGACCAAAGGGCGGCTTTCCTATCATGGGATTCCCGACATGGCATTCCCTCTAGGATTTATGCATGATGCCAGTTTATTAATGCAAGTTAAAATATGCAAAAATGTCAAATTTAAGAAATGTCTTAAAGATTTTTTATCAAATAATAATGAAAAACTTTTTGAGAAATATGGACCATAAACTGTACAAAAGAAATTATTGACTCTAAAAATATTTGATTGAAAAATCAAACCTCCAAGAGGTTATGGGACACAACATCGAAATAAATCAAAGATCATGACTTTATATAGGAACATACAAGTCAAAACATTAATTTATTAAAGTAGAATGAAATATGTATTAGAATCACTTTTTGTGTAATGTGGGACGGGAGGGCGGGGCACGGCAAAAATGACGTATTAGTTCTCTAAAAAAAGAATAAATGCAAATTGTACAAAAATTTGACCACTTGGGTTCATTTATTAACTCTGAGAAAATTTGGTTCAGATAAAATTGACAAGTACAACAAGGATGAGTAAACTTTGAAAAAGATTTGAAATTACACCTCTTATTTAAAAAATGTACAAATTGAAAAATTAGATTTTCGGGACTTTTACAAAATTTACAATGATTTGACCCTTGGATATTTGTTCGCAACCAAACACAATTTGTAAATTTTTTT
This sequence comes from Mitragyna speciosa, assembly GCA_024721245.1. Lineage (NCBI taxonomy): Eukaryota > Viridiplantae > Streptophyta > Magnoliopsida > Gentianales > Rubiaceae > Mitragyna > Mitragyna speciosa. The sequence continues at coordinate 18,436,400 of CM045552.1, read as the reverse complement.
TAAAATCTCATTTCCATCTTTTTCGAGGAAATTAATTATGAAAACAAAATTTAAACGTGCCAAAAGAGGGTTAATTTCCTACGAGAGCACCATGCCAGGGCTCTTTATTCTATGATTGTGAATGCAATCAAAAAATAAGAAAGAGTGCATTAGTTTATTCAACAAATAACACATAACACATTGGTAAAGCAAAAGCAGTAAACAATACAACAGAAAAAAAAAGGGGGGTGGATTCTCTCTTCTCGTGCCTGATGTGCCTGACAAGGGTAAGGCTGACTCTACTCTAGGTTATTCTACATGGATGCATGAGGTTGGATTCACTAATACATCTAGACTCAATTAAGGCTTCGATTCTCGAACCTTCAGACTGAGGGATCCAAAAAGTAACAAGTCCATCAATTCCAAGGATCCTAGGTTGGTGGTTTGAGTGATCCCGTAGACACCGCTATATGCACGAATGCGATGGCCGCATGTCTAGGCAGATCGATCTTAGTCCTAAAGGGATGGGTGGGTGGCAACCACCAAAAAAAGAAAAAGGGTAAAAACCATCGAATGCACATATGGAGTGCTCCTTATGAGAGGAGGGAATGTAATAATAACATGCATGGGCTTTTAGGGTGATTGACCCCTCCCCAAATTCAAGCGCGGTCGAATAAAGCGAAAGTAAATAAAACATACATCACATAAGCAACGGAGACACGAGGAGTGTGAGATGCAAAAGAAAAACTTAAAAACCTAGAAAAGAAAAATGCAATCCTAACATCCAAACGCGATGGAATATAAGGGTTAAATAAGGAAAAGATGATTAAGTCTAGTGCTCGGACTAACTAGTGATTCCCAGCGGAGTTGCCAAAATACTATTGCGCCCCGAAAATGACACACGGTAGGGTCGTAACTGTCGCGCCCCGAATAGGTGGGTCTAGTCCGGTGACCCTTTTTTGAAAAGATAAGTTTTGAAAAATCTGCATGTGTGATGAAAATCGAGTTTTTTTGGTAAAATATGTTTTTTAGAAAAATGGTATTTTAAAAGAAAGTAAGGCTGGGACTAAAAGTGCGACAGTTTTGGCCAATTGATTTTTGAAAAAGGGTTTTTATTTTAAAAAAATGGAGTCGCCACTTGGTACTAAGTTGGGGTGTACCAAGTCACCCAAAAAATTGTTTGACAAAGCAAAAGTAAATTTTAGAAAAATTATTTAAAACCCTTTTCCAACTCCGGTCTACGAAAACGAGAGAAAAAGGTCTGGGAGTCACATTTGAATAAAAGGAAGGCAAAGGCTTGCACCTAAAGCATCCTTTCTACTTAGCCGAGGCTAGTTGCGAGGTTTAATCAAAATTTCCTAAATTAACCCTAAGTTCTATCACGTTCGGATGTGTCTAAATGAATGCAAATCTTAAATCTAAATGTGGGTATCGGGAGGGTCAGCATGTTCCTGTCGAGACTTGGTCAGAATTATTGCATTAATTGCGAAACCCGAATCAAGATCTCGAGGAAGTCGCGAGTGTCATGCAAAATGCAATGTTAAAAAGAAAAGAAAATAATAATATATAGTAAGTGAAGAAAGAAAATGGGTATGCAACATGACATGTACGGGGGACTAATAACTCATGACTAAATGTTCCTATTCACGGAGGTGGGAACGGCATGTATGCTACCATTTCCTACGTGAGTAGGTGACTATTTCTAGTTGGATCACACAAAATGACCTAAATTCTAAGTGAAATACTACCTAAATGTCATGCATTTGAAGATGTGTCAAAATAAATAAATAATAGTAATATTAATAAAAATCATGCAAAATGGAAAGAAAACTAAAATGTGTGAAGTGGGATGAAAAATACACACGAGTGCACCTAGCACTAAAATGTCTTAAGGGTCTAGCGTTGGACTAGCTCTTTCTAGGGATTCCCACTAGCATTGGACTAGCGGGAAAGTGATAAAGCCACAACTAGCATTGGAGTAGTGTGGTGAGGAAATAAAACTTGATAAAACATGAATCAAAGCAATAAAGCATAAATCGAAAGTGAATAAACATAAAAAGACATATAAAATCACATAGGAGCACATAACACATAAACATGATATCTAGATTGCAAAAACCCTGAAGAAAGCAGTAAAACATATAAGCACATAAGCACGCAAAAACAAATATACCCTAGCTATTACATCGGGGAATTTGACTACAATTTAGGGAAAAAAAAAAGTAAAAACGGCCTATCTATTACACTTGCTATCTAAATACACAATTTTGCTAAAATATAAGAAATGTAACTAACTATTACATTGACTAGCTAAATACAAAAAATATTACACTTTTGCCAAAATAATAAAAATTCTAAATTAAATAGCATAAAGTAAATAATACGCAAAAGCAAGTAAAATAAGAAACAAATAATAATAAAATAATGCATAAAAATCACATTGGAGCATATTGGAGCACATAAAGAAGCAATTAAAAAGGTGACGAAAATACCTATTCTCGAAGACTCCAGTACTAAAAACACTAATCAAAACGAACAAACGAAGTCAAGGAACTTTGATATAAACAAATAAAACCTAAAATATAAGTATTGACAGATTGAGATAAAAATCAATTCTAGCAACTAAGGGGCTAAAGATAAAATTCTATAAAACTTAAAAGGTAAAATTAAAAATTTACAGTAAGTCTAAGGGATGCAATTGAAAATTAAAGAGAAATTGGGATATAAAATATAAATCCTATCAAGGTAGAGGAATAAAATGGAATCTCGAACAAAATTAGGGGCCAAATCATAAATTTAAGCAAGTATGGGACACAATTGTAAATTAAAGCTAAGTAAGGGGGGACAACAATAAAATTTCAGCAAACATGGGGAACAAAATGTAAATTCTAGCAACTGTTAAGACTTAATTGCAATTAATCAAAACTTAATTAAAAGAAAGTAAAATCTAGGGGGTCAATCTATAAAAATTAGAAACTTAAAATGCAAATTTTCTAAATGCATAGGTATGCAGTGTAACACCCTAGAAATTCATGCCAAAATCATTTATTTTGTATTATGTCCATTAGGGAAAAAAAAAAAGGGCCGAAATTAGTGGAAAAATAATAAGGAATGATTTTCTATTTTACTAGCATGTTGTACCCTTTCCCTTAAGAATTGTACCTAGAATGTCTTGCAAGATTTAATGATAGGATAAATGACAAAATCCCTCCTAATTAAACATGGCCAAGTGTGGTCTATTATGGTTAAGAAAGTCAAGATCTACTTTGTTCTTGTCTTGCTTTGATTGGTCAAACATTTTCCCAATTCTTTTCCATTTCTTTTCTTCTTTACTTAGGCATTTTTCTCTCTTTTCTTCTTCTAAAAAACCGGCTCCTCTCTTCTCTCTTTTCTCTCCATTTTCTTTCATTTTCTTGGAGCTTTTACTTCCATTTGATCACTTTTTATCCATAGAAAGTGAATTAATCTTCCTCCTAAGCACAAATCTTGCCTTATTCAAGGTATTTCTCAAGAACTTCTCTTCTTATTTCAAGTATAAATTTGTAGTTTTGTAGCTTTTAAACCATGTCTTTAATGTTAAGTATGATTTATTTAAGCCATGAAATATGAAGTTTTATTCCATGAATATGAGGTTTATGGACTTGTATGACTTGTAGCTAGTGATTTAAACTTGAAATGGCATGATTTAGGTTTGATTTGGTTGAAGAACCTTGGAGTAGTTTATGTATTTTTGTGATGAATTTGGGTGAAATTGAAGTGAGTTTGATGTGAAATTGGTAGAACTACTTGAGATTTGGGTTGTTTGGATGTTTTTCTTGCAGGTTAAAAATTTTGGGTTAGTCCGATTATAGGGGAAGTGCTGCCGAAATTTCGGTAAAACCTAAGAAATAAAAGTGATTAGGCTATGATTTAAAGCTTTATAAGCTGTAATTTAGTGATTTGAACGTGCAGAAATTTTCGTAGATTAGCTATTAGTGAATTAAACCTTTCCGAGCGAAACCCTAAAAAAGTTAGAAAACCCTAATTTTGAAAACCCTAAACCCTAGGGTAAAACCCTAAACTCCAACCTAACCCTAGAAAGACTTGGGGTATTTCTTGAATTTCCTTATGAAATTTCTTAGATTTTAGTCAGGTTTTTATACGGCTATTTTCTCTTGAATTTCAGGATCCGCAAGTGAGACCCAACCTTATCGCGAGATATTTTCTTAGGCTTCAGGTGAGTGTTCTTATGTGTGCATGTTGCATGAAATGCCATGTTAAACTTGACATTATTATTTGATGAAATGTGTTACTTGAGGAAAGATGTGTACTTTATCGCATCTATTCCGCAATGTGTTACATGCTTTCACTATTAAATGTGTTAATTGTGCTTGAGACTTCCGTGACTAACTTCACCGTTACTTCACGGTTAGTCAACCCGGTCGTGCTTGGGAGGTTATAAGGTGCTGAGGTGTTTTAGGGCGTGTTGTTCTTTCCCCAAATGAGTTGAATTCCTCAAAGAGGCCAACTCCGGATTGAACTTTCTTGCTTGTTGGCCCTTCCAAGGTTGAGATTACTCCCTGGATGTGGTAGCCTGTACGGAGGTTACAAGGTGAATGGTGGTTAGGGTACTTGCTTGTTTATACTGGTATGTTCCTTGGCGAGGACCTGAGCTATTATCTCGATCCGAACGTCTTGGGTACATGTTCAGTGCTTGCTACTTCTGCGAGTTGAGCTTGCTCCCGTAGTTGAGCCCCAGTATCTGCCATTGACTACTTGTTAATTAAATTGTTCACAAATTGTTTATTTACTCGTTAAATATTTTATTGAACAAAATTATATTTTACTAGTATGGTTGCATGACTTGAGCACTCACTGGGCTATTATAGCTCATCCCATTTATTTGTTTTCTTTAACCAGGTTTCCAAAACTACTAAAGCTGGAAAAGCTGATTTTGGACCTAGTACATGTTTTGTTTAATGTATTTTGATAGCCTAAATGTGTAGGCTTTTATTGTAAATATTATTTATATTTTGGGATGTAATAACTCTTGTGATATTTATACTTTCAAGTAAATTTCATGAATGTATTTCTTTAAGAATGCATTTTATTTTGAGCTAAGTACGCTTGGATGTTTGAGCAAGTGCGTGTTTGAGTCCTTGGCGAGAGCTAGGCAGGCAGTTCGCTAAGCCCTTTGGTGCGCCTCTGGGTAAGGTGGGGCTATCACAAGCAATAATATAAAAAAAATCCGAAGGGCTGTAAAATAAATATATATTATCTATTAGAATAATCATAGAAAAATAAAAATTCAAAACAAAACATTTCTTCTTTTTTTTTTAAATCAATTATAAACTACATAAAATAAAACAAAACAAAACCAATAAACCAAACCCACCCCCAACCGGTTTTCTTTATTGCCTTCTTCCCCATTTTTCTTCTTCTCTTCTGATCTTTCTTTTCTATTTCTCCAATCTTTTCCCTCTGATTCCCCTATCTCCCTTTTCTCTTTCTGATTCTTTCTCTTTCCATTCTCTCTTCAATCTCCAGTTTCTTTCTTCTCTTTTCAATCTTCCAGCTTCTTCGTCTCTCTCTCACTCTCTTCTTTCTCTCTCTCTTCTCTCTGTTCTCTTACCGATTTCCTTCTCTCCGCCTCTCTCACTCTCTTTTTTTGCTTTATTTCGAACAGGGGAGATGCAATGGGGAAGGAAAAATGGCTTTTTGGGTACTGAAATTGGGCTAATGGGAGGTGGATTGGAAATTAATGATGGTGTATCAGTGGCTACTTTCGGTATTGAGGGGAAATGAATGGTCGGTCGATGTTGGAGTGTGAGTTGAGGTGGTTGTGCTGAGTTCGCCGGAGCTAGGGATGGGGATGGAGATGGAGCTATGGGTGGCAATGGAGGTTACGATGAAGGGTAATTGCTTCGATGGTGAAACAGTTTTGGTGAATTTGTCATTTGGCTATTATTTCTTTTGCAGATGACAGGCACTGGGGGTTGAATTGGCTTGGTTGCTCTGGTGATTGGAGAGGGAATTAGGTTGCTGAAATTGGGGGTTGAGGTGGTGAATTTCTGTGTTGATAGGAGACGCAGTTTTGCTGATGGTGGGGCTATTTGGTGGTTGATGTTCTTGTGTATGTAGCAAAGTGTGTGTTCTGTATGTTTCCTTTGCAGGTCTGGGCAGTGAGGAGAGGACCGAAGCTTAACGAGGGGAAATTGTGATTTGGGTGATGATTCTAGGATTTCAATTGCAGGAGGAGAGTCTGTGTAAGTTGGGCTTCAGTGATTGGGTTGATTGGTGCTGGGAAGAGCTGTTAGTGGAAAAGGGTGGTGTTGGATTGACTATGGCAAGCCTGTTTGAGGTGAAAACAGAGCAGGGGATTGAAAATGGTGATTTGGGGGCTGCTTGGTGCGTTTGTAATGGTGGCTTCTGGGTAAGCATTTGGCTGAGACTTGGTGCCATTAGAAAAGACAGAGGAGGTTCCAGTTGAGGAGAAGGTCCGTTGGAATGGTGAGGTTGACTAGAACTTGCAGGTTGGGAGGTTTGCTGGCTAATTTGAGTGTGGTGATTTTGGGTCTTGACAGAAACTGTGAGTCTAGTACAGGGGAGGGACGTGTTGGCTTTGGTTTTCCTGGTTGTTTGGTTGTCTTTGGATGCCATTTGGTGGTGATTATTTGAATTTGGGGTGACTTGACCATGATGGTTAGAAGTGAATCTGGGAACGTTTGTGCAGGGAAGATGAGGTTTTGGTTTGAATTTCTGATTTGGCTAGTGGTATTTCAGTAATAGAGGCTTGGATTTGGTGGTCTAATGGAAGGAACAGGTGTGGTTAACGTGGGTTGATTATTGACTGGTTTTGGAAGCTAATTTGGTGGTTGAGGGTATGGCTTTCGTGGTTTTTGATGAAGTAGTAGAGAGGGAGAGAGAGAAGAGACGATGGTTGAGGGAGAAGGAAGAAGCAGCATAAATCCAGAATCAATAACACAAACCCAGAATAGAAGCACAAATCCAGAAGCAGTGATTGAAGAAAAATTCAAGCAAAAGAAGAAACTTAACTAAAATTCTAAGCAATTAAAAGAAAACATAATCAGATTTTTGCATAAAAGAATGGAGGAAACATGGGCAAAAAATCTTACCTTTTTAAGCTTGAAAATAGACGTGATGAACAATAACAATTCTTGAAGCAAGATGACGATGAACAGTGCCTAAAAAATGGAAAAATGAAATGTGTGTGTTTTTAGGTGAAGAAACTATGTGTGTTTTGATCTAAAAATGGAGGAACATGTATGTGTTTTTAGGGTTTGCTTTTTTTTCTTCCTTTTTTCTGATTTAAGGGGGGTATTTATAGGGCTAGTTGTCTTGGTCACCAAGAATATTACAAAATAACAAAAATGCCACCAGTAATAAAAATTCTAATTTTATTAAAAAATATTTTATAACCCAAAAAATTAAAAAATTAATATAAAGAAATGACAGTAAATTCCAAAATTTGCCAAAACATTGAAAGTATTTCAAATTAAAGGTTAGAGATTAAAACTGATAAAAAATGCCCTCAGAGTGTGAAATAACGATTTTGCCCCTGGACAACGAAAATACACAAAAAATAGCTATTGGCCTAAAAAATTTACAAAAAATTAAAAATAAGTTTAAAACCCTAAAAATGCATTTATGACTCAACTGTAAAATGACGATTTTGCCCCTGGATAATGAAAATTCACAGAAAAATAGCTATTGACCTAAAAAAATTACCAAAAATTACAAATAAGCTTAAAACCCCAGGAAATGCATTTATTACTCAAAAATTGACAAAAAATGAATTTAAACTATAAAATGACGATTTTACCCCTGGGTAATGAAAATTCACAGAAAATTAGCTATTGACCTTGAAAATTTACCAAAAATTAAAAATAAGCTTAAAACCCTAGGAAATGCATTTATGACTCAAAAATTGATGAAAAATGAATTTAAACTGTAAAATGACGATTTTGACCTTGAACGCAGTATTTATAGAAAAAATAGCAATCGTCTCCGAAAAAATTGTGAAAAATTAGAAACATACTTAAAGAATTAGAAAATTAAATTTCGAACCTAAAATGAGCTAAAATGGTGTTCGCGAAGTGAAATTACCATTTTACCCTTTTGCTGGTAAAAATATAAAAAGAATACCAATTAAATTCGTAAAATCATAAAAAATTAACAAATTCGTATGAAAGTAAAAATATGAACCTAAAAACCCCCAAAGCTAATGGAAAAATATTTACAGAGAAAAATTACTATTTTACCCCCGAGATTATTGAAAAATTAGAATTTGACTCAAAAAATATAAACATGCCCCCCAATGTTTGAAAATAAATTGTGTGTCAAAATTTGGTGTCTACATTTGGTTTGTAGTTGTCTAATGGCAATGGGTCTATTTTTAGGTTTTAATTGGGGCTGTAATTTGTGAAGTTCAGTGGCTGATGATGGAGTTGAGTAGTGAGGAAGATGGTGGTTCTTGTTGGAGTAGTAGATGGTAGAGAAGGAAGAGAGAGGGAGACGATGAAGGAAAGGAAGAAACCCAGAAAGAAAGAAAAAAGCCCACAAATCGGTGGTATAAAAAAGAAATAGGAGCCAAAGACAAAGAAGAAGAAGAAACTACTATGAACAAATGAAAAATAGCAAGAACATGACCTAAAGATAAAAGAAAATCATTTCTTTAAAGAAACAAACATCAAATTTTTGTATTAATCAACAAAAGATGTAAATAAATGAACAAAAGTTGAAGGTATTTACCTTGACTGATGGGTTTTGAATAGCTTGAAGCAAGGTGCTGTTCTTGTGTGTTCTAGTGATTTTGAATTCTTTCATCTCACTAGGTGTAAAAGTAGTGTGTTAGTGTGTGTGTGTGTGTGTTAGATTTTACTCTGTGTGTGTGTTTTTTTTTGGTGTGTTAATGTGTGTGTTAGATCATAGTGTGTGTTTTTTTGGTGTGTTAATGTGTGTGTAGAGTTTAGTGTGTGTAAAAGTGTGAAGGGTGTGTGCAAGAGTTGTGTTAGGATTTTTCTAATTTTTTGTCCCCTTTTTATTTTTAATGGGGGTATTTATAGAGCCTAATAGTTTTGGCCTCCAAAAATACCATAAAATAACCAAAATGCCACTAGCAATAAAATCTTAATTTTATTTTAAAAACAATTTTTGACACCAAAGAAAAATTAAAATTAGGAAAAATGCCATATTTTTTCTATAAAATACCCAAAAAAAGTGGAAAACTCAAAAAATTTAAATAAAAAATTTTATTAAATCACCAAAAAATTTTAGTCAAAATACATTTGCGTGTAAAATGACCGTTTTGCCCTTGAACTGACAAGATATGCAAAATATAACCAGTGGCCTCAAAAAACTATCAAACATTTAAAATAAGCTTAAAACATCAGAAAATGAATTTAGGACTCAAAAATTGATGAAAAATGTGTTCAGAATTTGAAATTACTAGTTTGCCCTTGAACACAGTATTTACAGAAAAAATAGCAATTGGCCTCGAAAATTTATCAAAAATTAAAAATAAGCTTAAAATCTTAGAAAATAAATTTAGGACTCAAAAATTGATGAAAAATACATTCAAGTTGCAAAATGACTATCTTACCCCTGAACACAGCATTTACAAAAAAATAGCAATTGGTCTCGAAAAATTACCAATAAAATAAGCTTAAAACCTCATAAAATAAATTTAGAACTCAAAAATTGTGAAAAATGCATTTAGGGCACGAAATGACTATTTTACCCCTGAACACAATATTTACAGAAAAATAGCAATTGGCCCCAAAAAAATCAAAAAACTTTAGAAACATGTCTGTAGACACCAAATTTTGATACACCATTTATTTTCAAACACTGGGGGGGTATGTTTGCAGTTTTTGTTACAAATTTTAATTTTTAATTTTTCAAAAATTTGGGGGGCAAAATAGTAATTTTATCTATAAATATTTTTTTATCAATTTTTGGGGGTTTTAGATTTATATTTTTACTTTTATGTGAATTTGTTAATTTCTTATGATTTTTCTGGATTTAATTGGTATTTTTTTTATTTTTGTACTAGCTAAAGGCAAAATCGTCATTTTACAATTAAATTTATTTTTCACCAATTTTGAGTAAAAAATGTATTTTTCAGTGTTTTAAACTTATTTTTAGTTTTTGGTAATTTTTTGAGGTCAATAATTATTTTTTCGTGAATTTTCATTACTCGAGGGCAAAATCGTCATTTTACAAATTAAATTTATTTTTCACCAATTTTGAGTCAAAAATGTATTTTTCAGTGTTTTAAACTTATTTTTAGTTTTTGGTAATTTTTTGAGGTCAATAATTATTTTTCCGTGAATTTTCATTGCTCGAGGGCAAAATCGTCATTTTACAAATTAAATTTATTTTTCACCAATTTTGAGTCAAAAATGTATTTTTCAGTGTTTTAAACTTATTTTTAGTTTTTGGTAATTTTTTGAGGTCAATAATTATTTTTCCGTGAATTTTCATTACTCGAGGGCAAAATCGTCATTTTACAAATTAAATTTATTTTTCACCAATTTTGAGTAAAAAATGTATTTTTCAGTGTTTTAAACTTATTTTTAGTTTTTGGTAATTTTTTGAGGTCAATAATTATTTTTCCGTGAATTTTCATTGCTCGAGGGCAAAATCGTCATTTTACAAATTAAATTTATTTTTCACCAATTTTGAGTCAAAAATGTATTTTTCAGTGTTTTAAACTTATTTTTAGTTTTTGGTAATTTTTTGAGGTCAATAATTATTTTTCCATGAATTTTCATTGCCCGAGGGCAAAATCGTCATTTTACAAATTAAATTTATTTTTCACCAATTTTGAGTCAAAAATGTATTTTTCAGTGTTTTAAACTTATTTTTAGTTTTTGGTAATTTTTTGAGGTCAATAATTATTTTTCCGTGAATTTTCATTGCTCGAGGGCAAAATCGTCATTTTACAAATTAAATTTATTTTTCACCAATTTTGAGTCAAAAATGTATTTTTCAGTGTTTTAAACTTATTTTTAGTTTTTGGTAATTTTTTGAGGTCAATAATTATTTTTCCGTGAATTCTCATTGCTCGAGGGCAAAATCGTCATTTTACAAATTAAATTTATTTTTCACCAATTTTGAGTCAAAAATGTATTTTTGAGTGTTTTAAACTTATTTTTAGTTTTTGGTAATTTTTTGAGGTCAATAATTATTTTTCCGTGAATTTTCATTGCTCGAGGGCAAAATCGTCATTTTACAAATTAAATTTATTTTTCACCAATTTTGAGTCAAAAATGTATTTTTCAGTGTTTTAAACTTATTTTTAGTTTTTGGTAATTTTTGAGGTCAATAATTATTTTTCCATGAATTTTCATTGCCCGAGGGCAAAATCGTCATTTTACAAATTAAATTTATTTTTCACCAATTTTGAGTCAAAAATGTATTTTTCAGTGTTTTAAACTTATTTTTAGTTTTTGGTAATTTTTGAGGTCAATAATTATTTTTCCGTGAATTATCATTGCTCGAGGGCAAAATCGTCATTTTACAAATTAAATTTATTTTTCACCAATTTTGAGTCAAAAATGTATTTTTCAGTGTTTTAAACTTATTTTTAGTTTTTGGTAATTTTTTGAGGTCAATAATTATTTTTCCGTGAATTCTCATTGCTCGAGGGCAAAATCGTCATTTTACAAATTAAATTTATTTTTCACCAATTTTGAGTCAAAAATGTATTTTTCAGTGTTTTAAACTTATTTTTAGTTTTTGGTAATTTTTTGAGGTCAATAATTATTTTTCCGTGAATTTTCATTACTCGAGGGCAAAATCGTCATTTTACAAATTAAATTTATTTTTCACCAATTTTGTGTCAAAAATGTATTTTTCAGTGTTTTAAACTTATTTTTAGTTTTTGGTAATTTTTTGAGGTCAATAATTATTTTTCCGTGAATTTTCATTGCTCGAGGGCAAAATCATGATTTTACAAATTAAATTTATTTTTCACCAATTTTGAGTCAAAAATGTATTTTTCAGTGTTTTAAACTTATTTTTAGTTTTTGGTAATTTTTTGAGGTCAATAATTATTTTTCCATGAATTTTCATTGCCCGAGGGCAAAATCGTCATTTTACAAATTAAATTTATTTTTCACCAATTTTGAGTCAAAAATGTATTTTTCAGTGTTTTAAACTTATTTTAGTTTTTGGTAATTTTTTGAGGTCAATAATTATTTTTTCTGTGAATTTTCATTGTCCAAGGGCAAAATCGTCATTTTACAAATTAAATTCATTTTTTCACCAATTTTGAGTCAAAAATGTATTTTTTCAGTGTTTTAAACTTATTTTTAGTTTTTGGTAATTTTTTGAGGTCAATAATTATTTTTTCGTGAATTTTCGTTGTTCAAGGATAAAATTGTCATTTCACATCCCAAACTCATTTTTCACTAATTTTTAGGTCCCAAATTCGTTTTTAGATTTTAAGCGCTAAGTTTCTAACTTTTTTAGGGTGAATTTTTATTAACAAATTTGTTATTTACATTTTTCTTATTTATTATTATTATTTTTATAAGAGAAAATAGATTTTAAGGATAAAATTGTAATTTTTGTAGTTAAGGGCATTTTGGTCTTTTAGCCTTTTCTTGGAGGTTAAGACTTGTGCAGTATAAATACCCCACTTAGGAAGAAACAAAAGGGGAAGAAAAAATGAAAAAACCCTAAACACACACCTTTCTTACCTTTAAGGATTAAACACACACATATACACCAAAAAACACACACTCTAGCCGTCTTCTTCCTGGTCTGGTTACTGTTCATCGTCCTTTGAGAAATCAAATTCCACTGCTCATCATCAGACTACTTCCAACATTGAAAGGCAGGTTCTTCTTTTTGTTTTAATTTATCTTTCTTCCATTCTTTATGTGAATCTAATTATTTGTGATTTGATTGAGTTTTCTTTTAGATTTTGTTCCTCTTTTCTGTTTTCTGAATCTATCTTAGGATTTCCTTACTTTCTATTTTTTGCATTTTCTGTTTTGATTTTTTTGGTTTTTGTTCATGTGTCTGGTTTGCTTGTTCCTTTGGCTTTTGTTCTCCACCATTCCTCCTCCTTCTCTCCTTCACCACTACCTCATTTCCACCGCCTCACCACCATCTATTCTCCCTCCCTCTCCCTGCCAAGCCAACAACAACCATATACAATCTCTCTGCCTATTCCCTCTCCTTCACCAAAACCACAACTAAAAACCTGCTCAAATGAACCACCGTCCCTTGCCAATTTCAATCATCAGCCACTCAATTGTCATTAGAACCACCAGCAGTCCAGGAAAAAAAAACCATAATCTTACAATTTAGCCTGAATCAGAGCCCAAAAACAATCAACTCATCATCAATTCCTGTAACACCCTGGAAAATGCCCTTACAAAAGACATTTTTTTTTCCTTATTTAGGGTTAAGTGTTAATTCTAGATTTAGTAGTTGGAAGATTTCTTGAGTTAATTAGGTTAATTAACTAAGATTTTCATTTTAAGCAAGAACACTTAAGTACTACATTTAGAATAATTTTACTTGACCATTTAATTTATATTAGAGTTTAAATTTTGCTTAATTTATTCTACTATTTTCTAGCCTTTTTACTACTTGAATTTTTGCTCAATTTTACTCAAAAATTTCACTTATTTTCTTGCTTTATTTTCTTTTCCCTTAGCTGAAATTTTTCTCTCTCTTTTCTTTCTTTCTTGGCCGGTTCTCTCTCTCCCTAATTTACTCTATTTTTGCTTTAATAATTTATGTCTTATTATTGTTAGTATTAAGTGATAAGAGGGTATTTAGCTCCACCAATTAAATTAATCCAAGTATACCATTAATGCATTAAAAGACTAAACTCCAACTTTACTCTTGTTACTATTTTATTGGTTATTCTTTTACCTACCTTTTCCTTCATTTCTTTTCTATTTTTCTAGCCTATTCCTCTATCTTTTTCCTTGCTCTTGGCCGGCCCTCTTGGTCTCTCTTCTTCTCTCATTTTTCCTCTCATTTTCTCTCAACTTCTTGGACTTTCATCTCTCAAGTTGGAACAAATCCACCATAGGAAGTGGGCTTCTATCTTTTCTAAGCAAAGTTCTAAGCATATCTAAGGTATTTACCATGAACTTATCTTATTAATTTCATGTTTTAATTAGTTTTTATGCAAGTTTAAGACTAAGTTTCTTGTTAATACTACTTAGAGAAATTAGTTAGAACTTGAGAATTACTTGCTATATAAAGTGTTCTTGTGGTTAGATAGACTAGTATATTGCCTTTAAACCTTGAAAATTTATGTTTTATATGTGGTTTAGTTGAAGATTTAAGTTGGAACTTAAGAACACTTAAAACAGTCATGCTGGACCAGTTTTAGTAAAACTTTCATAACTTGGTGTAGATAGCTTGGATTCGAATGATTCTTGTTGTTTTAGAAACTAGATTCATAGGGCTTTCAAACGGTATAAAGCTTGCACTGGTGGTTCATTGTGTATTAACCGCAGAAAGCTTGCAAAGTTGGCTGAAAATTCGGTTCTGCGTAAACAGTTTTGATGAAGAGCCAACTTGGGGCCTGATTTTGAACCTGTTCTAGTTGGAATTTTAAGTGATGATCTTCATGAAAGTTGTAGCCCTATAAACGTACTTTCAAACCATGTAATCACAATTCCCTAGTTCTTAGTGGATTGACCCCAGCAATGGCACGAAGTTGGCTGAAAACCAACCCTGTGCAGAGTTGGGTGATGATTCTTGGAGTAGGGATTTTGAATTTGAGTGGAATCTTGATTGAATTTGAGTTTAAATTGAACATAGAAGTTGTGGTACATGTTGAATGGATTGGGTTGTTGAATTTTCTTGCAGGTTTAAAAATTTTGGTTAGTCCGATTTAAGGGGAAATGCTGCCGAAATTTCGGTAGAATTAAAAGAAAAAAATGGATAAGTGAAATTTTAAGCTTAGAATGTGTTCAATTGAGGGAAATTTAAGTGTAGGAATTTTTAGAAATGATCTAGTGATAGATTAGACTTTCTTAGAATAAGTAAACTCTAAACCCTAGAAACCCTAAAACCAAAACCCTAGAAATAAGTGGGGTATTTTTTCTTGATTTTTCTTACTAAATTTACTAGGATTTAATTGAGTTTTTATGTTATTATTTCTTTTAAATTTCAGGGTCCGAAAACACATCACGACCATTTCACGAGATATTTTCTTAGGCTTTCAAGGTGAGTGTCTTTATGTGTGCATGATGCATGAAATGTGATATTTATTTGATAAATATTATGCGCAAATTTGCAAGTACTATGTGAATACCTGTGCTACTTGAGGAAAGATGTGTACTTTATCACATCTATTCCGCAATGTGTTACTTGCTTTCATTGACCAATGTGTTCTTTGTGTGTGCGTGAGACTACCGTGACTAACTTCACCGTTATTTCACGGATGGTCAACCCGGCTGCACGTGGGAGGACATAAGGTGTTGGGTGTTTTAGGGCTTGATGTTCTTTCCCTTTTGAGTTGTGAATCCTCAAAGAGGCCAACTCCGGATTGAACCTGTTTGCTTGTTGGCCCTCCAGGGTTGAGAATATCTCCCTGGATGTGGTAGCTTGTACGGAGGTTATAAGGTGATTGGCGGTTAGGGTTTGTGCTTGATAAAACTGATATGTTCTTTGATAAAGACCTGAGCTATTATCTCGGTCCAAATATCGTGACTACATGATCAGTACTTGCTCTTTCTGCGGTTAAGCTTGCTTCCGTAGTTGAGCCCTGTATCCTCCTTTGACTACATGTTAAATTAAATTGTTCATATCTTGATTTATTAATTAATTGCTCGATTATTTTATTTACTAAAATAATGAGTTCTTGATTTGATTGCATGACTTGGACATTCACTGGGCTATTATAGCTCATTCCATTTTATTTGTTTTCCTTTACTCAGGTTGCTCGAAAAATTAAAGCCGGACTGACTAGTTTTGATTATTATAAAAGTTTCAGTTATTGTAATAGCCGAACTGTGTTAGGCTATTTTGTGAAAAATCATATATATTAGGACACGTATACTTTTGATGTGAATTGTACCTTATGTTAAATAACATGAGTGTATTTTATTTATTTCATTTTATTTTAGTTTATTTTATTTTAAGTTAAGTACGCTCGGACGTTTGCGTGAGTGCGTATCGAGACCTGGCGAGAGCTAGGCAGGCAGTCCGCTGAGCCCTTTGGTGCGCCTCTGGGTAAGGTGGGGCTGTCACAATTCCCATCACAGAACCACCCATCCCTCAAACCATCACCACCTCAACTTCCAATCCACTCCCACAAACACCTGCAAGCCCCTGCTTCCGTCGCCCAACTCCAGTCCCAACTACCACCACCCCTGTATCTCCTTCCCAAACTCCCCAGCAAACAAATACCATCACAGGCACAAGCACACCACACAGACCAAAAACATTCAACAGAATCATTAGACAATTCCACCTCTCAATAGCAGAAACTCACCATCACCGCACTGTCTCAAATTATCACCCGAAGACAACCCCAAAATTGACTCAAATTCTCCAAATAAATAGCAACCAAATCCACTCACTATGTTCAAACGTTTCAACACACACACAATCACAAACACTTGCACACACACGCAGAATCACAGCACACACACAGTCACAAACATACAACACACACACAATCACAAACACTTGCACACACATGCAGAATCACAGCACACACACACGTACAGACTCACACAATATATCAGATTCCCAAAAACAACAGAACAACAAAATAGCCTTGCATCGATGGTCCATCACTCCACAAATCAACCTACATCTTCACCACAATGAAACCTATATTGCCCTGTTTCCTCTAATTCTCCACCATCTGCTCCAGTCCGCCATAAGTAACGCTCAAATTCCAACACAAGCCAGTCCCAAAGCCACCTGTAACCATCAACCCACCGTGCAATTGCTGCTAAAGTTCCAAAATCACCCCCTCCATTGCCTACAAAATCACCCTACCTATGCACACGTGCCTTCCCCAAGCCCTGCACAATCAAATTCCAGCCCCATAGGAGCTACCAATACCACCAAAACAGATTCTATCTAGTAGCTTATGCATTTTAATTTGAACAAAACGATTCGGGCATCAAGGAAATTCAAAGGGGGATGAGTGATTAGAGAGGAAGAGAAATTAGAGAAAAGAGACGGAGAGAGAAGGAAGGAAGAGGGAAAAATAGAGAGAATAAAGCCAGAAAAAAAGAAGAATAGAATAAAGAAAGAAAGAGGGATTGAGTGAGAAGAGAAAGACGGAGAGAATAGAAGAAAAAAAGTGAAAGAGAGAAAAAGGGGAAACATAGAGAGGAACAGGCGGAGAGAATGAAGAAAAGAGGGGAAAGTCTGAGAGAGAAAACAGAAATTGAGAGACAGAATCGAGAGAGAACAAGAATGAGAGAGAGAGAAAAGTGAACCAGAGAAAAGAGTGAGGAGAGGAGAAGAAAGAAACTGGAAAGAGCAAGAACAGAGAGAGAGAGAGAGCAGGAAGAAAGAGGGCTAGAGAAGATGCAACAGAGCGAGAAACAGAGCATCTGGAGGGAGAGAAGAGAGAGGCGTAGCAGAGACAGAAGAAAATTTGAGAGAGAGAGAGAGAGATTGGGGATGTCTGCAGGCTGGGTGAAGAGGACGACCTTCCTTTGGGGGGGGTTCTTTTCTTTTTATTTATTTATTTATTTATTATTATTATTTATCCTTATTGGGTTCATTTTTTGGGTTTTAATTATGTTTAGTTAATTTTAATCTAACTTAAATATATTGTTTAGTTAGTAGTTAACTTAGTTAATTGAGAAAATTAAAATCAGTAATTCAGATTTCATGTAGTTTTAGATGGTTGTTTTATCATAGAATAATTCATTTAAATTTAAGTGTCTATCCTCCTTTAATATTATTAATAAGCCCTTGAGGTTTTTATTTCTATGCAATTGAGTCCTCCATTTTTATAAATTGACCCCCATGTTTAATTTTTTTTTAAATTAATTAAGTTTTGGTTAATTGTAATTATGTCCCATTAACATTGCTGGAATTTATTGTTTTGTTCTCTCCAATTTATTTTAATTTGCATCACACCCTCTAAACTTACGTAAATTTCCAACTGTGCCCCTCGATTAGTTAGAAATTTCAATTTTGCGATTTGGTCCTTAGGTTTGTTTGAATTTCTATTTTTTAGCCCCTTTGGTTGTTAGAATTCATTTTTATCTCAATTTGTCAATAGCTATATATTTAGGTTTTGTTTGATTATATTGTGATACCTTGACTTGTGTGTTCATTTTTTTTAAGTTTGGTACCGGATCTTCGAAAGAGGTATTCCCTATCTCTTATTATTTTTCCTTCATGTGCTCCAACGTGCTCTAATGTGATATCTTATGCAATTTTTTGTGCGTTTCTTATTTTATGCACTTTTTGCGTATTTATTTATTTTGTGTTATTTAATTTTAAATCTTATTATTTTGACGAAAAATGTAATATTTTGTATCTAGTTAGTCAATGAAATTTTTCTCATATTTTAGCAAAATTGTATAATTAGATAGAGAATGTAATAGATAGTGCATTTTAAATTTCCCCTTTAAATTGTAAATCAAGCCCCCTGGTGTAATAGTTAGGGTTTATTCGCTTTCTTGTGCTTATGTGTTTATTTCTTTTACCGCTTTCATTAGGATTTTGCATCTAGATATTATGCTTATGTGTTATGTGCTCCTACTTGACTTTATATGTCTTTATATGTTTAAATTGCTTTTAATTCATGCTTTAATGTTTAAATTATGATTTATGGTATTCCGTCACCACACTAGTCCAACGCTAGTTGTGGCCTCATTCTTTTCCCGCTAGTCCAATGCTAGTGGAATTTTTTAGAACGGGCTAGTCCAACGCTAGACCCTTAGGGCATTTTAGTGTTAGGTGCATTCGTGTGCATTTTACATTTCACACACTTTAGTTTTCTTTCCTGCATGATTTTTATTATTATTACTATTATTTATTTACTTATTTTAACGCATCTTCAAATGCATGACATTTAGGTTGCATCTCACTTAGAAATTAGGACATTTGCGTGATTCGACTAGAAATAGTCGCCTACTCACGTGAGTAAGCGGTGGCGTACATGCCGTTCCCCCCTCCGTGAGTAGAAACATCCAGTCACGAGTTATTAGTTCCCCGTACCCGTCATGTTGCATTCCCACTTTCTTCGGTCATTTATTATCTATATTATTATTTTCTTTTCTTTTTGCATTTCATTTTTGCATTCACACTCGTGACTCCCTCGAGGTCTCGACTCGGGTTTCGCAATTAATGCGATAATTCCGACCAAGCCTCGACGGAACATTTCTGACCCTCCCGATACTCACATTTAGACTTAGGATTTGCATTCATATAAGATATATCCAAACGCGATAGAATCTAGGGTTAATTTAGGAAATTCTGATTAAACCTCGCAACTAGCCTCGGCTAGGTTGAAAGGGTGCCTTAGGCGCAAGCCTTTGCCTTCCCTTTCTTCAAATGTGACTCCCGGACCTTTTTCTCTCGTTTTTCGTAGACCGAAGTCGAAAAAGGGTTTTAAATGGTTTTTTTATTTTATTTTTATTTTTAGTTTTGTTAAATGATTTTTGGGTGACTTGGTACACCCTAACTCAGTACCAAGTGGCGACTCCATTTTTCAAATAAAACCCTTTTTCAAAAGTTATTTGGCCAAACCTGTCGCACTTTTAGTCCCGGCCTTATTTTCTTTTAAAGTGCCATTTTTCTTAAAATACACTTTTTTTTTACTAAAAATTTGATTTTTTCTCACACACGCACGATTTTTCTAAAATTTTAGTTTTTTTTAAAAGGGTCATCAGACTAGACCGTCTTTTCGGGACGCGACAGTCAATGACCCCACTAGTACCCTTTTTACTTTACGATTTTTTCGGACGCGACAATGTCTAAAAAAATAAAAAACAAATTTAAAGTTTGAAATGAGCAAAAATGGTATTCACAAAGTGAAATGATCATTTTGCCCTTGAGCTGACAAAATTTACAAAAAAATAATAATTATTCTGAAAAATCACAAAAAAAATCATAATCACTTATGGAAGTCCAAAATATGCCTTTAGACCTCAAAAACTGATAAAAGATATTTACATGCTAATTACTATTTTGTCCCCCTTCCCGCAAAATTGTTGATTTTGTTTCCCTTTTATTGAAAAATTAGAATTTGACCCCAAAAATATAAAAATGCCCCCCAATGTTGGAAAAATAAATGGTGTGTCCAAATTTAGTGTCTATAATAAGGGTCTAGGATTATCTATTAATTTGATTTCAATCAACAAGTCTGCTTGGGGTTGAATTATTCGTAGGTAAATTGATCCAATTCTGCGGGAGAGTTGGATTGATTTACACCTTGATCTTTAAGACGGTCCTTTGGGGAAGATTCCTGTACGAAGATTCGAGGGTTTTAGGATTGTCGTCATCTTAGGGTCCCCGATCCTCCATCATTTGGTAATTGCTATTTCTTGTTTCCTCATGGATCGACCCTAATACTTCCTTCACTATAATTGACCCGTGCAGTTGCGAAAAAGGATATTAGGTTATAAATTTTATTACTTGTTTGTGTGAATTTTACCTAGTTTTGATAGTACCTAAACCTCACAATCAATGCATATCAATTATTTATTTATAGGCTTAATCTCAAAATGCCCCCCATAATGTTAAGTATGTAGCAAATTACCCCTTGTGTTTAGAAAACACACAAATTGCCCCTACTTTAGTAACAAATTACCTCTTCATTTACATTTACCTTTGTGAGGATAAATTTGCCCTCATTATTTTTTTATATTATTATTCTTGTTAATTTATTATACAGAAACAAAATAAGATTATCACTTCGAACTAATATTGCTGTTGCATTCTTATATAAAAAATTGAAATCATGACTCTAAATTTACAAAAATTTTCATCACAAACTATTCCTATTGTTTGTGTTCAAGATAGAGAAAAATATGAAAAAAGACATGAATTTTTTTTTTTTTGCCATGATGTATAACGAACAGCTTGTAGAGTGAAGATAAATTTGTGATTTCTTTCAAATATATACAAAATAAAGCATCAAGAAATACCGGTAATGTCATTTCTATTAGTGACAGCAAAAAAATATATATAACAATTACAAACTTGTGTTTTTAATCAAAACAACGCAAGACCAACTTCATCTAGTATCAAAAGTAGCAAAACTATTTCTTTTTTGTAGTTTATGTGTTACAAATTTCTCTTTCCATTATCATTTTGTTCTACCCGCTCACGGGGAGTATAAAAATTTTAGGTTTTAGCACAAAAAAAAATTGTCAAAGCATTGTGTATAGAAGGGCACACATGTCTTTTATCAATTTTGGGTAATTTATGTGTTTTCAAAATACGGCGGATAATTAGCTACTGACACAATATTACAGGGAGCATTTTGTGATTTAGCTTTATTCATATTAGGTAAACCTAATGTCCAATTCCAGAACGCGTTAGCAACCGCTCAGTGATGAGATTGACTTCTAAACTTTTTTAATGAGACGAATATAGGTTCAAAAAATTTTTTTGGGTTAGAAGTTAAAATTTGCTAACTCGAATAAGTACAATTGCACTATAACTATTCTGAAGTTTTATCACTAGGTCCATCAATTATTTTATGAATAACTTCTTCATCAGATAGGATTTAAAATTTGATCAAGCCATCAAAACTCTTAGTATTATAGCATACATGAGATACGCTTAAGCATAAAGGTTATTATTCCTTTGTTGTTTTCGCATTTTTATATGTTTTAGGCACCAAAAAAAAAAAACTCGTACAATAGCTTGTAAGGTAATAGCATAGGTAACGCAGTGGAAAAATAAAAATTTATTACCTTAACCATGGATCTCTTTGACATATTTATATGATTAACAAGGGGGTTTGCATGAAGATTACCTTAAGCACAGAAGATTTCTATGCTACTAGGCAAAGATCCTTCGAAGAAGATGTTTGATCTACCACGAAAAGCCCTCCAAGTGTAGAGCCTCTAATGATATCCACATGAACAACTTCTTTGGGAACCTTGTAGGCTTGCTTGCTTTGACTTTTGAGTGCTAGCTCCCTTGAATTATTTAGAACACAATAAGAAGAAAAACCTAACCCTTAGGAGAGAGAGAGAAAGAGGCGTGCCTTTTCTTTCTTCTATTTTCTCTCACTAGTTTTCTTTTTGTGTTGCAATAATAATTCAAGAGTCAAAGCATGAACCTATTTATAGAGGAAGTATTCTAGTCTTTTAGGAAATAAAGCTAATTGGAAACCAAGAAGGTTTAGGCAACTTACTTTAAGCTAATCCTTCTCCTTTAGGAAATCTATTCCATAAGGAAACCAATTAGTTACTTTATTTCTTTTAGGAAACTAATTTCCTGCAAGACTTAGAATATTTATAAACAAGTCCTTTAAGTTAATTTATCTCATAAATTAACCCCATAAGTATCTCATACTTATCTTAATTACATTTTAACCCAAAGATTTTGTTCTTTATGTGTGTGACCCATTAGGTTCCATTCACGTTGGCAATAAGTATAAATTATAACTCACTAATTGAGCTAGATAAATTAAACACTTTTAATTTATCATTAATTCACTAATTAATCAATTCATACTTATAGATCATGAGTGGCGTCTAGCAATGCATCATGACCACCCAAGTGAATAGGAAAGTCATATGGTAGACCATACCCTTCAATGACAATGTTACCGTGTAATTAATATCCTTTCACCACACTATATCCCAATTAGTCTAAAAGTATAGTGCATACTTTTAAAAGACTAATTTATATTTTCTTGTTCCAGAAATATAACTCTCCATGATGTATAACCTTGAAACTACTTCCAAGTTATACTATCACTTCTGTAGAAGATTTACGAGTTAATATTTCCAACAAGTGGCCATAAAGGATATACTCTCCTATTAAGGAGTGGTGAATCCTATATTGATTACTCACTATCTTTCCATGCTTCAAACTATACCCAATCTCTAAACCTATGGCTACCCTTTTACGGGCACCGAGGAATAGAGTCAAAGTATAGCAATTCACACTCAAGATACTATGGTAATCTCAAGTCAAAGGATCACTTACACCATTGCCATTAAGAGTTCAACCATTGGCACTATAGTTGAAACTCTTGGCAGATCAATCCAATGAACTTGTTCTCAAACAAGCATCCACATACCAGCTTAAGTGTCACGCACACCATAGTCAATGAGATCAACTACTACTTACCATAAGTAGAGGCAAAGTATGTGCTAGTCTATCCGCATTAATGATGTCCAATCTCATTAATACTATGACTAGGGATATTTAAGAATATGACTTTATGTATTAGAGTCTCATAATTGTAACCCTTACAATCTCTAATACACAGTCAATATTCTAAGGACTTTATCAATCAAACAAGTAACATGGAATACAAGTATAGATGATAAAGAAAAAATACCACATGGATAAATATAACATAAATAAGTGTAACACAAAACACCTTAAACCATCTTGGTTTTAGGGCATACACTAACAAACTCCCACTTGCACTAAAACCAATCACTCATTTGTTTTAGGCCAAAAGCATTTACATGAGCATCATGCTTTTTCTGGGACAAGGCCTTAGTGAGATGATCAGCTATATTGTCATCAGTGGGAACCTTTTCTATCTTTACATCATTCCTACCAACTATTTCTCTAATAATATGGTAGCGCGTAAGTACGTGTTTGGATCGTTGATGAGACCTAGGTTCCTTTGCTTGGGCTATGGCACCATTGTTATCACAATACAAAGGTATAGGATCAACAATGGAAGGAACCACTCCTAGCTCGGTGACGAACTTCTTGATCCAAACAGCCTCTTTTGTAGCTTCAGAAGCAGCAATATACTCGACTTCAGTTGTAGAATCAAGCGGTAGTTTCTTGCTTCGAACTCTTCCAGCTCATAGCACCACCATTTAACATGAATATAAATCCAGACTGCGACTTACTATCATCCTTGTCTGACTGAAAACTCGCATCAGTGAAACCACACACTTCTAAAAGTGTGTCCTCCATAAACCAAGAATAATTCTTTAGTTCTTCTCAAGTACTTAAGAATACTCTTGATAGCTACCCAGTGACCCTCACCTAGGGTTAGCTTTGGAATCTTGCTCATAACACTTAGAGCATAGGAGACGTCGGGTCTCGTACTATAGCATAGCATACATAATGGATCTTATTGCCGAGGCATAAGGAACCTTTTGCATGCTATCAATCTTCGAATAGGTGTCTTAGGAACACATGTCTCTCGAAAGAGTAATCCCATGTCTCATAGGTAAGTACCCTTTCTTCGATTGCTCCATGCTAAACCTCTTTAGCATCTTGTCTATGTATGTCGATTGACTAGAGACCAAGCAACCTCTTGGATCTATCTCTATAGATCCTAATTCCCAGAATATAGGTTGCCTCTCCTAAATCTTTCATGGAGAAACTTTTGGACAGCCATACCTTTACGGTTTGCAGTAAAGGTATGTCGTTTCCCATCAACAATATGTCATCCACATAAAGTATTAAGAAAACGACAGCGCTCCCACTCACCTTCTTGTATACACAAGGCTCGTCTTCGTTCTTAAGAAAACCAAACTCTTTGATTGTCTCATCAAAACGAATGTTCCAACTCCTTGAAGCTTGCTTGAGTCCATAAATGGACTTTTGTAGCTTGCATACTTTATGACTATCAATGGAGTCAAAACCCTCAGGTTGTGTCATGTACACATCCTCTTGCAAATTCCCGTTAACGAATGCAGTCTTGACATCCATTTGCCAAATCTCATAGTCATAATAAGCAGCTATGGCAAGCAAAATCCTAATGGATTTAAGCATAGCTACTGGCGAAAAAGTTTCTTCAAAGTCAATTCCTTGCCTTTGTTTATAACCTTTTGCCACTAACCTTGCTTTATAGGTAACAATGTTACCATCCATGTCAGTCTTTCTTTTAAAGACCCACTTACACCCTATGGGTTTTATCCCTTCAGGTGGCTCGACCAAGGTCCATACCTTGTTCTCGTATATGGAATCCATTTCGGATTTCATGGCTTCACGCCACTTTCAAAGAGTCTACATTAGACATAGCTTCTTCGTAGTTAGTAGGGTCATCATCATCTATGACCAACACATCATTGCTCTCGCTAATGAGAAATCCATATCTCTCAGGAGCATAACATGTTCTACTAGATCTTCGAAGTTCTTGTGTAACTTGAGCTTCCGACTGCGCCTCATCAACATGTGGCGTAAGCTCTTGTTTCAACTGTTGACTACTTTGTGGTTCTTGAATTTCTTCAAGTTCTACTTTACTCCCACTACTTCTTTCAAGAATAAACTCTTTCTCTAGAAAGATAGCATGTCTTGAGACAAACACTTTTTGCTCAAGGGGATTGTAGAAATAGTATCCTCGACCCTCTCTAGGATACCCCACAAACAAACACTTATCAGACTTAGCTTCAAGCTTGTCTGACATATTTCACTTTACATAAGCGAATGTTCCCCATATCTTTAGATAACTAAGATTTGGTCTTTTACCATACCATATCTCATAAGGTGTGGTATCAACAGATTTTGTAGGAACATGGTTGAGTGTAAAGGAGGCGGAATCTAATGCATATCCCCAAAACGAACTAGGAAGTGTTGCATGGCTCATCATGGAACGTACCATATCTAATAAAGTACGATTTCTCCTTTCAGACACACCATTTAGTTGTGGCGTGTATGGAGGAGTCCATTGAGGAATAATCCCATTTTCCTCTAGATATTGTTGGAACTCTTGACTTAAGTATTCTCCACCTCGATCAGATCTAAGTGTTTTGATACTCTTGCCAAGTTGTTTCTCAACTTCAGCTTTAAAAACTTTGAACTTTTCAAAAGTTTCGGATTTGTGCTTCATAAGAAACACATAACCATATCTTGAATGGTCATCCGTGAAAGTGATGAAGTAAGAGAAACCACCTCTAGCATGGATCGACATTGGGCCACAAACATCAGTATGTATAAGCCCAAGAAGATCACTAGCACGTTCACCCTTTCCAGTAAAAGGTGTCTTAGGTCATCTTACCAAGTAAACAAGATTCGCATGTCCCAAATGATTCATAATCAAATGAGTCCAAGTATCCATTTTTATGTAACTTGGATATGCGTTTCTCATTTACATGACCAAGTCTACAATGCCAAAGGTATGTTTGGTTAACAATATCTAATTTTTGTTTCTTGGTGTTTATGTTGAGAATGGACTTTTGTTCATCTAGAATATATAAACCATTAATTAATGTACCAGTACCATAAGTAATACTATCACGTGAAAAAGAACAACTTTTATTCCTTTGAATGATGGTAAAACCATCCAAATCTAACAATGAGATAGAAATGATGTTCTTTGTAAGTACGGGAACAAAATAACAGTTTCTCAATTC
The DNA here is from genome assembly GCA_024721245.1 of Mitragyna speciosa. NCBI lineage: Eukaryota > Viridiplantae > Streptophyta > Magnoliopsida > Gentianales > Rubiaceae > Mitragyna > Mitragyna speciosa. The sequence continues at coordinate 18,409,944 of CM045552.1, read as the reverse complement.
TAAAATAAGCCCAGTGGGCAAAGAGAGTACATAGGTTCCTACTGGCTAATGCAGCAACTCTTGCTCCATTCCCCACGCGTAACTCGACCTCTCCCTTTGCCAGGAATCTACTATCTTTAAGACCCTGCATATTATTACAAATATGAGATCCTAGATCCGGTATCTAATACCCATGAGTCTTGGATTAGTAGATAAATTAATCTCAATCATAAACATACCAGAGGTTGAAGCTTCACCAAGCTTCTTTGACTTTAGAGAGTCAAGGTAGGCCTTGCAATTCCTCTTCCAATGCCCATCTTGTCCGCAATAGGAAGCATGTGCCCTTGGGTTTGTCCTTCTTAACCCCACCCTTAGGCTTGGTTCTCTTCTTCTTGGACTTCTTAAGCCCAGAATTGGACTTCTTTTTCTTGGAGCCCGAGACAAGCATAACGGTGCCCTTCTCCTTCTTAAGATTAGGCTCAGCAGTCTTGAGCATGTTCATCAATTCAGTCAACGTGCACTCAACTTTTCGCATGTTGAAGTGCAGGATGAATTGTGAATAGCTCTCAGGGAGGGACTGAAGAATTAAGTCAATACTTAACTCATTGTCAGAAACGTGTCCCAGATCAGCTAATTTTTCAATTAGTCCAATCATCTTCAGTACATGGGCAGTCACTGAAGATCCCTCTGCCATCTTGCATTGATAAAGCTCCCTCGAAGGTCTCATACCTCTCAGTCCTAGCTTGTGCATCGAACATTTCTTTTAAATGCACAATCATCGATGGAGCATCCATCTTAAGATGTTGCTTTTGCAATGCTGGGGTCATAGCAGCTAACATGATACATGTTGCAGCATCATTGTCGGCTTTGTGCATCTCATATGCATCTATGTCCTCAGGTGATGCAGTAGCAGGAGGAGGAGGGGGCAATGGTCTATCGAGGACATACTCAATTTTTTCATGTTTGAGAACAATTCTCAAATTGATATTCCAGTCTCAAAGTTGGTTTCATTGAGTTTGTTGTCAAGAATCGGTCAGCAAATTCACGTTAGACATTCTACAAAAAGTAAAGACAGAAAATAAGTATTTGTTTTACGTTATATATGCAAACCAAAAATGTGGATTTGTAAATTTATTTGGTTTGCTCCCACTATTTTACTTCAAATCAATAACCCTCAATATTGATTAGGAATCCGTTGGAAATTCCTAGTGGGTCAGGATCCCATCTAATTATCTTTAAGCTTGACGGTGGGCCAACAACCCAAAGATAATTTTGATTAGGTAGGTAACTTTTACCAATCACAACCCTTGTGATTCCTATTTTGATATCAACCCTTGAAGTCAAAGTTTGCCTCAAAAATACCATAACCTTGACGGTGGGCCAACAAGTTATGTAATTTTTGTTAAGTCATACCCATTATTCAGAGATCAAATCTCATAACGAAAACATATTCCAAGTAAGGTGACCTTGACGGTGGGCCAACAAGTCAACACTTAATAGGAACTCTTTCGTTTTTGTTATAATAATAGGAGGCAACTAAATAGATGACTTAATATTTAAATTTGAGGGATTTTAGTTTAAAATAATGTCTCATCATATTATGCAATTAAAATATATCAATCATATAAAATAAAAGCATAATAAACGTGGATGATTATGAACTTTAACTAGTAATATTTCCTTCGAGCCTTGAAGAAAATATTTGGTTAAAATTCCTAGGGGACGTTTCAACTCCTTGATGCGCCTCCTTGGTTGCTCCTTGGTACCACCTCCATCTTCTTGTACATTACATATGTAATTCTAGTCTAAACAATTTAAATAAACCTATTCCTAACCTATACTTTGTACATTACAAGTATTGATCAAGAAACCTCGAGTTACATTCGAGGGGAGTTTAGGTGAGAAGAGAATTACATTAGAAAATAGAGAGGGAAGGACACGCAGGCCCTATTTATAAAACCAATACAAGCCAACGATAAACGAAGTAATAACCATTCAATCACATTGGTCTAGTCCATAATCATCCACCATGCCATCATACTATTTAACAATTAAATAAATAAATTTATTTAATTCTAGTCATAAATAATATGGTCTAAATAAATTAGATTAATGCCCTTGAAATTTATTTGTCTCAAAAATATAGTTATAGAAGGTATAGGTTTCCAAATTTTAACTTTCCAAATCTTAACAATTAAAATTGAAAAGTGTTTTAATTGAAAAATTATCAAAATTCGCGTTTTTCAAAAATTTAGGAAAAATCCCGCTAGGATTCTGCCTACAAACTGTGCGATAAAACGTGCGCGAGTTCATCCGCGGTTTGTAAACCGTGGGACAAACCGCGTGCGGTTTCATCCGTGGTTTGTGGACAGAAGTTACGGGATTTTGACCGCGAGTCAAAATGCGCGCGAGTTTTCGCGCGGTTTGCGTCCAGAAAATACGAACTTTGAAATTCTTTGTCGTTTTTCAAAACTCTTTTGAATCAAAACATGTTAAAACCCTTTTAGCATGTCAAAAACAATTTAGAAACCATAAAAACAATCTTAAGAACTTATCTTAATTATTTAAAACACTTTTAAACAATCAAGAACTTTTCTTAAAAATCAAACTCTTGATTTTTCTAAAACAATTTTGAGACAAATTTCATCAAGAACAAACCATCCATATTTATGACAATTAAATAAACACGAATCATATAGATATAATCAAAGAAGGCTCTGATACCACTGTAAGGTAATAGCATAGGTAACGCAAGCGGAAAAATAAAAATTTATTACCTTAACCATGGATCTCTTTGACATATTTATATGATTAACAAGGGGGTTTGCATGAAGATTACCTTAAGCACAGAAGATTTCTATGCTACTAGGCAAAGATCCTTCGAAGAAGATGTTTGATCTACCACGAAAAGCCCTTCCAAGCGTAGAGCCTCTAATGATATCCACACGAACAACTTCTTTGGGAACCTTGTAGGCTTGCTTGCTTTGACTTTTGAGTGCTAGCTCCCTTGAATTATTTAGAACACAATAAGAAGAAAAACCTAACCCTTAGGAGAGAGAGAGAGAAAGAGGCGTGCCTTTTCTTTCTTCTATTTTCTCTCACTAGTTTTCTTTTTGTGTTGCAATAATAATTCAAGAGTCAAAGCATGAACCTATTTATAGAGGAAGTATTCTAGTCCTTTTAGGAAATAAATCTAATTAGAAACCAAGAAGGTTTAGGCAACTTACTTTAAGCTAATCCTTCTCCTTTAGGAAATCTATTCCATAAGGAAACCAATTAGTTACTTTATTTCTTTTAGGAAACTAATTTCCTGCAAGACTTAGAATATTTATAAACAAGTCCTTTAAGTTAATTTATCTCATAAATTAACCCCATAAGTATCTCATACTTATCTTAATTACATTTTAACCCAAAGATTTTGTTCTTTATGTGTGTGACCCATTAGGTTCCATTCACGTTGGCAATAAGTATAAATTATAACTCACTAATTGAGCTAGATAAATTAAACACTTTTAATTTATCATTAATTCACTAATTAATCAATTCATACTTATAGATCATGAGTGGCGTCTAGCAATGCATCATGACCACCCAAGTGAATAGGAAAGTCATATGGTAGACCATACCCTTCAATGACAATGTTACAGTGTAATTAATATCCTTCACCACACTATATCCCTAATTAGTCTAAAAGTATAGTGCATTACTTTTAAAAGACTAATTTATATTTTCTTGTTCTAGAAATATAACTCTCCATGATGTATAACCTTGAAACTACTTCCAAGTTATACTATCACTTCTGCAGAAGATTTACGAGTTAATATTTCCAACAAGTGGCCATAAAGGATATACTCTCCTATTAAGGAGTGGTGAATCCTATATTGATTACTCACTATCTTTCCATGCTTCAAACTATACCCAATCTCTAACCTATGGGCTACCCTTTTACGGGCACCGAGGAATAGAGTCAAAGTATAGCAATTCACACTCAAGATACTATGGTAATCTCAAGTCAAAGGATCACTTACACCATTGCCATTAAGAGTTCAACCATTGGCACTATAGTTGAAACTCTTGTCAGATCAATCCAATGAACTTGTTCTCAAACAAGCATCCACATACCAGCTTAAGTGTCACGCACACCATAGTCAATGAGATCAACTACTACTTACCATAAGTAGAGGCAAAGTATGTGCTAGTCTATCCGCATTAATGATGTCCAATCTCATTAATACTATGACTAGGGATATTTAAGAATATGACTTTATGTATTAGAGTCTCATAATTGTAACCCTTACAATCTCTAATACACAGTCAATATTCTAAGGACTTTATCAATCAAATAAGTAACATGGAAATAGAAGTATAGATGATAAATAAAAAATACCACATGGATAAATATAACATAAATAAGTGTAACACAAAACACCTTAAACCATCTTGGTTTTAGGGCATACACTAACATAGCTCAAACTATCTCCCTCAGAAAATGAAATTTTATATTTTTTATAATTTTCTGTAGAAGCATTATTTGGTAGGTATTAGTGGTATATTTCTCATAAAGGAACAGTCAAATTGATTGGGACATAACAGTTCTATAACGCCTTAATTTCAACTAGAATCTTACTGCTTCTATCCATTCATCGTATACCCTAGGAATGCAGATCTTTCAGTACATGGTTAGGCACTTTTCTTCGTAGTCTGGGGCTTTGTTTCGATTGAAAGATTGTATTAAGTGGATTTAATTATTTCAGGATTAAGAGTAATAGAATTAATAGCTTTAAACTTCAAATTTTTGAATTTTTATCTTTGGTGTGGTTCGCGTAGTATAATAGATAGAATTATCTAAATGGAGGTAAATGTATTTTAGATTTGTGTAAAATTTTTTTGCATTGGACAATATATTGTTGACACACAAATCATAACCTCATATTAACCATTGTTATCCAAGGACAAGTGTCCCACCTCTTGCAAGAGATTATTTTGATTTATGCACGTGACTTAAGATTCATTGCTAAGATTATAATTCTACATATTCACCTCGAAGTGTCTTACCAAACTCTTAACATGAGAAATATTATCTACTAAACAATGAACTTTTCATTTGCTCCTAACTGAGAAGCACAAGGACACAATATAACAACAAAAATATATTTGACATTTACACTAACTTATCATATTCTTCCTAAGGCTTAGTTTGGGAGTTGGGATAGAAAAGAAAAGAAGAGAAAAAAAAGTGAGAAAAAAGAAAAGAATGGAAAGCAACTTTCCTTTCTTTTCTTTCATTTTCCTCTCAATTTTGTAAGGAAAATTTTTTGGCCAAAACAAGCCAACCTTTCCTTTCATTTCATTTCTTTTCTTTCCCTTTCCTCCCTCCCAAACAAAGGAAAATAGTTAAGTAAATTTTTCCCTCTTTTCCTTCCTTACTCCGAAACAAAAGAACACCTTAAAATCCTTTCCTTTCTTTTCTTTTCTCTCCATTTTCTTCCTCCCAAACATAGTGTAAAAGTCGCAAATTTGAGATGCGTAATTGTCGCGTCCTAAAAATCATCGTGAGGTAAAAAGGATGCTAGTTGGGGTCATTGACTGTCGCGTCTCGAAAAGGACGGTCTAGTCTGGTGACCCTTTTGAAAAGATAGAGTTTTGGAAAACCGTGCGTGTGTGAGAAGAAATCGTGTTTTAGTGAAAAAGTGTGATTTAGTAAAAAATGATATTTTAAAAGAAAATAAGGCCGAGACTAAGAAATGTGATAGTTTTGGCCAACTTAATTTGAAAAAGGGTTTTATTTTAAAAAATAGAGTCACCACTTGGTACTGAGTTACGGTGTACCAAGTCACTCGAAGATTGTTTAACAAAACTAAAAATAAAAAATTTATAAAATCATTTAAAACCCTTTTCCGATTCCGGTCTACGAAAAACGAGAGAAAATGGTCCGGGAGTCACATTTGAAGAAAGGGAAGGCAAAGACTTGCGTCTAAGGCATCCTTTCAACCTTGCCGAGGATAGTTGCGAGGTTTAATCAAAATTTGCTAAATTAACCCTAGATTCTATCGCGTTTTGGATGTGTCTAAATGAATGCAAATCCTAAGTCTAAATGTGGGTATCGGGAGGGTCGTCATGTTCCATCGAGGCTTGGTCGGAATTATCACATTAGTTGCAAAACCCGAATCGAGACCTCGAGGGAGTCACGAGTGTGAATGCAAAATGAAATGCAAAAATGAAAAGAAAATAATAATATATAGTAAGTGATCGAAGAAAGTGGGAATGCAACATAACGGGTACGGGGAACTAATAATTCGTGACTAAATGTTTCTACTCACGGAGGGGGGGAACGGCCTATACACCACCGCTTCCCACGTGAGTAGACGACTATTTCTAGTCGAATCACAGAAATGTCCTAATTTAAGTGAAATGCAACTTAAATGTCATGCATTTTGAAAATGTTGTCAAAATAATAATAATAATAATAGTAAATAATAATAATAATAAAATCATGTCAAATGGAAAGAAAACTAAAAGTGTGTGAAATGTGAAATCCACAGGAATGATCCTAACACTAAAATGCCCTAAGGGTCTAGCGTTGGACTAGCCCGTTCTAAAAATCTCACTAGCATTGGACTAGCGGGAAAAGAAAGAGGCCACAACTAGCGTTGGACTAGTGTGGTGACGGAATACCGTAAATCATGAATTAAACATTAAAACATGAATTAAAAGTAAATTAAACATATAAAAACATATAATATCACATAGGAGCACATAACACATAAGCATAATATTCTAGATGCAAAAATTCTAAGGAAAGCGGTAAAAGAAATAAACATGCAAGCACGCAAAAGCAAATGAACCCCAACTACTACACCGGGGGGACTTGATTTACAATTTAAGGAGGAAAATTAAAAATACTCTATCTATTACACTTTCTATCTAATTACACAATTTTTCTAAAAATGCAATAAATGTAATTTAATTGTTACAATGTCTGGCTAAATACAAAAAATATTACACTTTTATCAAAATAATAAAATTCTAAATAATAAAATTTAAAATTAAATAGCATAAAAGAAATAAATACACAAAAAGCATGCTAAATAGGAAATATATGAATAAAAATGCATAAAAATCATGTAAGGCACATTGGAGCATATAAAGAAGCAATTAAAAGGTAACGTAAATACCTCTTCTCGAAGATCTGGTACTAATGCTAACAAAATGAATAAACATATCAAGGTATCGCAATATAAATGAATGAAGCACGAAATATGTAAATATTGACAACTGGGGATAAAATGTAAAGTCTAGCAACTAAGCGGACTAAAAATAATTTTTCTATAAAACTTAAAGGGGGAAAAATTAGAAATTCAAACTAATCAAGGGGTAAAAAAATTAAAAAATAAATAAAATAAATAAAAAAATTAAAAATTCAAGCAAGCCTAGGGTCATAATTGTAAATTCTAGCAAATGTAAGGGGCAAAATAGTAAATTTTGGCAATTAATGGGGCCTAAATTGAATTTCCAACCATTTAAATGGGCTAAATTGAAATTTCTATCAATAGAGATGAACAATAATGTGAACAAATAGGGGCCAATTAATTAAGGGTTAGGATCGAGAGGCGTTAATTATGCAATAATTAAGGAACGATTAGAACAATGAATAGAGAAAAATAAATTGTTGAAATAAAAATAAATTAATCAACCAAATGAACTTGATTAGTGAACACAAGTAGTTAACTCAATTAGTTAATAAAGCTAAACTAAACCCAAAATATGAAACTAATAACAAATTAACTGGACTAACAAAATGCAAAAAAAAAAAAAAACAAAAAAAAAAACGAAATCAAAATGTTAGGCCTACCCCCAATTCCGTTAGTCTCATTCGGTTAATCATCATAGGAGCACGTCAAATTCCTTTAGAATCCATCACCCACAAACTGTAATTGAAACCGATGACTTCCCCAGCCAAATTCACTTTTCGAACGAGAGCGTGCAACAGCAACAGAAAGCTTCCAAACCCAAATTAAAGCTTCAAGTCTTCTTCTTCAACCTTCAGACTCCCAAATTTCCAGTTTCTTTTTTCTCACCGACTCACTCACTCACTCTCTCTCTACCCCTTAACCTATTTTCCTTAACCTCTAAATTCCTGCATCATTTTCCCCTAAAATTCCTAAATCACTCTTCAATGATTCCACTGTCACAACACTTCAATCCATATTCATGCGGAAATTTCATCAATTGAATACTTAAACAAAGGACATCAAAGGAGGGGGACCAAGATCTACTTGCCTTTTAGGCCGAAGAAGATGGTGGATCATCGTGGGTTTTGACGGGCTTGAATGGGGATTGTTCACGGCTGCAATCTAAAGCTGTGATTGGCTAACAGTAAGCATTGAAGTGGATGGTTTGAATGGTTTATGACTAAGTTATGGTGGTTGCAAATCGATACTATTTTGGACTGCTTTGGGGCTGGCTTTGTGACTGTTTTGGTGCTGTGGTGGCACTGTTGGGTCACGGTGGATGATGTGATTGTGGGATGGAATCGACTAAGGGTCGTGAAGAAATTGTGTCTGTGTATGTTGCTGCTTCTTTTGCAGGTTGCCCATGAGAAAAAGAGACAGGGAAAGTAAAGAATACGGCTGGGCTGAGTTAGTTTTACAGGTGGTGGTGCTGAGATGGGAACTGGGAGGATGGGAGCTGGTGGTAGGAATGAAATTTCAAGAACAAACAAAGCCACAAGCCTACACCAAAATAGAAAAAAACAACAGAAAAACAAAAACAGAGAAGCACAGAAATGACCCAAAAAATAGAAACAAAATTTATGAAGAAAATCCATAAAAATTCCTAAGCAATCAGTTTTACAGAGAACATGGAATAAAACGAATCAAAATGAGAAATAAAGAGAAAAACTTACCCTTTTAAACTTCAAGATGGATTGATGATGAATAGCAGATGATTTTCTGAAGGATGCGATGAACAGTAGTTTATGAACAGTGAATAGTGATTGAAAATAGAGGCTTTAGTGTGTGTTTTTAGGTGTAATAGTGTGTGTGTTTGATCTCTTTAGATAAAAATAAAAATGTGTTTTTAGGGTTTCTCTCTTTTTTTTTTTTGCTGATTAGAGAGTATTTATAGGCCACTTGTCTTGTTGGCCAAGAATGATGTAAAACAACCAAAATGCCGCCGGTATTAAAAAATGCTAATTTTATTAAAAAATATTTTTTAACCCTAAAATTAAAAATTAATACAAGAAATATGACAGCGATCTCTAAATTTTCAAAAAGAATTCACAGTAGATTTCAAAAAATAAAAACTAGAGCTCAAAACTGATAGAAAGGCGCTTGGCGTGTAAAATGACGATTTTGCCCCTGGACAACGAAAATACACAACAAAATAGCTATTAACCTCAAAAAATTATCAAAAATTAAAAATAAGCTTAAAACACTAGAAAATGCATTTTTTACTCAAAATTTGACAAAAAATGAATTTAAACTGTAAAATGACGATTTTGCCCTTGGCCAATGAAAATTCATAAAAAATAGTTATTGTCCTTAAAAAATTATCAAAAATTACAAATAAGCTTAAAACACTAGAAAATGCATTTTTGACTCAAAATTGGTGGAAAAATGATTTTAATTTGTAAAATGATGATTTTGCCCTTGGGCAATGAAAATTTACAGAAAAATAGTAATCGTCTCTGAAAAAATCAAGAAAATTCAGAAACATGCTTAAAGAATTAGAAAAATGAGTTTGAAACTAAAAATGAACTAAAATGGTATTTGGGAGGCGAAATAACCATTTTGCCCTTATGTTGGTAAAAATATAAAAAATACCAATTAAATCCAGAAAAATCATAAGAAATTAACAAATTCACATAAAGGTAAAAATATGAATTTAAAACTCCCAAAAGCTGATAGAAACATATTTACAGATAAAATTACTATTTTACCCCCCAAATTATTGAAAAATTAAAATTTGTCCCAAAAAGTGCAAACATGCCCTTCCAATGTTTGAAAATAAATGGTGTGTCAAAATTTGGTATCTACAGTTTGCCCCTCTTTGTCGGGAATCTCATAGAGATTTCAGACAAAGACGTAGACAATACCAAATTTTGACTCATCCAAATGTGAATAAATGTAAGTGCAGACTGATGCAATCATCCAAATGAAAGACAAACAAGTAAATATGTAAAAAAAATTGTGACCGAACTCTCTAAGAGTTGCCTACGTATCCCAGTGAAGGGAATCAGGTCAAACGTAATTGAAATGCAAGTGAACGATAGATGCGATGCAAGTGAACGATAGATGCAAAACACAACTGCAAATGGTGAATCAAGAATTCAAAATTTTCAAAACTTGTGATCGAAATAAAGAAAGAATTGCGACACTTGAACTACTAAACAAGGATAACATAAAGCAGTAAAGACTACAAAATCTAATAAAGTGCTTAAACTAAAAGATAAAAAGAATGAGTTCAGGTTGCTAAACAAAATAAATATCGATAAGCTAAGTGCAATGTCTAGGCTACCAGACTTGAAAGAGTAAATAAATGATCCTGGGCTACCAAGAATCATAAAATGCAATGTCTGGGCTGCTAGACTTGGAAACGTAAATAAACAGATACCGACCAGGTTGCTGGGCGGATGCATGACCTTGGGCTGCCAAGGTTGATGAATGCAAAGTTTGGGTTGCCAAACTTGAAAGAGTAAATAAATGATCCTGGGTTACCAGGAATCATAAAATGCAATGCAAAGTCTGGACTGCCAAATTTGGAAACGTAAATAAATAGATGCCGACCAGGCTACTGGATGGATGCATGACCTTAGGCTGCCAAGGTTGATGAATGCAAAGTTGGGCTGCCAACTTGGAAAAAGTAAATAAATGATCCTAGGCTGTCAGGAATCATAAAATGCAATGCAAAGTCTAGCCTGCCAGACTGGGAAAAGTAAATGACAAATGCATGACCCTAGGCTGTCAGGGATCATGGGATGCAAAGTCTGGGTTGTCAGACTTGAAAATGTAAATGACAAATGCATGACCCTGGGCTGTCAGGGATCATGGGATGCAAAGTCTGGGCTGTCAGACTTGAAAATGTAAATGACAAATGCATGACCCTGGGCTGTCAGGGATCATGGAATGCAAAGTCTGGGCTGTCAGACTTGGAAAAGTAAATAACAAATGCATGACCCTGGGCTGTCAGGGATCATGGAATGCAAAGTCTGGGCTGTCAGACTTGGAAAAGTAAATAACAAATGCATGACCCTGGACTGTCAGGGATCATGGAATGCAAAGTCTGGGCTGTCAGACTTGGAAAAGTAAATATCAAATGCATGACCCTAGGCTGTCAGGGATCATGGAATGCAAAGTCTGGGCTGTCAGACTTGGAAAAGTAAATATCAAATGCATGACCCTAGGCTGTCAAGGATCATGGAATGCAAAGTCTGGGCTGTCAGACTTGAAAAGTAAATAACAAATGCATGACCCTGGGCTGTTAGGGATCATGGAATGCAAAGTCTAGGCTGTTAGACTTGGAATGAATAGAAGTTAAAACCTAATAGACGAATTGAAACATGGTCGAAATTAAAACCTAACAGGCTAGTTAGAGTAAAACTAACAAAGAGTGGTATGCAAAATGCTGGACAAACTAAAGTAATGTGCAATATGTAGATGAATGCCAAACAAATGCTTATTCAAGAAAATGAGATATGTTGATGTGATGCAGGCTATTGGATGAACGTGTGCATGCATGATGCTAAATTGATGAACAAGATGTAGTGTCTAAGTTGCTAGACTAGAATGAACATGATGGAGTCCAGGCTGTTGGACAAAAAATACATATCGAAATTTAAAGCATAGGAAAACCTAAATCAACTGTCAAATATTGCATCCAGATTAACTTCAAAATCAAAATTTTCAATCATTTTTTTTCAGCATATGGTATCAAATCAATTCGAAGTCAAAATTCATTTCAAATCAATCATTTTAAAAAGTTTACCCTAGTGTGAATCAGTCTTTTACAAGTTTTGCTTCAAATATAAAGTATCAAAGCCTATTTTTTGCAATCAATTTTTTCTCAAAAAATTTTCCCCAGTGTTAATTTTTGAAATCGATTTTTGAAATGAATTGCACTCTTGATCAAATCATCATTATCTTTAAAAAATTGCCCTAGTTTTCATTCTTGATGAAGGCCTCAATTGATGACGATGTGGTTGCGTCTGCGAAAAGAGGAAGCAACCATAATTGCAAAAGTGATGCCACCATCCGGCAGTCCCTCGACTCTGCTAGCGCATATAAACATGAGTATTGCCATTTTGAGTCTCTGACCTAATCTCTTGCTTTACTCTCTGCAAGTTTCCCGATTCAGTGAATTTTGATTCACGACTCAGACCAAATCTCTCAAAACAGTCTTTCAATTCATGCATGCATCTGACTTTTGATAAACTTAGGATTGCCTTTGCTTTTATTTAAATTTGGACACAAGCAAATGTCAAAATTTTCAAAACATGAATTGGTCAGAAAAATGCTTCACATGCAATAATGTAAAAGAAATTATATACAGTAAACAACACACAAAGACTAAATGAAATACAATTAAATGAAACATTTTTCAAAAAAGTCAATTTTGGAATAATGGTTTAAAAGATGCTTTTTGATCTTTGGATGTCATTCCCATTTGAATTCTGACATTACCACAACCTGATCAATGTAGACAAAAAACCTCAATCAACTATTCTCATCAACTACCCAATGATTTCCATGTTGGCATACTGGTTTTCTCATCCGTGAACCTTCAACTTGTCACATTCTCTTAACCATAGGGATCTTCCGGATTACTGACTTTAAGAGGAGAAATGGAATGAACGACAGTGTCCAAAATTGAGACGATCTTTCTTTTTCATTAAAACAGACCAGTGCTCAAAGAATATTTGGCATCAGTAAGGCAATCTTCCCTTGTTGATTTGGGATAGATATATTAACATCATCTGCCAATGTGCTAGAATGCATCATTTTGACACTTGTCAATTCCCCCACATTTGAATTATCACTTGTCCTCGAATTGTTTGAAGAATATGAGATCAATTAATGATTTAAGCATTGAAATCACACATGTGCATTCTAAAATGTATTTCCTCAAGACCAAGTAAATAACCCTTATACAATTTATCATCTTGTCTTTAATACTCATAATATCAAGCAAAGGGGAAGGAATTATATCACAATTAAGTCAGCTCAACTTAATTTCTTCGCTTTACTGAATTTCACAAGTAAACAAATCATATGATCAATCGGAGAACATCACATGTCCTATGGTCAATTTCATTTTTCACTTGAGGGATATTTGTTCTAGTGACCTAATCACTCAAAATACGAGAGTGTCTTTTGACGCGAAAACCGACATTGGTTATGAAGGTTCCTGGTTACTCAACATCTCGATCTTAAACCAATAGCAGAAACTGTATTCGAAAGTAAAACTGCCTTTTTACACAAGAATCGACATTGGTTGGATGAAGATCCCTGGTTACTCAACAATTTACTTACTCGAATTTGCAATGCATTACTCATAATTCAAGTACCGTTTGACGTGAAAGTCGACATTTTTTATGAAGAGCTCCCTGGTTACTAAGCACGAGAACCATTGGAGTAGAAAACTACATTATTTCTTTTCTTTTCTTCTTTTCTCTTTTTTTTCTTTTTTTCTTTTCTTTCCCTTTTTCTCTCTCTTTTTTTTTTAATCCCTCATAACAGATGTTACATCACAGATTACATGAGTGCACTAATTGACCAGTAATCATCATTTAACATGTGAAATTAAGTAAAGAAGAGAAATTTTCATCGAACGTGCAAAATTTAGACATAATTCTAACCACTTTACAAGATATACTTTCTATAAGAACAAAACTCTAAACCATCATAATAATTATTTCATTATTGCTCAAAGAAAGCATTTGTCAAATCACATAAAGTAATTTCAACCAGTAGGGGAATTAGACAAACATCAAGCGTGTGACATCCCCTGATCTTCACCTCACAATAACTTATACAACACATTCCAACTGGTGAATAAGAACTTATGGACATGAATAATAACTCCCCTTGTGAATTGTTTGAAGTTGCATCCTCTACATGTTTATTCCTTTTGTTGTGCTTGAATTCTCCAAACGCTCATCCAAACTTGCTTGGTGAAGTTTGCTAAACATTTTCAAGGTCTCTGGAGTAAAAGCGCATCTTGCCCTAACTCCTTAACCCATTTCTTGGTGCCAATATTTGTAGCTTCTTTCTCTTTTAGGTTAAGCTTGGATTCCCTTTTTGTACCATTCAGATTCCTTAACACAAAGTCCAAATTCCCTTTCAATGTCATTCTAATTCTTCCTTGCAATTTGCATTATTTTGGAATCAGAAAGAAATCGAAGTGGCAATTATCAGCTTCAAATAAGATGACATCCGAAAACCATAGGGCATTTATTTTCACCATAAAAAAATACCAGAAAAATGTTTTTCTTTTCATTCAATTTGAGCTTATACCTCACTCATCAAAAGAGAAACTTTACAATGACACAAACCTATCATTAGGTTTTGAGAAAAATGTGACTTATTTCGAAGGTCTCATCAAAGAATCGTTTGCTCAATAGGACAAAAGATTTGAAGAAAACTTTTCGAAAGCTAAATGCAAGACATGAAGGGAAAATCAAATGTCATAAACAAATTTGAGAAAGCAACTTATTGAACACTTCATCTGAGAAAAATTTTGGAGATAAGGCAATCTTAAATTTACAGAAGGAGTGCAATTATTAGCATCCAAATTATTTACAATTGTCCAGCTATGACATACAATTTCATTTATCACATTGATTACCTACCACTCACCTATCTAGTTTCTAGGCACTATCAATTCTAAAAAATCGGTCGTCTATGACCCTTCGAATAATTCAAAAGAACACTCATGTTTTTGATATCCTTACAGGGTCTCGAACATGTGACGGTTTATTTAGAATTGGACCATAATTTAAAATACTCAAATGTAAGACCAAATATGTATCAGATGTCTTTCTTATTTTACCGCCTCCGTTAGAGGACCTGTAAAAATGAAAAAATCAAAATTAGTATAAATAAAAATAAAAATGAATGCATGTCCTAGGGGAGCCCTTATTATGCCAAGGGTAGACCTAGCATGAAATGCAATTCTTTAGGGTGAGACCCCCCTTTTCTAATCGTAGATAAGCCAGATCCACCTGGAAGAGATGCCTCCATTCTGCTTGTATTACCTTACCTAGGGTCTCACCCGCTAGGATTTACCAAAAATATAAACGTGCATGTCCTTTAGGGTTAAGTACCCAAGACAAAAGGGCGGCTTTTTCTATCATGGGATTCCTGAAATGGCATTCTCTCTAGGGTTTATGCATGATGCCAGTTTATTGAAGCAAGTTAAAATACGTGAAAATGCCAAATTTGAAAGATTTCTAAAAGTTTTTTTTTAATGATGCAAAATTTCTTCGAAAAAGATGGACCATAAACTATACAAAAGAAATTATTGACTTCGAAAAATATTTGATTGAAAAAAATCGAACCTCTAAAAGGTTACGAGACACAATATTAAAAGAGATTAAAAATCACGACTTCATATAGGAACATATAAGTTAAAACGTCAATTTATTAAAGTAGAATGAAATATGTGTTAGAATCACTTTTTGTGTAATGTGGGATGGGAGGGTGGGGGATACGGCAAAAATGATGCTCTAATTTCTTTGAAGAAAAGGTAAATGCGAACTGCGCAAAAACTTGACCACTTGGGTGCATTTATTGACTCTAAGAAAATTTGGTTCGGACAAAACTAACAAGTACAACATGGATGGGTAAACCTTGAAAAGAATTTAGAAACTACAATTTTTACTCAAAAATATACAGGACGAAAAATTAAATTTTCAAGATTTTTAAGAAATTCACATTGATTGATCCCTTAGGCATTCATAACAAAATGCAATTTGCAAAAAATTTATAAAATTCTATTTCCATCTTTCTCGAAGAAATTAATTATGAAAACGAAATTTAAACGTGCCAAAAGAGGGTTGGCATCCTACGAGAGCACCATGCCAGGGCTCTTTATTCTTTTTGTCAATGCAATCAAAATAGGAAAGAAATTGTGTTAGTTTATTGAACAAATAACACATAACACATTGGCAAAAACAACTAATACACATAGATAACAGTAAATGGCATAACAAGGAAAATAAATAAGGTTGGTTCCCTCCTCTCGTGCCTTAGTGTACCTGACAAGGTAGGGCTGGCTCTACCCTAAGTTATTCTACATGGATGCATGAGGTTGGGCTCACTAATGCATCTAGACTCAATTAAGGCTTCAATTCCTGAACCTTCAGACTGAGGGATCCAAAAAGTAACAAGTCCGTCAATTCCAAAAATCCCAGGTCGGTGGTTCGAGTGATTCCCTGGACACTGCTACGCGCACGTCGGGCCATGGCCACATGTCCAAGCAAATCGATTTTTAAAGCCCAAATTTCTAGACTAGTGGACTCAAGTCGAGAGTTTGGGCGATCTCCTAGACAATGTTACGTGCACGTCGTGCCACGGTCACACGTTTAAGTAGATCGATCCTAATTCCTGAAAGGGACGGGTGGGTGACAACCACCAAAAAGATAAAAAGGGTAAAAAGTATCGAATGCACGTATGGAGTGCTCCTTATGAGAGAAGGGAATGTAATATTAACACGCGTGGGCTCTAAGGGTGATTGACCCCCTTCGCAAATGCAAGCACGGTCGGATAAAACAAGTAAATAAATCATACATACATCACATAAGTAGCCGAGATACAAGGAGTGTGTGATATGCAAAAGAAAAACCTAAAAACCTATGAAAAGAAAAATGCAATCCTAACACCCAAACGCGATAGAATAGAAGGGTTAAATAAGGAAAAGGTGATTAAACATAGTGCTCGGACTCACTAGTGATCCCCAGTGGAGTCGCCAAAATTCTGTCGCATCCTAAAAATCATCGTGAGGTAAAAAGGATGCTAGTTGGGGTCATTGACTGTCGCCTGCCGAAAAGGACGGTCTAGTCTGGTGACCCTTTTGAAAAGATAGAGTTTTGGAAATCCGTGCCATGTGTGAGAAGAAATCGTGTTTTAGTGAAAAAGTGTGATTTAGTAAAAATGATATTTTAAAATAAAATAAGGCCGGGACTAAGAAATGCGACGGTTTTGGCCAACTTAATTTGAAAAAGGGTTTTATTTTAAAAAATGGAGTTGCCACTTAGTACTGAGTTAGGGTGTACCAAGTCACCCAAAGATTGTTTAACAAAAATAAAAATAAAAAATTTATAAAATCATTTAAAACCCTTTTCCGACTCCGGTCTACAAAAAACGAGTGAAAAAGGTCCGGGAGTCACATTTGAAGAAAGGGAAGGCAAAGGCTTATGCCTAAGGCACCCTTTCAACCTAGCCGAGGCTAGTTGCGAGATTTAATCAAAATTTCCTAAATTAACCCTAGATTCTATCGCGTTTTGGATGTGTCAAAATGAATGCAAATCCTAAGTCTAAATGTGCGTATCGGGAGGGTCATCATGTTTCGTCGAGGCTTAGTCGAGATTATCGCATTAATTGCGAAACCCGAGTCGAGACCTCGAGGGAATCACGAGTTTTTATGCAAAATGTGATGCAAAAAGAAAAGAAAATAATAATATATAGTAAGTGAAGAAAGAAGGTGGGTATGCAACATGACGAGTACGGGGAACTAATATCTCGTGATTGAATGTTTCTACTCACGGAGGGGGGAACGGCCTATACGCCACCACTTCCCACATGAGTAGACGATTATTTCTAGTCGGATCACACAAATGTCCTAATTTCCAGGTGAGATGCAACCTAGACGTTATGCATTTTAAAATGTGTCAAAATAACAATAATAATAAGAATAATAATAATAAAGATCATGCCAAAATAGAAAGAAAACTAAAAGTGTGCGAAGTGGTGTGTAAAATGCACACGGGTGTACCTAACACTAAAATACCCTAAGGGTCTAGCGTTGGACTAGCCCGTTCTAAAATCTCACTAGCGTTGGACTAGCGGGAAAAGAATGAGGTCACAACTAGCGTTGGACTAGTGTGGTGACGGAATACCGTAAATCATGAATTAAACATTAAAACATGAATTAAAAGTAAATTAAACATATAAAAACATATAATATCACATAGGAGCACATAACACATAAGCATAATATTCTAGATGCAAAAATCCTAAGGAAAGCGGTAAAAGAAATAAACACGCAAGCACGCAAAAGCAAATGAACCCTAACTATTACACTAGGGGGGCTTGATTTACAATTTAAGGGGAGAAATTAAAAATACCCTGTCTATTACACTTTCTATCTAATTACACAATTTTTCTAAAAATGCAATAAATGTAATTTAATTGTTACAATGTCTAGTTAAATACAAAAAAATATTACACTTTTATCGAAATAATAAAATTCTAAATAATAAAATTTAAAATTAAATAGCATAAAAAAATAAATACACAAAAAGCATGCTAAATAGGAAATATATGAATAAAAATGCATAAAAATCATGTAAAGCACATTGGAGCATATAAAGAAGCAATTAAAAGGTAATGTAAATACCTCTTCTCGAAGATTTGGTACTAATGCTAACAAAATGAATAAACACATCAAGGTATCGCAATATAAATGAATGAAGCACGAAATATGTAAATATTGACAACTGGGGATAAAATGTAAAGTCTAGCAACTAAGCGGACTAAAAATAATTTTTCTATAAAACTTAAAAGGGGCAAAATTAGAAATTCAAACTAATCAAGGGGTAAAAAAATTAAAAAATAAATAAAATAAATAAAAAAATTAAAAATTCAAGCAAGCCTAGGGTCATAATTGTAAATTCTAGCAAATGTAAGGGGCAAAATAGTAAATTTTGGCAACTAATGGGGCCTAAATTGAATTTCCAACCATTTAAAAGGGCTAAATTGAAATTTCCATCAATAGAGATGAACAAAAATGTGAACAAATAGGGGCCAATTAATTAAGGGTTAGAATTGAGAGGGGTTAATTATGCAATAATTAAGGAACGATTAGAACAATGAATAGAGAAAAATAAATTGTTGAAATAAAAATAAATTAATCAACCAAATGAACTTGATTAGTGAACACAAGTAGTTAACTCAATTAGTTAATAAAGCTAACTAAACCCAAAATATGAAACTAATAACAAATTAACTGGACTAACAAAATGCAAAAAAAAAAAACAAAAAAAAAATGAAATCAAAATGTTAGGCCTACCCCCAATTCCGTTAGTCTCATTCGGTTAATCATGACAGGAGCACGTCAAATCCCTTTAGAATCCATCACCCACAAACTGTAATTGAAACCAATGACTTCCCCAGCCAAATTCTTTTTTCGAACGAGATCGTGCAACAGCAACAGAAAGCTTCCAAACCCAAATTAAAGCTTCAAGTCTTCTTCTTCAACCTTCAGACTCCCAAATTTCCAGTTTATTTTTTCTCACCGACTCACTCACTCACTCTCTCTCTCTCTCTACCCCTTAACCTATTTTCCTTAACCTCTAAATTCCTGCGTCATTTTCCCCTAAAATTCCTAAATCACTCTTCAATGATTCCACTTTCACAACATTTCAATCCATATTCATGCGAAAATTTCATCAATTGAATACTTAAACAAAGGACATCAAAGAGGGGGACCAAGATCTACTTTCCTTTTAGGCCGAAGAAGATGGTGGATCATCGTGGGTTTTGACAGGCTTGAATGGGGATTGTTCACGGCTGCAATCTAAAGCTGTGATTGGCTAACGGTAAGCATTGAAGTGGTTGGTTTGACTGGTTTATGGCTGAGTTATGGTGGCAGCAAATCGATACTATTTTGGACTACTTTGGGGCTGGCTTTGTGACTGTTTTGGTGCTGTAGTGGCGCTATTGGGCCGCGGTGGATGATGTGATTGTGGGATAGAATCGATTGAGGGTCGTGAAGAAATTGTGTCTATGTATGTTGCTGCTTCATTTGCAGGTTGCCCATGAGAAAAGGAGACAGGGAAAGTAAAGAATACGGTTGGGCTGAGTCAGTTGTACAGGTGGTGGCACTGACATGGGAACTGGGAGGATGGGAGCTGGTGGTGGGAATGAAATTTCAAGAACAAACAAAGCCGCAAGCCTAAACCAAAATAGAAAAAAACAACAGAAAAAGAAAAACAGAGAAGCCCAGAAACGACCCAAAAAATAGAAATGAAATTTAAAAAGAAAATCCATAAAAATTCCTAAGCAATAAGTTTTACAGAGAACATGGAATAAAAGGAATCAAAATGAGAAATAAAGAGAAAAACTTACCCTTTTAAGCTTCAAGATGGATTGATGATGAACAGCAGATGATCTTCTGAAGGATGCGATGAACAGTAGTTTATGAACAGTGAACAGCGATTGAAAATGGAGGCTTTAGTGTGTGTTTTTAGGTGTAATAGTGTGTGTGTTTGATCCCTTTAGATAAAAATCAAAATGTGTTTTTAGGGTTTCTCTCTTTTTTCTGCTGATTAGAGAGTATTTATAGGCCACTTGTCTTGTTGGCCAAGAATGATGTAAAATAACGAAAATGCCGCCGGTATTAAAAAATGCTAATTTTATTAAAAAAAAATTTTTAACCCTAAAATTAAAAATTAATACAAGAAATATGACAGCGATCTCTAAATTTTCAAAAAGAATTCACAGTAGATTTCAAAAAATAAAAACTAGAGCTCAAAACTGATAGAAATGCGCTTAGGGTGTAAAATGACGATTTTGCCCCTGGACAACGAAAATACACAAAAAAAATAGCTATTGTGACGGCCCCACCTTACCCAAAGGCGCACTAAAGGGCTTAGCGGACTGCCTGCCTAGCTTTCGCCAAGACTCAAGTCGAGCACTCACTTAGAACATGCACGCGTGCTTAACTCCAAATAAAATGAAATAAAATAGAATAAAAAAAATATATTCATATTACTTAATTTAAAGGTACAAGTAACATCAAGAAGTTTACACGTCACAATATACATGATTTTCACCAAGATAGCCCAAAATAGTTTGGCTATCAAAATACACGAAATAAAACATGTACACGTCCAAAATCAGCTTTTCCCGCTTTAGTATTTTTGGAAACCTGGTTAAAGAAAACAAATGAACGGGATGAGCTATAATAGCCCAGTGAGTGTCCAAGTCATGCAGTCATACCCAGAATCTATTATTTTATTGAACAAAATAATTGACAAGATTAAATAAGTAGGGCATGAACACTTTAATTAACAAGTAGTCAATGGCAGATACAGGGCTCATCTACGGAAGCAAGCTTAACCGCAGAAAGAGCAAGTACTAATCATGTAACCATGATGTTAGGACTGAGATAATAGCTCAGGTCTTTATCAAAGGTCATGCCAGTATTATCAAGCAAGAACCCTAACCACCGTTCACCTTATAACCTCCGTACAGGCTACCACATCCAGGGAGAAAAATCTCAACCCTGGAGGGCCAACATGCAAGAAAGTTCAATCCGGAGTTGGCCTCTTTGAGGATTCACAAATCGTAAGGGAAAGAACATCACGTCCTAAAACACCCAGCACCTTATATCCTCCCAAGTCTGTCCGGTTGACTATCCGTGAAGTAACGGTGAAGTTAGTCACGGAAATCTCATGCACAAGTAACACATTGGATAATGAAAGTGTGTAACACATTGCGGAATAGATGTGATAAAGTACACATCTTTCCTCAAGTAACACATGTCATAAAATAACAATTACAAGTATAGCATAATATTTCATAAGATAACATTCTCAAGTATGACAAAGCAATTTATGCATCATGCACATATAGAGACACTCACCTAGAATGCCCAGAAAATATTTCGTAAAAAGTCGAGATTCACATTCAAGTCCTGAAATTTAAAAGAAAGAATCTGATGAAAACCCTATGTAAATTAGCAAGAAAATTCAAAAAATAACCAAATTATTTCTAGGGTTTCATTTCTAGGGTTTCTAGAGCTTAGGGTTTTACCCTAGGGTTTAGGGTTTTAGATTTAGGGTTTTGGCTCTAGGGTTTTTGTGACAGCCCCACCTTACCCAGAGGCACACCAAAGGGCTTAGCGGACTGCCTGCCTAGCTCTCGCCAGGACTCACTCAAACACGCACTCAACACATACACGTATAGTTAACCCAAAATGGATTACATTCACATAGTTCAACTTAAGATACAAAAGTCACTAAAATGTACAGACCATGTACTACAAGTTTCCATGTCCAAAATATACATATTATTTACAATGGTAACCAATCAACTAGGTTGACCAAAATACAAAACAAAAGTCTACTATAACTAAATTCGCCATTCCCAGCTTTAAGAGTGAGAAATACCTGAGTAAAGAAAACAAATGAAGGAATGAGCTATAATAGCCCAGTGAGTGTCCAAATCATGCAGGCAGGCCAAAAATCTACTATTTCAGAAAAATAAAATAATCTAACAAGATATTTAATCAGCACATGAACAAATAATTAAACAATTAGTCAATGGCAGATACAGGGTTCAACCCCGGGAGCAAGCTCGACCGCAGGAGAAACAAGTACCGATTATATAAACAAGGCATTGGGACCGAGATAATAGCTCAGGTCCGTGC
The DNA here is from genome assembly GCA_024721245.1 of Mitragyna speciosa. Lineage (NCBI taxonomy): Eukaryota > Viridiplantae > Streptophyta > Magnoliopsida > Gentianales > Rubiaceae > Mitragyna > Mitragyna speciosa. The sequence goes on along the minus strand of CM045552.1, from coordinate 18,387,315 downwards.
CAAAGTCATACCGGTATTATCAAGCAAGACCCTAACCACCACACCTTATAACCTCCTAACATGCTACCACATCCAGGGAGTAACCTCGACCTTGGAGGGCCAACACACAAGAAAGTTCAACCCGGAGTTGGCCTCTTAGAGGATTAACAACTCATGAGGGAATGAACATCACGCCCTAAAACACCCAGCACCTTATATCCTCCCACGCCCGTTCAAGTTGACTATCCGTGAAGTAACGGTGAAATTAGTCACGGAAGTCTCAAACACAAGTAACACCTTTAATCATGAAAACAAGTAGCACATTGTGGAATAGATGCGATAAAGTACACATCTTTCCTCAAGTAGCACATTTTTATCTCATAATATTTGCAATCAAAGCATAATATTTACAAATGAAATATCATGTTACATGCATCATGCACACACAAAGACACTCAGCTGAAATGCCTACGAGAATATTTCGTAAAAAGGTCGGGTCTCACTTTCAGGTCCTGAAATAAATAAATAAAATAATCTAATGAAAACTAGATTTAAACTCTAATTAGCTTAGTAAGAAAAATCAAGAAATATTCCCCTTTTTTTTCCAAGGTTTTTGTTTTAGGGTTTAGGGTTTAGGGTTTAGGGTTTAGGGTTTACATTCTAGGGTTTTCATTTTAGGGTTTTTATTTTAGGGTTTTCTAACAAAATTTTGGCATTATTTCCCCTTAAATTCGGCCCTTCCAACTTGGTTTTTCACCAAGATTTCAATCATCAAATCCACAATTCAATAAGTTCTACAACTTCCAAGTTCAATCCAAGCTCAAATTCAATCAAATTTCCACCAAAATTCAAGGATTTAGCTTCAAGAACCTTCAACCATTCAACATGTAGCTCATGAAATTTCAAGGTTTATATGCTATCTACTACCCAATCTACCCAAGAAAACATTATTTCTAACAAGTCATACTTCACTTTAAGCATGAATCTTCAAGTTAAAAAATCATAAGAACTCAAGATTAAACTAATGCAAAATACTAATTAAACTTGAAATTAATGGTTAAAGCTTGTAGTACATACCTTAAACAAGCCTAGAACTTTGCTTAGAAGGTAGGGAAACCCACTTCCTATGGTGAAATTTGCCCAAAGTTTGAAGCAAATGCTCCAAGAAGTTGAGAGAAATATGAAAGAAAAGGAGAGAGAGCAAGGCCGGCCAAGTAAAATGAAAAGAGAAGAAAATAGTCTAGGAAAATAGAGAAGAAATAATGGAAAAGTTGGGAGAAAGATTAACCAATAAAAATATTACAAGAAGCAAGTTAGGCTTTAGACTTTGTAGGCATTAGTGGTAAACTTGTTTTAATTTAATTGGTGACACAAGAAAGATCTCTTCCACCTAGTAATTAATAACATTATGACATAAATATTAAAGCAAAAAGAGAAGAAATAAAGAGAAGGGACATCCGGCCATGAGGGAGAGAAAGGAGAGAAAAATTCGGCCAAAGGAAAAAAAAAGAAAAGAAAGAAGAATTTTCGGCCAAGGAAGAAGAAAAGAGAGAAATAAAAATTCTGCCAAGAAGAGAAAATAAAACAAGTGAATAAGTGAAATTTTTGAGAAAAATGAGCTAAAGTTTAAGTAGTAAAAAAAACTAGAAATAGTAATATAAACTAGTTAAAATGAAACACTATGAAAACTAATGATCTAATGAATTTAATCCAAGTTTAATTCTTAGGTTTTCTACTCAATGAGGAAAGAAACTTAGTTAATTAACCTAATTAACTTAAGAAATCCTCCAACTAATAAATCAAGAGTTAATGCTAGATTTCAAATGAAAGAATTTTTCTTTTAAGTACATTTTAGGGTTTTTTTTTCTACCATTATCATTATTATTTTGAGCTACATATAAACATACATGAATAAAATAGTTTCATATGAATTTCTAGGGTGTCACAGTTTTCCCGTCCTAGAAAAATTCAATTCATCACTAGATGATTTTCTAAAAATTCCTGCACATCAATTTCCTTAAATTGAGCACATTCTAGGTTAGAAATGTTCATCTACCATTTTTCCCTTATTTATTTTTACCAAAATTTCGGCAGCATCTCCACTTAAAATCGGACTAACCCAAATTTTAACCTGCAAGAAAGACAGCCATCCAACCCAATTCAACAAGTTCTACAACTTCTATGTTCAATTCAAGCTCAAATTCAATCAAAATTCCACTCAATTTCAAGAATTCTACTCCAAGAATCTTCAACCAAGCAACATATAATACTTGAGATTTCAAGGTTTAAATGCTAGTTACTAGTCTATCTAACCACAAAAACACTTTATCTAATCAAAGTGGTTTTGTTAGAGGAAGATTGATATCAGATAACTATCTGCTTGCTCAAGAGATCATCTCGGGTATTGGTAAACCGAATAGGGGTGGTAATGTGGTGATCAAGCTAGATATGATGAAGGCATATGATAGAGTGAATTGGGTTTTCTTAACTAGGGTGTTGAGAGCCTTTGGTTTTGGCGAATGTTGGATTGATATGGTTTGGCGTCTCATATCTAACACGTGGTTTTCGGTGTTGATTAATGGTTCGGCATGTGGATTCTTCAAAGGTTCTCGGGGCATTCGACAGGGAGATCCATTGTCTCCAGCTTTATTTATTATTGGTGCTGAGGTCTTGACCAGGCTATTGAATAGCCTTTTTGACAATTCCCGGTTTCATGGTTTTAATCTCCCTAGGGGGTGCCCCAAAGTCAATCATTTGAGTTATGCTGATGATGTGTTAATTTTTTCCAGTGGTTCTACTCATTCTTTGAAGTTGGTTATGAGAGTAATTGCTACATATGAGGAGATGTCAGGCCAAAAAATCAATGCTTCCAAGAGCTGTTTCATGACCCATCAGAGAATTTCGAAGGTGAAAAAGTCAGCCATTATACGGTTAACTGGGTTTGCTAACAAGGATTTTCCTGTCAAATACCTTGGCTTTCCTCTTTTCATTGGTAGAAAGAGGAAACATTTTTTCCTGGATATCTGCACTTCGGTGTTAAGTAGGGTGCTTTCGTGGAAGACCAAGCTGTTGTCAATGGGTGGCAAAATTACTTTGATTAAATCTGTGTTATCATCTTTACCTGTTTACCTTACTGACAGCTGCATCTCCTCCCCTTTCCATTCTGAGGACATTGGAAAGTAGTTTTGCAAAATTTCTATGGGGAGACAATGATGGTGACGCCAAGTATCATTGGATCAAATGGAGAGACCTCTGCAATCCGGTTGAGGTAGGTGGAGTTGGTTTTAGGTTGCTGCAAGAGATTTTTACAGCTTTCTCCATCAAATTATGGTGGCGTTTTCGCCAAGGTAATTCGTTATGGTCAACTTTCATGTTTGCCAAGTATTGCTCGAAGGCTCATCCATGTTTGGTTGGGGCTACTCAGAATGCTTCTCTCATCTGGAAGAGAATGTTGCATGTACGTGAGGTGGCTGAACAGAAAATAGGATGGATTATCCAAGATGGCTCAGTTAATTTTTGGTTTGATAATTAGGTTAGGTGGTGGCTCGCTTGCTACCCAACTGCTGAATGTTTCTGATCATCAGGTAAAATTTTTTTGTGATGAACGTGGATGGAATTTTGATAAACTTCGCCAATGGCTTCCTGGACAACTGATTCAGCAAGTCATGCATGCATCTCCTCCAAGTGGGAACGAACCTGATAGAATGATCTGGATGCCATCTTCTTCTGGTGAGTTTTCTTTGCGGACAGCCTTTGAGAGTATTACTAACCATAGATCATATTCGTATGGTTTTAGTAAAATTTGGCATGCTAAAATTCCCTTGAAAATCTCTTTTTTTATGCTTCGGTTATTGAAGAACCGTCTGCCACTTGATTCGACCTTATGCAAATTTGGCTATAATATGGTCTCAAAGTGCTTTTGCTGTCGTTTGCCAAATGTGGAGTCATTGTTACATAATTTTTGTTTGGGAGATATGGCGCAGGGAGTGTGGAAATTTTTTGGCAATATTGTAGGTGTGCGGTATATGGGTTCTTCTGTCATGACTTATCTTTCTGGATGGTGGCTTTTTAAATAAGCATAACCCATGTGTTGATTTCATACATCGTATTGTTCCTATATTAATTTGTTGGAACTTATGGAAGGCCAGGAACAAATGGGTTTTTGAAGGAATTCAGGGTGGAACTAATGGGGCTATGCAATAATATATTTTCGGAGGTTAGAGAATTATTTTTTCTCCAATTTCCACATATTGCTACTAATGCAACCACTTGGAGAGGTTTTTATGAGCAGGTTGCAGGAATTAAGAAAATTAGCAGATTCAAGTTGGTTAGATGGTTGAAGCCAGTTGGTGGCACTATGGTACTTAATACAGATGGCTGTAGAAAAGGGAATTCTGGGAATGCTGGTGGAGGGGGGATCTTAAGGGACAATATGGGGGAGATGATTTTTGCTTTTTCAGTTTCTTTTGCTGAAGCTAATAGCATTCAGGCGGAGACTCGGGCTTTATTATTTGGAATTCAATGTTGTCTTCAAAGGGGTTATAATCGTTTTATGATTGAAAGTGATTCTCAAGTCTTGATTCAGATACTTAAAAAGAAGTTCAAATGTCCTTGGTCCATCTATGCAGAGGTACAACAGTTATTACAATTGGAGTGTCATTTTCTTCAAATACGTCATTGCTTTCACGAAGCAAATTTTGTGGCAGATGCTCTTGCGAATGTGGGAATTTCACATGATGGTCATCGAATCTATTCCAGAGTTGAGGATTTACCCAGACAAGCTCGTGGTTTTTTTAGACTAGATAAATTAGATTTTCCTTCGTTTCGTAAAATTAACTAGATTTCTTTATTTATTTTTTTGTTTATTTGGTTTATATCTTGTTTCTGAGGTAAGGTTTATGTCCCCCTCTTGTACAGGTTTTTTGAATTTAATAAAATTTTGGGAGTGGCGTCCCTCCCGTGTACGGGGTTAGCCAAAAAAAAAAAAAAATCTTCAATTCTAACTAACTTCTTCAAGTAGTATCAACAAGAATCTAGTCTTAAACTTATACAAAAGACCAAATAAAACTTGAAATTAATAGGAAAAGTTCATAGTACATACCTTGATCAAGCTTAGAAGGTTGCTTAGGAAGAAGAAAAACTAAGTTTCTATGGTGAAATTGCTCTAATCTTGGAGAGAAAGCTTCAAGAAGTTGAGAGAAAAATGAAAGGAAAATAGATAGCAAGGGGGGCCGGCCAAGAGAAATGAAGAAGAGAGAGAACTAGGCTAGAAAAATAGAAAAGAAATAAAGAAAAAGGTGGGAAAAAGATTAACCAGTAAAAACATAACAAGAATAAAGCTAGAGTTTAGTCTTTTAATGCATTAGGTGTTAACTTGGATTGATTTAATTGGTGGAGCTTTTAATCTCTTTATCACCTAGTACTTAGTAATATTATGGAATAAATATTAAAGCAAAATGAGAGGAAAATAGAGAGAGAGGGGCCGGCCATGGGAGGTGGGAAAATCAAATGAATAAGTAAAATTTTTAGGTCAATTTTTGAACTAAAGCTCAATTGGTCAAAAGACTAGAAAATGGTAGAATAAGTTAGTCAAAATTAAACACTATTATAAACTAATGGTCCAATGATATTAATCCAAATTGGGTATTTAGGTGTCTCACTTAATCATGAAAGAATCTCATTTACTTAACCTAATTAACTCAAGTAATCTTTCAACTAATGAATCAAAGATTAATACTAAACCCTAAATAAAAGAAATCTCCTTATAACAATGCATTCGGTTTTTCCTTTCTTTTCTTTTCTCTCTCTCTTTTTTTTTTCTACTAATGAACATAACATAAATCAAATGGGTTTTGATGCGAATTTCTAGGGTGTTACAGCTATTAACCTCGAAAAATTACCAAAAATTAAAAATAAGCTTAGAACACTAGAAAATGCATTTTTGACTCAAAATTTGACAAAAAATGAATTTAAACTGTAAAATGACGATTTTACCATTGGGCAATGAAAATTCACAGAAAAATAGTTATTGTCCTTTAAAAAATTATTAAAAATTAAAAATAAGCTTAAAACACTAGAAAATGCATTTTTGACTCAAAATTGGTGAAAAAATGAATTCAATTTGTAAAATGACGATTTTGCCCTTGGGCAATGAAAATTCACAAAAAAATAGTAATCGTCTCTGAAAAAATCAAGAAAATTTAGAAACATGCTTAACGAATTAGAAAAATGAGTTTGAAACTAAAAATGAACTGAAATGGTATTTGGGAGGTGAAATTACCATTTTGCCCTTATGTTGGTAAAAATATAAAAAATACCAATTAAATCCAGAAAAATCATAAGAAATTAACAAATTCACATAAAAGTAAAAATATGAATTTAAAACTCCCAAAAGATGATAGAAAAATATTTACAGATAAAATTACTATTTTACCCTCCAAATTATTGAAAAATTAAAATTTGTCCCAAAAAGTGCAAACATGCCCTTCCAATGTTTGAAAATAAATGGTGTGTACATTGCAATCTTAGAATTTGGTGGTTTTTGGAATAGCAGATCTTCATGCCAAAAATAAGATAGTTATTTTCCTGAGCATAAAAGACTGGAAAATATTCTCAAGTCATTATCAAAGCATCGTGTTGGCGGCCACTCAAGGATAGATTCCAAATTTTTAGAACTGTCCAATTCCTTTCGCAATAAGAAATAAAAGCCGATGTCTTTAATAGAATTTCTGGCTCTAATGTTATCCACATCACTCAGTTTCTGAGACAGACATATCTGTTCTTTATAGTTGGCTCGGATCATACATGTGCACGTGGCAAAGGGCCATATGAGATTAACCTTAAGACATCAAATGTGTGGCTACAGTGCTCAAGCGGTGTGCTTTTGTTTCTAAGTTAGGGAATTCAGACACTTTGGGTGTGTTTGGATGTGCCGTTTTTAAGCAATGAGTTTCTTTGGTACAAAAAAATACCTAAAAAATATTTTTGGTACATTTTTTAAATTGTACACATACACATATTTTTATACATACTAAAATCCTACACACTAAGAATATCAAAAACACACAGTCACCTTCAAACTCACACCAAAAATATTGAGAACACACTCACTTTCACACACACACACACATACACACATAGATACGTAAGTACACGTATGCATGTATATATAATATATAGAAATATATTATATATTATATATTATATATTTATATATAAATATATGTGTATACATATGTATGCATGCATGTACATAGACATGTATGTACATATAATATATTTATTACCTATACATGTTATATATAATATATATTATATATTATATATATATTATATGTATTATAATATATATTATACATATATATATTGACATATATTATTTTATTTATATGTATGTATGTATGTATATGCATGCGTGTACATAAATATGTATGTACATATAATATATATAAATATGTATGTACGTATGTATGCATGAATGTACATACACATTTATGTACGTATAATATATTTATTATCTATATATATTAGATATATTGTATGTATTATAATATATATAATATAATATATATATATTTATGTTTATATAGATAATATCTATACATACATATCTTTATATATTATATTATATACATATACGTATGTATGTATGCATGCATGTACATACGTGTGTATGTACTTATAATACATATAAATATATATATTATATATATTATATGTACTATAATATACATAATATAATATATATAGAGATAATATATACACACACATATCTTTATATATATTATATTATGTATACGTATGTTTGTATATATGTATGCATGCATGTACACACGTATGTATGTACATATAATATATAAAAATATATTATATTATATATATAAATATATGTATCATTTGTATCTATCCCATATTGTAAAACTAATTATATTATTATCGAATTTATGAAAATCTAAAATTAACTTGTAATCCTTATCTCAAAATAGAGTAAATATACTACCGTATTGAACAATTGAACACAAAGTCTCTCATACTAGATTCCCTTATTGAACTTATAATCACAAGACTTTCATCAATATGAACTTTAAGAAAATTGATTTGCTCGACTGTCAACGATTTACAAGCATGGCCATAACAAACGCCTATTCTTCGGCAAAATAGTCACTTAAGCCTTACGCGACTTGGGTGTCGACCCACAAATCAAGTAAATCAAGTTCATATGGATTTGGATCTTAAAATTATTGTCTTATTGGAAATCTAATATCAAATCTTCATGTTCAAAGTCTTATTGGTGAGTATATTAAAACATATTTTGAAACAAGTCTACAAATCTTTTCAAGAATCTCATAAATTATGATTAATAATATAACTAATTTTACGGGACAGATCCATTTAAAGAGATGGATTTAGCCACTAAACATGGCTCTGATACCAATTTACTCCAGGATAATATTTAAAACAATATTATTTAAAACAATATAAAATGCGAAAATTAAATAGATGTAAACAGAAGTACTTACAAGATATTGAAGATAACTTCAGAAATTTTATTGATATGAAGAAATTTTACAAGATAGAAGGATGGATGATTTACAAAGGAGGAGAGAAAGGAGGAAGGAAAGTTCTTTTGAAGAAAAATTTTCTTCAGGAAAAGTTCTGCCGATATCGGGCCTAGAACCCCTCCTTTTATAATACAATTTGAAACTAAATTACAATTTTCATTGCGTAAGCAATGACCTCATTTAGCACTCTTATTTTGTTTTTTCTTCTTTTGCTTTTTCTTGGATTTGACAGGAGTATTTGATGAAGCAAAGGGATTTTGCGAAGGAATTTCATCTGGGTCATGATTTTCAAATTCAGATTCAGAAGAAAGTTTAATGGGTATTTCCAGAACTTTCAATTCTGATTCAGTAATTTCCCTTTCAATTTTTCTTTTTTCTTGTCATTTGGTTTTTCTGCATCAATTTTTTCTGGTGTAGAAAATATTTCTTCCAAATGTCCTGGAAATTATTTCATTAAATCAATCTTGACTTGGTCAGTATTTTTCTGTCCTTGGGCATTTATCTGACTTTCCATTTGTCTAAACAAAATTTTCATTTTGGAAGGAGAAGTAATTTCTGAACTGGATGGTCCTTCTGTTTGAGCAATTAATATTTTGAGATTTTGCTCAATGCTATTATAATCAATTTTCATTTTCTTTCATCATCTACATTTGATTTGTCTCTGTAGAGTTGGAAGTCCATCACCAGTTATGTCTGTAATATAAGTCCATGCAAGGCACCACGGAATTTGAAACCTGGAAAGAAAGTGTAACATGGACCTTCTTTGGATATTTGGTTCCTGAAAATATTTTGCATTTTGGTTTTGGAATATTTGGTAAAGATTTAATAGTGGTTCAGGGAAGATTTCTTCACATGGTCCAAAATTTAAGAACCAGTTGTAAAACCATGAGGGTAATATATTTTGAAGAATGGAAGAAGATATTCTGATCCACCAAGTATGTTTGAATTGAGAATTTTGGTAGAAAAATATGTGGCTCCAGGCATCCATATTGTGACACCCTAGAAATTCATATGAAACTATTTTATTCATGTAGGTTTATATGTAACTCAAAATAATAATGATAATGGTAGAAAAAAAAAACCCTAAAACGTACTTAAAAGAAAAATTCTTTCATTTGAAATCTAGCATTAACTCTTGATTTATTAGTTGGAGGATTTCTTAAATTAATTAGGTTAATTAACTAAGTTTCTTTCCTCATTGAGTAGAAAACCTAAGAATTAAACTTGGATTAAATTCATTAGATCATTAGTTTTTCATAGTGTTTCATTTTAACTAGTTTATATTACTATTTCTAGTTTTTTTTACTACTTAAACTTTGGCTCATTTTTCTCAAAAATTTCACTTATTCACTTGTTTTATTTTCTCTTCTTGGCAGAATTTTTATTTCTCTCTTTTCTTCTTCCTTGGCTGAAAATTCTTTCTTTTCTTTTTTTTTTCCCCTTGGCCGAATTTTTCTCTCCTTTCTCTCCCTCATGGCCGGATGTCCCTTCTCTTTATTTCTTCTCTTTTTGCTTTAATATTTATGTCATAATATTATTAATTACTAGGTGGAAGAGATCTTTCTTGTGTCACCAATTAAATTAAAACAAGTTTACCACTAATGCCTACAAAGTCTAAAGCCTAACTTGCTTCTTGTAATATTTTTATTGGTTAATCTTTCTCCCAACTTTTCCATTATTTCTTCTCTATTTTCCTAGACTATTTCCTTCTCTTTTTCATTTTTCTTGGCCGGCCTTGCTCTCTCTCCTTTTCTCTCATATTTCTCTCAACTTCTTGGAGCATTTCCTTCAAACTTTGGGCAAATTTCACCATAGGAAGTGGGTTTCCCTACCTTCTAAGCAAAGTTCTAGGCTTGTTTAAGGTATGTACTACAAGCTTTAACCATTTAATCTTGAGTTCTTATGATTTTTTTTAACTTGAAGATTCATGATTAAAGTGAAGTATGACTTGTTAGAAATAATGTTTTCTTGGGTAGATTGAGTAGTAGATAGCATATAAACCTTGAAATTTCATGAGCTACATGTTGAATGGTTGAAGGTTCTTGAAGCTAAATCCTTGAATTTTGGTGGAAATTTGATTGAATTTGAGCTTGGATTGAACTTGGAAGTTGTAGAACTTATTGAATTGTGGGTTTGATGATTGAAATCTTGGTGAAAAACCAAGTTGGAAGGGCCGAATTTAAGGGGAAATAATGCCAAAATTTTGTTAGAAAACCCTAAAATAAAAACCCTAAAATGAAAACCCTAGAATGTAAACCCTAAACCCTAAACCCTAAACCCTAAACACTAAAACAAAAACATTAGAAAAAAAAAGGGAATATTTCTTGATTTTTCTTACTAAGCTAATTAGAGTTTAAATCTAGTTTTCATTAGATTAATTTTTTTTTTCAGGACCTGAAAGTGAGACCCGACCTTTTTACGAAATATTCTCGTAGGCATTTCAGGTGAGTGTCTTTATGTGTGCATGATGCATGTAACGTGATATTTCATTTGTAAATATTATGCTTTGATTGCAAATATTATGCGATAAAAATGTGCTACTTGAGGAAAGATGTGTACTCTATCGCATCTATTCCACAATGTGCTACTTGTTTTCATGATTAAATGTGTTACTTGTGTTTGAGACTTCCGTGACTAATTTCACCGTTACTTCACGGATAGTCAACTTGAACGGGCGTGGGAGGATATAAGGTGCTAGGTGTTTTAGGGCGTGATGTTCATTCCCTCATGAGTTGTTAATCCTCTAAGAGGCCAACTTCGGGTTGAACTTTCTTGTGTGTTGGCCCTCCAAGGTTGAGGTTACTCCCTGGATGTGGTAGCATGTTAGGAGGTTATAAGGTGTGTAGTGGTTAGGGTCTTGCTTGATAATACCGGTATGACTTTGGCACGGACCTGAGCTATTATCTCGGTCCCAATGCCTTGTTTATATAATCGGTACTTGTTTCTCCTGCGGTCGAGCTTGCTCTCGGGGTTGAACCCTGTATCCGCCATTGACTAATTGTTTAATTATTTGTTCATGTGCTGATTAAATATCTTGTTAGATTATTTTATTTTTCTGAAATAGTAGATTTTTGGCCTGCCTGCATGATTTGGACACTCACTGGGCTATTATAGCCCATTCCTTCATTTGTTTTCCTTACTCAGGTATTTCTCACTCTTAAAGCTGGGAATGGCGAATTTAGTTATAGTAGACTTTTGTTTTGTATTTTGGTCAACCTAGTTGATTGGTTACCATTGTAAATAATATGTATATTTTGGACATGGAAACTTGTAGTACATGGTCTGTACATTTTAGTGACTTTTGTATCTTAAGTTGAACTATGTGAATGTAATCCATTTTGGGTTAACTATACGTGTATGTGCTGAGTGTGTGTTTGAGTGAGTCCTGGCGAGAGCTAGGCAGGCAGTCCGCTAAGCCCTTTGGTGCGCCTCGGGGTAAGGTGGGGCTGTCACACATATAATCTTGGTAGGTGAATTGGTAATTGTAATTATTGTATTTGGAGGTAAAATCAATATGAGATTTGGTTTTTGTGTACCACATTTGAAGAGAAGGTACATGATGAATATAAATTTGAGAATAAGCTATTTCATTATCCTCAACGGTAGGATACCATTTAGGATTTTTATTATTTTTATGTCTATCATGAAGATCAACTATTTTTTGATTATTTATCATGAAAGAATCAAGAAAATTTGCATATGTATGACGATTTTTGAAAGGAAGTGGTCCTCTCAAAGAAAATTGAGATAAGGAGGGATGATTGAAATATTTTCTTTGACGAGTTTGGGAATCAGAATTTAGGTCTTCAAAGGATATAAATAAGGAGACTAATTTTACTCCTATATCAATGTAAGGTTTATTTAATTCTTCTTGAAGAAGAATGGATTTTGCTAAGGGTATTTTCCCCAAGTTTACCATAGAAGAGGATGATGGCAAAGGAGGGAATTGGAAATTTGATAGGTGAGGGGCTCCATAAAAGACAGAGCCTCTACCTCTTCCTCTTCCTCCTTGAGAAGGAGGTCTTTGCATTTCCTGCATTAAAAGATTAGTTTAGAGAAATTTTTATAAGCTATATTTTTCATAGCTATTTCATATTCTATATTTTCTGGATTTAATCTTTTACTTTGTTCTAAAGAGATAATTGATTCGAAATAAACAATTTTTCGGATGAAACATCTCTGTTTAAGAGATATAACTTTCCATCTTGCCCTTAATTCCAAAATTTCATCAAATTTTTGTTGCACTACTCTACTTTGGCAGTACTTGGTATAATATTCTTCTGTATATGATGGATTGAACATTGGAGGAGGCTAATATGGGAAAAGATTTTCATATTCTGATATGTGAATTGGTTCTCCATTTACAAGAACAAAATCAGGATGAAAGATTTCACTAATAGCTGGATAAGGTAAAGGAGAAAGATTTTCAGACAAAATATTTGAAGAAGAAGAAGAATTTTGAGAGCTGGAAGGGATATTTTCCATAATATTATCCCTGCAAGAATTCACGAGTTAAGAAATCAGGGAGAGAATTTGATTCTCCTTTAATATGGACTATTTTGAAATCAAAAACAGAAAGAGATGCTTGCCATCTAGCAAAAATTTGTTTTGATGCAATATTTTTAACATCTTTTTCCAAAACATTTTTTGCTGCAGAGCAATCTATTTTCAAAGTAAATGTTTGATTTAATAAATCATCTTGAAATTTTGAAATGCATAAAACAATGCTTAAAATTTCTTTTTTAATAGTAGAATAATTTAATTGAGCATTTTTCCAAGAACCAGAGGTAAATCTTATTAATTCCTCTTTCTTTGTTCTAGGATTAAGTTGTTTTAGAATGCCTCCATAACCTATTTCAGAAGCATCTGTTTCAACAATTTTTTCCCAATTAGGATTTGGAAGATTTAAACATGGAAAATATTTTACTTTTAATTTTATTTTCTTAACAATATCTGTATGAATTTGACTCCAAGGAGGAGGATTTTTCTTTAATCGATCATATAATGGTTTACATTCTGTACCAAGATTTTTATAGAAATCATGAATATAATTTAAGCTTCCTAAAAATCTTTGTAATTGTTTTTTATCTTTGATTTCATCAGGAAATTTAGAAGCAAATTCTATACTTCTTGAAATTGGAATAATATTTCCTTTATTTAATTCATATCCTAAAAACCTTATTTCTGTTTAAAATAATTTCATCTTTTTTGCAGATAAAACTAATCCATTTTGTTTTACAATATTTATAAATTTTTCTAAATGTTCAAAATGTTGTTTAATAGATTTTGAAAATATTAATATATCATCTATATAAACAATTATAAAAGAATAATTTGAAAATATTTCATTCATAACATTTTGAAATTCAAACGGAGCATTTTTCAAACCAAATGGCATTACATTCCATTCATAATGTCCAAATGGTACTGTAAAAGCAGTTTTATATCTATCTTTTTCATTTATCTGTATTTGCCAAAATCCTGATTTTAAATCAAATTTTGAATAGATAACTGAATCTAATGTTCTTTTTAATAAATCTCTTTTATTTGGTATTGGACATCTTATCCATTGCAAAACTTTATTTAATGGTTTATAGTTTATTACTAACCTAGGTATTCCTCTTTCAATTTCTGAATTTTTATTTACATAAAAAGCAGTACAGCTCCATGGAGAAGTACTTTTCCTAATAAGATTTTTCTTTAATAAATCATCTATTTCTTTTTTACAAAATTCTACCATTTCTTCATTCATTTGAGCAGGTCTAGCCTTGGTAGGTATAAATTTTTCATTAAAAGGTTTTTCATAAGGTAAGGAAACTATATGTTTTTTCCTATTCCAAAAAGCATTTGGTAAGTCATTATAGATTTGAGCTTGAATTTTTTCAGAAATTTTCTTTATTTCATTTTGTATTTTATAATCTTTTAATTGTTCTTCTATTTGAAAATAAGAAAAATCTTTTTGTAAAAAATCCTATTTGATTAATCTTTAATTTCATCATTTCTTCTAATGTGTCTAATTGTTTAATTTGTGGTTTGGTTACAAAATTAAATGATACAGATTGATCTTGTTTTGAAATTGTTTTTCCATCACAAATGAATGGATGCATAGCATGATAAAAAGGTGTACCTAGAATTACTTGCTGAGATACGTCTTTTGTTAAAACAAATAGTTGACATATATAATTTTCCTCATTTGAAAAAATACAAACATTTGAAATTTTATAATTTATTTTAATTTTTGATCCTTGCGCAGCTCTAAGAATTACTTCAGTTTTTTCATAGTATTTTGTAGGAACTAATCCTTCACAGATTGTATTTAAGTCTGCACCACTATCTAGCATAGCAATTGCTGAAATTTTAAATTCCTTATTTATTACTAAAGTAACTTGTATATAATATTTTTGGGAAATATACATGGAACTGAGAAAATTTTCAGGGGTATTTTCTATTAATGTTTGTTGATTTTCATACTGAAATTTTTCTTCAAATAATTCTTTTTGTATTTCTTTTAATAAATTATTTTCTTCTATCTTACTAATTTTTTCTTTTAAAAATTTTACTTCCTGTTTTAATTCATTAATTTCATTTTTTAAAGTTGATAAACTTAAATTAGGTTTCTCTTTCTGAATATGATTAAAAACATCAGTAAGAGAAAATGTATTATTTAAATCTATATGTCTTTTTAATTTTGGATTAAATTTTTCATACTCTTGATTCTGATTTGATGAACTAGACTCATTTTGTATTATTTCTAAATAATTTTCTAAATATTTTCTTTTTGATTCTAGATTTGGTAATTCATCTATAAGATCTAAAATAATTTTATTATTTTGTGTTAATACATTTATTTCTAAACCATTAGCTTCTATAATTGCTTTATAATATTGAATTTGATCACTACAATTTTCACATTCACTGTGACTACTTTCTGAACTAGAAATTTCTAGGTTAGTTTCATCATCAGATTCTTCGCTATATTTATGATCATAATCAATGTTATTTAAGATTTTATTTTTTGATTTCATCATTAATATCCAAATTACTAATTTGTTCTATTATTCTTATTATTTTTTTTTACATTTATTAGCATAATGGCCCTTTTTGCCACATTTTGTGCAAGTAACATTTTCTCTTATCCATTTTTTAACTTCTTTATCAGTTCTTTTGTTTTCTTTTCTTTTCCTATAATTTTTATAAGGTTTTTTATAATATTGTTTTTTATTTTGGGTTTTCCTAGTTTTCTTTCTATTTGTAATATTTTTAGAAGGGATTTGATAAGCAAATTGTTCACAGAAATCTCCTAATTCATATTTTTGTTTATGTTTTTCTATTTGTGCTTTTAGTTTTAAATCATTGCAAATTTTTAAGCCTTCTTCAATGCAAACTGAGATTATTTCTCCATAAGTTAAATTATTAAAATTTATATTTACTTCATCGAACATAGATTTGAGATTTGTTCTAACTTTTTCACTAAATAATTTAGGTAATCCAGAAATAAATTTGTCTTTCCAAAAACTTAATTGAGAATCACTTCTCATTAGTACTTTTGATAAAAAAAGTATCTTTATACCACCTAAAGTGTGATAAAGTTGGACATTTTAAATTCATTAATAATTCAGTATCATAATTTTGATACGCATTAGAGTTATAACCAATAAAATGTTTAACAATTGTACAAACTAAAGTAAAAACAGCATTGATAATCCTTCAGCTACACTAGAGATACTTAGGCAAGTGCACCTATCGTTTCCAGTAGTATACTGTATAGGAGTACCGAGTGTCGATCCCACAGGAACTATATGAGTACTAGTACTAACCTTCTTTTTATTATCTAACCTCACAAAGCGAATGATGAATTTATTGGAAATACAAATTAACTAAACTAATTACCTAATTAAAGCACAATCTAGAATTCAGTAGAGAGAATGGACAAAAGTAGAGGCGAATCTAGATGAAGAATACCCTAAACCAAGTATGCTAAGACTATACCTTGATTAATGAATAACCCAATCACTTAGACCCTAGAATCCCTTAATTAGGTTTAATCTTTCTCAAGTATTAACCTCTATCCCCTTGGTTGATTGATGGGAATCTCTTCTCAATCAAAACCCCGAAGAGAAGCATTAAAGCTCTATGAATTCTATGGTTTTGGCTAAGTTTGAATCTAACCGGGGAGACTCATGTTATTCTATCTCTAGCAACACATGTAAGCCTCTTTATTCAAGAGATGATCTAATCAAATAGGTGATTTCTCAATCTACCTATATGAAATCAATATTGAATCTAAGGATGCATGCAAATCCCAATTCAATAACCAATAAACTCAAGAATAAATCTAAGACAAAAATTGAGAATTCATTAACTAAAGATTCAAATCATAGTCATAGAAAGGTAGGGTTCATCCCATCCAAATTATTCACAACTCAATCATATGTACAAGAATAAATCCAACAAAATACAAGAAAAGAATGGAAAAACTCATTCTCATGTAATTCTCTTGATTCCTCCCTTGCATCTTGATGAATCCTTCTTGCTTTGTACCATGGAAGCCCTTGAGTTGCTCCTCCACTCTTTCTTTCTTCTCTCTACATCCCTCTAGATGTGTGTAAAAGTGTGTTTCTTGTACCTTAGAACCCCAAAGAAACCACCTATTTCCTTCCCCAAGGAGGTAGGGTTCTCTCCTCAAAAGATTCGCCCAAAAGTGCTTAAAAATGCAAAAATCCATAACTAGGCCGTGGCTAAAGCCGTGGCACGGCCTTACCCGCGGCCTTGTGTCCTCCCTTTCTGACCAAGGTGATATCCCTTTCGCTATACTATGGATACTTAGGCAAGTACACCTATCGTTTCCAGTAGTACAGTGTACAGGAGTACCGAGTGTCGTATCCCACAGGGACTATGTGAGTACTAGTATTAGCCTTCTTTCTATTATCTAACCTCACAAAGTGAATGACGAATTAAATGAAAATACAAATTAGCTAAAACTAATTATCTAACTAAATGACAATATAGAATATAGTAGAGAGAATGGACAAAAGTAGAGGTGAATTTAGATGAAGAATTCCCCTAAACCAATATGCCAAGACTCTAACTTGATTAATGATTAACCCAATTTCTTAGACCCCGGAGTCCCTTATGTGAATTATATCCTTTCTCAAGTGAAACAATTCCTACCTTCTCGGTTGATTAATTAGAATCTCTTCTCAATTAAAACCCCTAAAAGATGCAATTTCTAATCAATGGACTCCATTTGTGGTTGAGCTTTAATCCTAAAACTTAACTTAGGAAGAACTCATGTAATCCTATCTCTAGCAATTCATGAAGTGATCTAATCATATGTGCAATCTCTCGATATACCCATACAAAATCAACACTTGAATTGAAGGATGCATGCAAATCCCAATCCAAAACACAAATAAACTCATGAATAAATCTAAGAACAAAGTGGGTCTTTCATTAAACCAAGAATAAATTCATAGACATAAGAATCTAGGGTTCATCCCATCTAAATTATAAATAACTCAATTCATAATTACAAGAATAAAATTAACAAAAGACAAGAAAGAAAGAGAAAGCTCATTCTCATGCAGCCCTCTTGAATCCTCCCTTGCATTTTGATGAATCCTTCTTGCTTTCACCATTGAATCCCTTGAGTTGTCCCTCTACTCTTGCTTTCTCCTCCCTACATCACTCTAGATGTGCCAAAATGTGTGTTTTTGAGGTGTGTGCGGCGTGTGTGTGTTTTTTTCTCGAGTTAGGGTTCTTCCCCCCGCAAAGATTCGCCTAAAAGTGCTTAAAAACGCAGCATTCTGTCACTAGGCCGTGGCTAAGGCCGCGGCACGGCCTTACTCGCGGCCTTGTGTCCTCCATTTCTGACCAAGGCCGCACCCCAGGCTGTGGCACGGCCTTACCCGCGGCCTTGGTCAGACTATTTCACTTGTCTTCCATGCAAAATTTCACCTCGAAAACGGCCGAACTAGCTTTTCCTCAAAACATAAAAGTTTTAGCTCTTTGAATACGCTTTCCAAATCAACAAGAATCATGTCATTTGAAGCTCTATACGCTGAAATATAGCTGAAATACTAAGAACTAGTTGGAACAGTACTGCAGTACAAATATGCTTCAATAACTTGGAATTTTGACCTTCGAACCTTAAGAACTGGACTTTGATGTCTCATATGAATTGTAGATCATTGTCTTAGCTTCAAAATTATTCATGAATCACCTTAATCCAATATATGCATCTCCAGTTATCACTAAATCATTGACATATGTCCAGACTGCCAAACCGTTTCCTTTCCAATTCTTCTTCGCCTATTGCTTCTTTGCACCACTTTGAGGATTTCTTGACTTTAACTCATCTCCAACTTCAAATCACCTCAAAATATCATCCAATTGCCATCCAAATTAATCCAAATTGGTGATGCAATGTGCAAATCCTACGAAAATGACACAAATCACATGTAAATCACACCTTTACACAATTTGGCATTCAAATCACAAATGAGAAGAAATAGCTAAGAAATAGAGAAAAACTCATAGAAAACCCTAAAAACCTACCCTAAAAACCTATTAAAAAATAATGCACTTTAGCACTTATCACAAGGCCACACCCAAGGCCGTGGCAAGGCCTTACCCCCAGCCTTGGTCAGAATGTTTCACTTCTCTTCTATAAAAAATTTCACCTTGAAAATGGCCGAACTGACTTTTCCTCAAAACATAAAAGTTTTAGCCCTTTGAATAATCTTTCCAAATCAACAAGAATCACATCATTTGAAGCACTGTACGATGAGATATAGCTGAAATACTAAGAACTGATCGGAACAGTACTACAGTACAAATATGCTTCAATAACTTGGAATTTTGACCTTCGAAACTTAAGAACTGGACTTTGATGTCTTCATAAGAATTGTAAATCATTGTCTTAGATTCAAAATTCTTCATGAATCACCTTAATCCAATATCTCTATCTCAAGTTATAACTAAATCATTGACATATGACCAGGCTGCCAAACCGTTTCCTTTCGAATTCTTCTTCGCCTATTGCTTCTTTGCATCACTTTGAGGGTTTCTTGACTATAACTCATCACCAATTTCAAATCACCTCAAAATATCATCCAATTGCCATCCAAATTGATCCAAATTGGTGATGCAATGTGCAAATCCTACGAAAATGACAAAATCACATGTAAATCACACCTTTACACAATTTGGCATTCAAATCACAAATGAGAAGAAATAGCTAAGAAATAGAGGAAAAATCATAGAAAAACCCTAAAAACCTACCCTAAAAACCTACTAAAAACTAATGTACTTTAGCACTTATCAAGCATCCTCATATTCAATAGTTTGGGTATTTCATAATAATTTATTAGCTTGTTCGGTAGTGGGAGAGAGTGATCAGCATATTTCTTTGTCGATTTCGGCTTCGGGATTTGCTTCCTCTTGTAGATTTTCCTTTGTTCATGCAAAATGTAATGACAATGCTAAGTTGGCCTTATGGCATTCTCTAACAACTGATTATGTTGATGAATTGATGTGATCTTAGGAGTGCTTACAATCTTGATGCTTGGATATTCTCATGGAGCAACTCGTTTAGACCAAGATGAGATCAAATCATGGCTGATCATGAGGGGAACGTTCAAGCTTTGTGACTACCATGGTGTAATTCGTGACTTTGGGCCTCTTAATGGACTTGGTGATCAAGCTATTCAACTGTGTTCACTAGGCCAGAATAATAATGTGTATAGGAACTTCTCATATCTTCCCAAGGAAGCTCGTGGTGCCTTAAGACTAGATTTGTTAGGTTTTCCCTCTTTTCAATTCCACTAAGGTTTCCTTTTATGTACAACATTTTCATGTAAGGGAGTAAGTACTCCTCATTTCATTATCGTTGACTTAGAGTTTTTCCTTATTGTTTATTTTTGATTCTTGTACTTTCTGAGGTAAGGTTTATGTCCCCCTCTTTTTATTTTAATATTAATAAAATTTAGGGGTGGCGTCCCTCCCTGTGTACGGGGTTTTTGCCAGGTAAAAAAAAAAAAAAAACTGTGTTCACTAGGCCAAGAGTTTATGTATTGGTTATGGATTAAATACACATTCAAAGAAGGTCCAATTAAAGCTTCTAAGTGGCCCATAACATGTTTTTAAGGTGCTGGTTTGGTTGGACTTGTTGGAAGGCCTTTTAAAGATGCAAGATGGAGGCCCAATGGTGCTTAAAAGGACGCGTCCAGCCCATGAACAATTTTTAGACGAATTTTTAAGTTTAATTCTTTTATGTTAAGTTTTCTATTTTGTTTACAAGTTGTAACCTCTTAGAAAGTTACCATATTGTGTTAGGTTACAACTAGTGCTCTTTGTTAAGTTTCTGAACTTTCTACAAGTTGTTATGCAAGCCTATTTATAGGCCAAAACACTATTACGAATTTTATAAGTTTGATGATTAATAAATTTGTGAGTTCTCAAATTGAGTGCTTCTTTCGTTCTTTGCTGATAAGAACAACCCCCGAACTTGTAGAGTGATTCCAAGTTCAAAAACCCTAGATTAGAGTTGCCTTATTGGTTTGATCAAGAATTCTAGGTGCTGATTCCTCGAGTTCTTGTTCGTTCCATAAGGAGGTTCAAAGCTTCCTTGAATTTTCGAGTTGTTCATCTTGCGTGTTCAAGGCTTTGGTACTGATTCTAGAGTCTAATTCATCCAAGGGAAAAGGTTCGAAATTCATACTTGGTCTTTCAAGCAATTCCACATACGTCCGCGCGTATCAAACTCCTTGGGTTATGGCTGGAGATTTTAACTTGGTTACGTTCCGCGGTGGAGAAGAGGGGGGGTAGAGCTTTCCAGACCAGTGAGGCAGCCAAATTCTTGGAGTTTATGCATTTATCTTATCTGTTTGATGCAGGATATACAAGGCTCGCCTTTCACGTGGTGCAACAATCGGGATGGTAATGCTAGAGTATGGAAGAGGTTAGATAGGGTGTTGATGAATAATGCTATTTCTGCGTTGAATATTGATTTCTCGGTGCAACATCTTTCGAGATGCCCTTCTGATCATGCCCCCCTTCTGATGATGGCAAAAACCAGGCTGGACAATAAGCCTCGAGCTTTTCGTTTCTTAAATTTATGGGTTTCTAATCCAACGTTTTTGTCTTTAATTGAGCAGACGTGGAAGAATACAAATCATCAAAATCCTTTAATGAATTTAGCTCTGAAACTGAAGGATGTGAAGGCTGCATTGAGCTCATGGTCAAAATCAGAATATGGTAATATTTTTGAAATGGTAAAAATGTTGGAGACGAAAGTAGCGGACCTAGGAGAAAGAATGTGATGAGGGGGCTTCGGACCATCACCTGGAAAACCTACTCAAGGCCAGATCCGAGTTGAATAAGGCACTTTGTGTGGAAGAAAATTTTTGGAAGCAGAAAGCTCGTGTCAAATGGTGGAATGAGGGGGACAGAAACTCGAAATTCTTCCACTCTATGGTGGCTGCTCGTAGAAACCAATCTATTGTACATCGAATTCAAGATTCATCTGGCGATTGGTTGGAAACTGAACAGAATATTGGGATGGCTGCTCAAACTTATTTTGAGTCTCTTTTCACTCAAAGTGAAGTGCATGGGCAATTGAAGGTTGATCATATTCCAAAGATAATACAAGAGGAAGATAATAAACTATTGGAGGGGGTCCCTTCAAAGGAGGAGGTAAAAAAGGCAGTGTTCTCATTGGATGCTAACAGTGCGCCGGGTGCGGATGGTTTTACAAGGTATGTTCTTTACCACTGCATGGAATATAATAGCTGAGGATGTGTATAAGGCTGTTGTAAGTTTTTTCTGTGGCTTAGAGATTCCTAGAAATTTTACTTCCACTTTGGTCGTGTTAATTCCAAAGGTTGAGCACCCACAAAATTTTTCACAGTTTCGACCTATCAGCCTTTGTACTTTTGTTAATAAGATTATATCCAGAGTTTTGGCTGACAGAGTTGCTCAAATTCTCCCTCGAATTATCTCTATGGAACAAAGTGGTTTTGTAAAGGGGCGCCTTATGTCTGAAAATTTTTTGTTAGCACAAGAACTGCTTAGTGGTATGGGTAAGAAGAGTTGGGGGGGCAATGTGATGCTAAAATTAGATATGGCGAAAGCATACGATCGTGTGTCCTGGTTATACTTAATTAATATTCTTCGGGCTTTTGGTTTTGGGGATGTTTGGATTGACATGATTTGGAGATTGGTTTCAAACTGCTGGTTTTCTGTTATTATTAATGGTGTCCCGAAAGGTTTTTTTAAATCTACTAGAGGTTTGCGTCAAGGGGATCCTATATCTCCATCTCTCTTTGTGATTGCAATTGAAGGGCTCTCAAGGGCATTGAATCAGTTATCCCAAGTGCCGGGATTTATTCCTTTTCGAGTACCACGCAGATGCCCTATAATTACTCACCTTGCATTTGCTGATGATGTTGTCATTTTTTCAGGTGCCACAAAAAGGTGTTTGAAGATTATCATGGATACCTTAAGAATATATGAACAAAGTTCGGGACAATTGCTAAATGCAACTAAAAGTGTTTTTGTTTGTCATCCAAAGGTCGTTCCTGCTTGGCTGATGGTGATAAGGAGAGTAACTGGTTTTGCTCAAAAATCTTTTCCAATTCGGTATTTGGGATGTCCTCTTTATGTCGGGAAAAGGAAAAAGGCCTATTATGCCGATCTATGTACTTCTATTGCTAATCGTATTTTAGCTTGGCAAAATAGATTCCTTTCAATGAGGGGGGAGATTGGTTCTTATTAACCATGTGCTGTATTCCATTCCTCTCCATATTATTGCAGCATCTAATCCTCCAAAAGGTGTGTTTGTGCAGCTAGAGAGATTATTTGCTAGATTCTTGTGGGGAAAGGAAGGTGAATGTTGGAAGCACCACTGGATTAGTTGGAAGCAGTTATGCGCCCCAACGAATGAAGGAGGGGTTGGAATAAGAGCCTTGGTAGACATCTATAAGGCATTTTCTACTAAACTTTGGTGGAGATTTACGGAGCAAAAGTCGTTATGGGCTACGTTTATGGAGGCAAAATATGGCAAGCCAAGTTCTACACGACTACAGATTAATAGCTTGGCTTCAATGACATGGAGAAGGATGATGAATATTTGGGAATTAGCTGAAGAATGGATAGTCTGGATAGACGAGGAAGGCGTGGTTTCCCAACCTTAGGCAAATAATCATCAAGCTGAAATGGTGTGGTCCTTAACACCATCAGGTGAGTTTTCTTTGTGTACGGCTTTTGATAGAGTAAGAACATGTAAAATGTCTGGCTTCTTATTCAAGAAGATGTGGACTCCGTTTGTTCCAATTAAAATGTCAGTTTTGATGCTACGAGTACTGTACAAAAAAATTCCCACAGTAGACATCATTCAAGGCTTGGGTATTTATGGCCCCTCCAAGTGTCACTGTTGTTCTGATCCTTTTTCTGAATCGGTTGACCACATTTTCTGTTGGGGCGATCTACCATCAAAGGTATGGAATTATTTTGGCACTTGCATGGGAATCACCTGGAATTTGGAATCTATAAGATTGATCTTGATGAAATGGTGGTTAGTCCAAGCTAAGAACGTTTATGCTGATTTTTTGATTCACATATCCCCTATCATCATTGTGTGGCATCTATGGAAGGCTAGAAATGACTGTGTTTTCAATGGGACTTCTCATAATTGGGAGAAACTAATTGCCAATATTTTCAATGATGTGAATCTTGCGTAGAAGGGAAAATTTAAACGAGAGCTCCCACACAAAAGCTGGTATGATGCTTTCCAATCCCTAAATAAGCTGAGGCGGCTGCAGGATATAAAACTTGTTAAATGGTTGCCCCTAGGCCAGGGCTTCAAACTCAACACAGACGGATGTTCAAAGGGTAATCCAGGAGAGAGTGGAGGGGGTGGACTTCTTAGGGATTCTAATGGTAAGGTGATTTTTGGCTTTGTAAGTTTTTTTGGCAGGGGAACTAGCTTGGAGGCTGAATTGCAAGCGGTATTATTTGGCTTGCGCCTATGTGTCGAACGTGGCTTTCGGGATGTTCATGTGGAATCTGATTCTCTAACACTGGTGCAAATGTTGGAAGGGAAGGCAACATGTCCGTGGTACCACAAAAGATGGATGATAAAGGTTAAACAGTTGCAGCAAAATGTCCAGAATATATCTCATTGTTACAGAGAAGCGAACCAACCAGCAGATAGATTGTCAAAGGAAGCCGTTAACAAGAGATCTACTGAAGGTTTTCTTAGCTTCTCGGAATTGCCAAAGGAAGCAAGAGGGGCTGTTAGATTAGATAAGCTTGGTTTTCCAAACTTTCGTTTTCGTTAACTTATTTATTCATTGTTTTTTCTAGTTAATTCTCTTTAGTAGGTTTTGACGATGTAATCAATGGAGGTTAGGTCTTATGTCCCCCTCTGCTTTATATTCTCTTATTAGTAATAAAATTTTGGGAGTAGCGACCCCCCCTGTGAACAGGGTTAGCTAAAAAAAAAGAAGTTCCTGGTTCATTTTTCACAGGATTAACAATAATCTTTTTCGCATTTAAATTTTCATTTCTTTGTTGTTCAGTAAGATATATATCCCACCATCCTTTTAGTTGTCCAGTGAATCCATTTACTATAACATTTGCAGCATTTTTATTTGAAGTTCCTTCATGTTTAAAGATTTGTGAATACATAATCATTTTTTGTAATGTTTTTTGAATCATATAATTTGACATACCATCTATTCCCCATTCATAAATTTCATTTCCTTTAAAACTAGCTTGTATATCATGTCTATATTTTTCTTCATGTAAAATATCTTGAGGACTTGGTCTTTTATAATAAAATGGTAATTCACCAAATTTTGGAATAAATTTTTGTTTTCTTTCATATTTTTGTTTTCTAGGTTTTCTTCTCCTAATAGGATAATAATTATAATTTTCAGGAGGGATTTCCTCAAATATTTTATTAATATCGGATGAATTTGTATCTGAATCTTTATCTTCTGTCTCTTGATTTTCAGAAGGAGAATTTGTTTCAGAAAGAATATTTATTCTTGGCTGAGGATTACTAGAAGAGTTTAGAGAGATATTATTTAATTTTTCTGTTAATATTTTTATAAGTTCATTTTGAGAATTTTTTGTTTTAAATACATTTGGGGGTAATTCCGTAGGTGGAATCATATTTGGAACAAATAATGGATCTTTTAGTTTTTTATTGTTATTTTCAGTTGTTAATTTTGTAGGATTATAGAGCAAAGAATTATTTTCTATAATGCCTTCAATTCTGTTTAATTGATTGGAGATTGTTCCTAGGTTTAAATTTGTATAATTTTTTTGATGTATAATTTTAACATTTTCAGGGTTATTTATTTTAGAAGTATCCACAAATGGATAAGCTTCAGTGGATTCTAACTTGATTTTTTGTTGAGGAGGATGTATTGACTTTAATGTTTGGTGATCGGATATTTTCCAAGTTTGATAAGCATTTTCCAATACATTTAGATCATTTATATATTTAGATTCTTTTTTATATTTTAAATAAAACCAAATAACAAAAGAAACAATATTGTGTGTATTTTGGATAAAACTATAATATTCATCAGCTAATATTTTTCTTTGATCTGAAGGATATTTATCAAAAAACCAATTTCTAAAATTTTTATATTTTTCTTGTAAAAAGTCTTTTTGACAAATGGGTTTTATTTTGCTAATATCAAAATTATTTTCAAATTCTATAGTATTTAGATGAAATTCCATATCAGATTGTGTTACTGATGGTACACTTTTTGTTGGAGAATTTTTAGTTAAATTTTCATATGTTGCATGGGGAATTTTTGAAGATGATTCTTTAATACCTTTAAATTTTAAGGAAGTTTGGAATCTTTCAGATATAGATTTTAATGAATCTTTTTTAGTTATATTTGTATTTGTATTTGTATATACTGAAGATGTTGATTTTCTATTATTAAACATAATTTCTACATCTCCTCCAGGAGATTCTATAATATGAGATATTTGGGATATATTTCTTATTTAAGGAGTTGGATTTAAAATATTTTTTAACTTCCATTTTTCTGGGAGTTCTACCTCATTCTATTGAGTAAATCTGGGAATTTTTATATTAGATCTTTTTATATTTCCCTCTAGTAATTCTGTTTTCCTAGTGCCTCTTAAATCTGATCTTTTAGCACCAGGACTAATTGTATTCATTAGTTTAAAATAGAATCTATAAGTGATATTGATATTTTCAGATCCTAATTTCATGTCATAACCTTTTGTCATAATATTTAGAGTAAGAACGTCTACTAAATTTCTATTAGTTAAAGAAACTGAAAAATTTGGATGACAATTAAAATATATTGGACCTTCGCATAGGCTAGATTCTATCATTCCTAGCAAAGAGTCACTAAATTTGTTATGCCTTCCATCCCTTAAGGCTACGAGAACAGAATTATTTAATCCTTCTCTATTTAAGGGTTGGATTGCTACCTAAATTAATCCTATATGTAAATACTTTCTTCCTGAATTTCTAATTTTCTCTAAATCTTTCTCTAAAATTCTAATTTCCTCAAATTCATTTTGTATTGGAATGGTTTTTTCTACTGTTTTTATAGCTAATTTTGTAGCTATATCAAAGTTTCCAATTTTATATACCTCTTTTGGTTCTATTTTGGGTAAATGCCAATTTTGTAAACTTTGTTCTATTTCAGAAAATTCAAGTAAAGATGCATTTTTTGTAAATTTTGATTTAGAAGATGATGCAAATGAAGTAGATAAAGAACGAGAAAACATATAAAACAATTCAAAATCTTCTTTAGATGTATCTATCTCGTATTGTAAAACTAATTGGATTAGTTTTATCTGCAAAAAAGATGAAATTATTTCAAACAGAAATAAGGTTTTTAACACTCTTATTTATAATATATTATATATATTATAATACATACAATATATATAACATATATAGATAATAAATATATTACACATACATAAATGGGTATGTACATTCATGCAAACATACGTACATACATAGTTATATATATTATCTGTATTATAATACACATAATATAACATATATATATATATAATATATATATATACACACACATATCTTTATATATATTATATTATGTATACGTATGTTTGTATATATGTATGCATGCATGTACATACGTATGTATAAATTTATCATATATATAAATATA
The DNA here is from genome assembly GCA_024721245.1 of Mitragyna speciosa. Classification (NCBI taxonomy): domain Eukaryota; kingdom Viridiplantae; phylum Streptophyta; class Magnoliopsida; order Gentianales; family Rubiaceae; genus Mitragyna; species Mitragyna speciosa. Next base: position 18,359,573 of record CM045552.1, on the reverse strand, counting down.
TTATATAAAATATATATTATGTTATATATAGTACATACATATATTATATGCATTATAATATACATTTATATATTATATGTATTGTAGTATATATAATATTATATATATAGATAATATATACACATTATATATATTATATTGTATATACATATGTTTGTATCGTGTATAAACACATAATATATATAAATATATTATATAAAATATACATTATATAATATATATTATATACATATATTATATGCATTATAAAATACATATATAGATAATATATATATGAGATTTGTTTGTTTTTATTAAATATAGAATAACAAACTTTTCTCTCTATTATCTTCTTTTTCTTTGGCTGCAACAAACTTTTGAATTTGAATCTTAACTAGGGTTCAACCTCCATGCCTGACCTGCAACAGGTGGCTGGTTCACGGCCTAACAAATCCTTTGCAGACATCCTAAAGGCTGACGTTGCATCTTCTCCATGCAAAGTCCAGCCAGTTTCTCAGCATCATGGAGAGCCTACAGTGATCTTTTCAGAGGAGGAAATTTCTAAAATGGCTGCTCCTTTCAACCATGCATTGATTGGAAAATTTTCACAAGGAAGACCGAGCCATGAAGCAATTCGTAAGGCATTCCAAAAGCTTGATTTCAGAGGCAGATTTTCAATCGGACTGTTAGATCAAAGGCACATTCTTATCAGATTTACTATGGAGGAAGATTATCTTCGGTGTTGGCTCAAAGGAATCTGGAACTTAAGTGATTTTCCTATGCGAGTTTTCAAATGGAACCCAGATTTCAAATTGTATGCAGAATCAACAAGAGCACCAGTTTGGATTTCATTAGAATATTTGCCTGTTTATTTGTTCAACAAAACAGCGTTGTTTTCCATAGCAAGTGCAGTTGGGGCTCCTCTAAAGATCGATGAAGCAACAGCGTCTTTATCAAGGCCTAACATGGCTCGAATTTGTGTAGATTTGGATTTGACAGGAGATCATCCGAGTCGAGTTTGGATTGGTGCTGGCAAGCAGGGTGGATTTTGGCAAAAAATTTGCTATGATAACCTTCCATCGTATTGTACTTTTTGCTGCAAGCAAGGACACAAAATCACTGATTGTAGGTGATAAGGGCAAGGCAAGGAGCAAGCAAAACAAGTTCAGAAGTATGTTCCAGTGACTGTTCCATCAAAGCATCCAGTGCAACAGCTTCATGAGGGTCCATGTTCAGAGATTGAACAAGCTCCGGTGGTTGCTCTTGATGCTGGAATGATGCAGCCACAACAAGTAGAGCAAATAGCTGAAGTTGAGGCTCCGAAAGAATTGGAGAAACAAGATGGTGCTGAACTACGGGCTGGACAACAAATGCTGGAGAAAGCCTTTCATGTTCCACAGTCGACTGTTCTACCGGCTACTCAACAGATGCAGGTGGAGATGTCTGTTGTTGAAGGCGTGAAAGGGCTGGAGGAGCAAAGTCCTGTGACTCACCAAAATGGACAGCAGTGCGAAATTTCTGAAGTGCTGGAGAAAGTGAAGTTGGGTGATATTATGGATGATTCACGACTGCATGGCGAGAAAGGAGATCACTATGCACGTGGCTCCAGTTCTGATTCTGAGAAACCAATGGTTCAGCAGCCTCGTGATGAATTACTTAATTCGTTCAGGTCATTTGGTGAGTTAATGGGAAGGAAATTAGGTAACCATACTGATGATGATGGTTTTGAAGAGGTGATGTCTAAGAGATCGAGGAGGAAGCGAGTTTATGTTAAGCTTCCAAGACAAATACTTACTCGGTTAGCTGTTAAAGCAGAAGATGGCTTTCCTTCTTTAATTTCCAATGAGTGAAATTCTTATATGGAATATACGAGGAGCGATGGGTAAGTCTTCTATCCGTCGTTTAAAATATTTCATTAAGATGAATAAACTTTCTTGTTTGGTTTTATTGGAGCCTTTAGCTGGTGTAGATAAAGCTGATGTTTTATGTAGGAGATTGTCATTTGAGTTTTGCCTTTTTAATGTTTCAAATAAAATTTGGGTGCTTTGGAAGAAGGGTTTTCATGTTAATATGTTGGTTAATACTGACCAAATGCTGCATGTAATGATAGCACATGATGAATGGTCTCAAGTAGCTGTGGCGTCTTTTGTCCATGCAAAATGTTCTAGGGTTGAAAGAAGAAGGTTGTGGGCTGATATTAAAGAGATTTCAATGGTCAATGATAAACCATGGCTTATTGGGGGTGATTTTAATGTTATAGCGTCCATGAATGAATATATTGGCTCATCATCGCAGGATTTGGGTGCAATGTCCGAGTTCAGTGAGGCTATTTCTGATTGTGGTCTTATTAAATTGCCTTTCTCTGGTAGTTTGTACACATGGACAGGTGTAAGAGCTGGAGCACAAGTTTGGAAGAGGTTGGATAGGATGTTAATCAATCAACGATGGAGGAACCTTTTCCCTCATTCCACGATCAACACTTGAGTAGAGTTACTTCAGATCACACGCCATTGTTGCGGAAAGGGTGGAATATGCACGCAGCTGCTCCTAGATCTTTCAAGTTCCAAAAGATGTGGGTCAGACATCATTCTTTTCTTGAGTTAGTGCGGGAGAACTGGAACCTACCTGTTAGAGGATATGGGATGTATGCTTTTGCCTTCAAGTTAAAAAGGTTCAAGTCGAATTTGAGAAACTGGAATAAACAAATTTTCGGGGATATATTTCAAGCAGTAAGAGAGCAAGAAGATATAGTGCAGCAGAAGGAGATGCAATATGGAGAAGCTCGAACTGAAGAAGCTAGAGCCGACCTACATCAGGCTCAAGCTAAGTTACTGTTGCATTTAAAACGAGAGGAAGAGTATTGGAAGCAAAAAGCAAACATAAATGGTTAAGGGAGGGAGAAGGCAATACTAAGTTTTTCCATGCATTAGTGCAGGAGAGGAGAAATAGATTGTTCATCACCAGAATTAAAAACTCAGAAGGCCAATGGATTGAGAATGCTGAGCAGATTGGAATGGAAGCTGAATTGTTTTTTAAAAATTTATTCAGGGTAGAGGAAACTAGTGGAGCTGAGGAGCTGGTGGAGGTTATCCCTGCAAAAGTTACGGCTGATCAAAACTTGAGGTTGCTAGGAGAAGTATCTTTGGAGGAGTTGAAGCATGTGGTGTTTAGCATGGATAGGGATAGTGCTCCAAGGCCTGATGGATTTTCAGGTGTTTTCTTTGTTCACTGTTGGGACATCATAGCAAAAGATCTGCTTCAAGCTGTGAGGGAATTTATAGCGGGTGTACCTATTCCTAAAGGTATCTCAAGCTCACTTATAGTGTTGATCCCAAAGAAGCAAAATCCATCTACATTTGTTGACTTTCGTCCTATTAGCTTAAGTACTTTTACCAATAAAGTATTTACAAAGGTTTTAGCTAATAGGATGAGGGATGTTCTACCATCTCTTATCTCTCCTAAACAAACGGCCTTTGTGCCAGGACGAGAGGTAGCTGAGAATGTCTTGCTTGCTCAGGAGATTATTGGTTCTATTGATAAGAAGATTAGGGGGCATAACTGCTTATTTAAACTGGATATGATGAAGGCATTCGATAGGGTTTCTTCGAGCTTTGTGCAGTTAGTTTTGAGGAAATTTGGCTTTGATGAAAGATTTATCTCAATTATTTTAGGTAATCTTTCTCAAAGTTGGTTTTCTATTTTAATTAATGGCAGATCAAATGGTTTTTTTCAGGCTTCTAGAGGAATCAAGCAAGGGGATCCCATGGCACCAATACTTTTTATTCTTGTGGCTGAAGTTTTAAGTAGAGGTTTGAAGAAATATGTGGCAGAGGGTGCAATTGCTCAATTTGTATTGCCAAGGGGTTGTCCAGTTGTTACACATCTAGCATTTGCAAATGACATAATGATCTTTTCAAGAGGGGACAAGAGGTCGGTGAGAAATCTTATGGAGTTTTTAGAAGCATATCAGAGAGGTTCAGGTCAAAAGATCAACAAAGCCAAGAGTTTTTTCATTGTATCAAAGAGATGTGGAAGAGCACATAGGTGTATGATTGCAAGAATTGCAGGAATGCATCATGGCTCTTTCCATTCTTATATTTGGGATGTAATTTGTTTACAGGGAGGAAAAAGGCTATTTATTATCAATTCATCATTGACAAATTTGTTGCAAAGATTGTAGGCTGGAAGAAGAAGCTGTTGTCTCAAGGAGGAAGACTGATTTTAATCAAGCATGTTTTGGCGGCAATTCCTATTCATGTATTGGCAGTAATGGAGCCACCAAATTCTATATTCCGGCAATTACAGCACATAATGGCAAATTTCTTCTGGGGAGAGACAGATGTGGCACCAAAAAGGCATTGGATGAAATGGAGTTCACTTTGCTATCCTACAAGCGAAGGTGGTCTTGGCTTAAGGAGATTGGAGGACATGGTGACTTCTTTTAGTTGCAAATGGTGTTGGAAGTTGCACTCCAACACATTGTGGGCAGAGTTCATAAAAGCAAAGTACGGTGGCTTTCATCGTGATAGAGTTGCATCTACTCCTATGTGGAAGAGATTGAAGGTGGTTCAGCCTTTTCTATGCCAACACACTTGTAATATAGAAGAGGAAGAGGAGCCTATATGGAGCTTAACTAAATCAGGTACGTTTACCATCTCTTCAGCATGGGAAATTATTAGGGAAAAACATGCAATAGTTGTAACACCCTAGAAAATGCCCTTACAAAAGACATCTTTTTCCTTATTTAGGGTTAAGTGTTAATCCTAGATTTAGTAGTTGGAAGATTTCTTGAGTTAATTAGGGTAATTAGTTAAGATTTTCATTTTAAGCAAGAACATTTAAGTACTAAAGTTAGAATAATATTACTTGACCATTTAATTTATATTAGTGCTTAAATTTTGATTAGCTCATTTTACTATTTTCTAGTCTTTTGACTACTTGAATTTTAACTCAATTTTACTCAAAAATTTCACTTATTTTCCTACTTTATTTCCTTTTCCCTTAGCTGAAAATTTTCTCTTTCTTTTCTTTTTCTCTTGGCCGAAAATTTCTCTTCTTCTTTTCTTCATGTGGCCGGTTTCTCTCCTCTATTTTTGTTCTATTTTGCTTTAATAATTTATGTCTAATTATTAATTATATTAAGTGGTAAGAGTTATTAATCTTCACCAATTAAATTAATCCAAGTAGCTATTCTTGCATTAAAAGACTAACTATTTACTTTACTCTTGTAAGATTTTAATTGGACCACTATTTTTCCCATCTTTTCTTCTTTTCTTTTCCATTTTTCCTAGACTATTTCTCTCTCTTTTTCTCTTCATTTGGCCGGCCCCTTCATTCTTCTTCTTCCCTCATTTTGCTCTCAACTTCTTGGACTTCCATCTCTCAAGTTAGCACAAATCAACCATAGGAAGTGGACTTCTATCATTTCTAATCAAAGTATTAGGCTTATCTAAGGTATTCACCATGAACTTGTCTTATTAATTTCATGTTTTAATTAGTTTTTATTCAAGTTCAATACCAAGTTTCTTGTTAATAATACTTGAAGAAATTAGTTAGAACTTGATATATACTTGTTAGATAAAGTGTTCTTGTGGTTAGATAGACTAGTATGTGGCCTTGGAACCTTGAAATTTCATGGAGAACATGTTGTTTGGGTGAAAGTTCTTGGAGCTTAATCCTTGAAAATTTATGTTTTATATGTGGTTTAGTTGAAGATTTAAGTTGGAACTCAAGAACACTTAAAACAGTCATGCTGGACCAGTTTTAGTAAAACTTTCATAACTTGGTATAGACAACTTGGATTCGAGTGATTCTTGTTGTTTTAGAAACTAGATTGATAGGGCTTTCCAACGGTATAAGGCTTGCAATGTGATTCATTGTATATTAATCGCAGAAAGCTTGCAAAGTCGGCTGAAAATTCGGATCTGCGTAAACAGTTTTGATGATGAGCCAACTTGAGGGCTGATTTTGAACCTGTTCTAGTTCGAATTTTAAGTGATGATCTTCATGAAAGTTGTATCCCTGTAAACGTACTTTCAAACCATGTAAGCAGAATACCCTAGTTCTTAGTGGATTGACCCCAGAAATGGCACAAAGTTGGCTGAAAACCAACCCTGTGCAGAGTTGAGTGATGATTCTTGGAGTAGGGATTTTGTATTTGAGTGGAATCTTGATTGAATTTGAGTTTAAATTGAACATAGAAGTTGTGGTACATGTTGAATGGATTGGGTTGTTGAATTTTCTTGCAGGTTTAAAAATTTTGGTTAGTCCGATTAAAGGGGAAATGCTGCCGAAATTTCGGTAGAATTAAAAGAAGAAAAATTGATAAGTGAGATTTTAAGACTGGAATATATTCAATTGAGGGAAATTGAAGTGTAGGAATTTTTGGAAATGATCTAGTGATAGATTGACCTCCTTGGAATAAGTAAACCTTAAACCCTAGAAAACCCTAAAACCAAAACCCTAGAAATAAGTGGGGTATTTTCTTGAATTTTTCTTACTAAATTTACTAGGATTTTAATTGAGTTTTTATATTATTATTTCTTTTAAATTTCAGGGTCCAAAAACACATCACGACTTTCACGAGAGATTTTCTTAGGCTTTCAAGGTGAGTGTCCTTATGTGTGCATGATGCATGGAATGTGATATTTTATTTGATAAATATTATGCGAAAATTTGCAATTACTATGTGAATACCTGTGCTACGTGAGGAAAGATGTGTACTTTATCACATCTGTTCCGCAACATGTTACTTGCTTTCATTGACCAATGTGTTACTTGTGTGTGCGTGAGACTACCGTGACTAACTTCCATGTTATTTCACGGTTAGTCAACCCGGCTGCACGTGGGAGGACATAAGGTGTTGGGTGTTTTAGGGTTTGATGTTCTTTCCTTTTAAGTTGTGAATCCTCAAAGAGGCCAACTCCGGATTGAACCTGTTTGCTTGTTGGCCCTCCAGGGTTGAGAATATCTCCCTGGATGTGGTAGCTTGTACGGAGGTTATAAGGTGATTGGCGGTTAGGGTTTGTGTTTGATAAAACTGATGTGTTCTTTGATAAAGACCTGAGTTATTATCTCGATCCAAATATCGTGACTACATGATCAGTACTTGCTCTTTCTGCGGTTAAGCTTGCTTCCGTAGTTGAGCCCTGTATCCTCCTTTGACTACATGTTAAATTAAATTGTTCATATCTTGATTTATTAATTAATTGCTCGATTATTTTATTTACTAAAATAATGAGTTCTTGATTTGATTGCATGACTTGGACATTCACTGGGCTATTATAGCTCATTCCGTTTTATTTGTTTTCCTTTACCCAGGTTTCTGAAAAATGAAAGCTGGACCAACTGGTTTTTATTATTATAAAAGTTTCAGTTATTGTAATAGTCGAACTGTGTTAGGCTACTTTTGTGAAAAACCATGTATGTTATGACGTGTAAACTTTTGATGTGAATTGTACCTTATGTTAAATAAAATGAGTATATTTTATTTTATTCCATTTTATTTTAGTTTACTTTATTTTAAGTTAAGTACACTCGGACGTTTGCGTGAGTGCGTGAATCGAGACCTGGCGAGAGCTAGGCAGGCAGTCCGCTAAGCCCTTTGGTGCGCCTCTGGGTAAGGTGGGGCTGTCACAATAGTGGGTACTATTAAGTTAATTTGGGACAAGAGAATACCATGTAAAATCTCAATATTTATGTGGAAGTTGCTTAATGGTTTTCTTCCTTTTCTTAATGTGCTCATGAAGTTTAACTTTCATCTTCCGTCAAAATGCTATTTTTGTGATAGTATGGAGACACTTGATCATGTGTTTGCTGATTGTGCAAGTGCAAATCTATATGGGGTTTTTTCTCTTCCATTTTGGGTATAAAAATTCAAAATTCTTTGGTGGGTATAAGGCAAGTCATTCAAAGTTGGTGGTGTCATGCATCATTTAATTCTGCAAGGGGGCAATTAGTATTGATATTTCCATCCATCATTTGTTGGGAAATACGGAAAGCTAGAAATCAAGCATATTTTGAAGGGCAGCATATGTCGCCTTGGAGAATCTGTGCCAAAGTTCAGCAACTTTTGTTGGATATCACGCAAGCATGGCCATTACATCAGCAATGTAAGGAAGATGGAAATCTGAGAAGTACTGGTCTAATTTTTTCTCTGAAGCCAAAGAGACCCAAAATTCCAACATTGGTGACGTGGAGATTTCCTAACTCAGGTTTTGTTAAACTAAATGTAGATGGTTCTTCAATTGGTAATCCAGGCCATTTAGGTGGAGGCGGTGTTGCTAGGAATGATACTGGTTGCATTTTGTTTGGTTTCTCTTACTACTTTGGACAAAAAACAAATATGGAATCAGAATGCTTGGCATTATGGGAAGGACTAAAAGAGTGCGTAAAGCGTGGATTCAACAGGATGGAGGAGGAGATGGATGCTGAAGTTTTGGTACGCATGGTGAAGAAAGAGGTCAATGCTCCGTGGAAGATTAGAACAATGCTTAAAAAGATAAAGCAGATTTCAGAGACATTGATGATCTCATATTCACATATATATAGGGAAGGGAATGCAGTAGCAAATGAGTTAGCAATGCTAGCTAGTCGGGCTAGAACAAATCAAGTTTTTACTTCTTGTAATTTTCCAAAGCATATTTTAGGTCTTACTTTGTTAGATAGAAATCAATTTCCTTATATTCGTTTTGTGTAATGACTTCTAAATTTTAATTAATAAAATGAGGGCTGGCATCCTACACCTGTGTATAGGTTTTGCCAAAAAAATATATATATATAGATAATATATATACATACATATATATTATATATATTATATTATATATATTATATATATAGATAATATATACAAATGCATATCTTTATATATACTATATTGTATATATGTATGTTTGTTTATATGTATGCATGCACATACATACGTATGTAAATACAGATAATATATATAAATATATTATATATAATATATATTTTACATATTATATTTGTCTTATGTATTATAATAATAAAATATTATATAATATACTACATATATTATATGCATTATAATATACATATATAGGTAATACATATGCATACATATATTTACATATGTTATATTATATATATATTATATATATCATATGTATTATATTACCTATGTATAGATAATATATATACATATCTTTATATATATTATATTATATGTACATATGTTTGTATATATGTATGCATGCACATACATACGTATGTAAAAACATCTAATATATATAAAGATATTATATATATATTATACATTATATATATTACGCTTATTATATGTATTATATGTCATATATATAATATATTATATGTAATATATATTATATTATATATGTATGTGTGCATGCATGCATGCATGTACATGCGTATGTACGTATAATATATATTGTCTATATATATTATATATAAAATATTATATATATTTACTTATATAACATATATGTATAGGTATGTATGAATATATCGAAATATATTATATATTATACATATTATATATTTATATATAAATATATGTATGTACGTATGTATTAATGCATGTACATGCGCATGTATGTACATATAATATATTTATTATCTATATATGTTATATATAATATGTATTATACATATCATATGTATTATAATATATATAATATACATATATATTGATATATATTATTTTATTTATATTTATGAATATATGTATATGCATGCATGTACATACATATATATATGTACATATAATATATATAAATATGTATGTACATATGTAAGCATGAATGTACATACACATTTATGTACGTGTAATATATTTATTATCTATATATATTATATATATTGTATGTTTTATAATATATATAATATAATACATATATTTATATTTATATAGATAATATCTGTACATACATATATTTATATATATTATATTATATATATGTATGTACGTATGTATGCATGCATGTACATACATATGTATATACTTGTAATACATATATATAATATATTATATGTATTTACGTATGTATAGATATTATATATACATATAGATAATATATATACAAACATATCTTTATATATATTATATTATATATACGTGTGTTTGTATATATGTATGCATGCACATACATATGTATGTAATTTCATATAACATATATAAATATATTATATATAATATATATATTATATATATTATATTTATTATATGTATTATAATAATATAAAATATATACATGTTCTTTTTAATGGCTAATCCCATACACTGGGGAGGGCACCACTTCCAAATTTTATTAATGAATTATAAAAAGAAGGGGACATAAACCTTACATCCAAGAAACTACAGAAATATGACCAAAAAAATCATAAAAATGCATGAGAAAAGAAGGTTGGATATCCTACTCAAAAAAGCTAATGTATTCTATGAACAGAGGGGAAATTAAGCCTATCTAATTTCAAGGGTCCTCTTGCCTGAGGTGGAAGTTTTTGAAAAGCTGTATAAATCTTGCTACTGTCATGCACTGTACCAATGTTGGAAAGAGCATCAGTGTTGGCCCTTAGTGCAACCTAAGAGGGGGGGTGAATTAGGTTGTCTATAAAAATTCTAAAGGAGAAATCCTAATAAACACCCAATAAAAACTTGCAATATAAAATAAAACAAATATCACAAATATGCAAGTTAAATGAACGAAAATGTAAAAAGATAAAGGACAAGAATACAACCAATTTATATTGGTTCGATACCAAACTTGGCACCTACGTCTACTCCCAAGTTCACCAACTTGGAGTTTCAATCCACTAGAGACTTCTTCAATTTGGTGAAGCAAAATCAATTGAACAAAAGAAGGATTACTTCTTGCACTAACTATCCTAACTCTAGTTGAGCCAAAGACACCTTCTTTGCTCACACTAAGCCCTTACAAGTTATGCTAAGAAGTTTTACAATTCTCCTATCAACCCTCTCAAAGGTACAATTGAATTACTCTCACACAACAATTGATAGCACTCAAACCAACCTCTTACCTCACAAACTATTACAATAAAGAACTAAAAGGAGAGTATTTTTCACTAAAATCACTGTTAAACAATTGTAATAAATGTAGGTAAAAGTCTCCTATTAATTCTATACATAATGGTATTTATGGGGGTGAGAAAAAGGGTTGAAAATGGCTATAACGGTCAAATTGGTAAATTTGTAGAAACTACCCATTAGACAGTAAATTTGAGATCCGGACGTCCGCTACTGTTCATCCGGACATCTGGATGGTTGTCCGCATACATTTTGTCCAAAAGTTACTGTTCATCCAAACGCGGGCACTGTCCATCCGGTACTGTTTATGGTATTGTTCATCCGGCACCGTTCATCTGGTACTATTCATCCGAACGCGATTACTGTTCATCCGGACGTCCGCATGGTCATCTGGATGAATACTTTTTTGCAGTTTTCATCTTCTTTTGAATCCTAATTGATTTTACTGTAAAGATAACTTGATAAAACATTAGTAAACATTATTATTAGTTTGTTAATCATCAAAACTAAGATGATGTGAGACCATAAGGTCTTCAATCTCCCCTTTTTGATGATGACAAACTAATGAGGAAAATGAGCAAAAAAATATAGAAAAGACTCCCCCTTAGTTTATGCATATTTAAAAATGCTCATTTTCAAACTAGATCATCATACTAACATTTCTCCTCCTTTTGACATCATCAAAACTAAGATTGAGAGGGGTGTTTAAAAAAAATATGAATAAAGCTCCCCCTCAACAAATGCATTATCATTTTTTTTTATTTGGCATCATCAAACCAGAAAACCATATTAAATATAAATCCATAAACCAAACAAGTCAATAGATTGAAACATAAATTCATAAAATCAAACCATAAAACAAATAAGTTCATTGAACTAAAGAGATATTTACTAACACATAGCTATAGCATGTTATAATCAGCTTAATCAAACAAAATATAGAAGGCATTATCATGGCATAATCATCAAAACATTGTCTAACATTAAGTTGTCTAGCATAAAACATTATATATATATATATATATATATTTTTAAATAACACACATACATCACACAAGAGTATGAAGATAGATATTTAAATATCAGAATTCATATAAATAAATTTCAAGACAAAGTTATCCCTTATTTTTTATGAAATCCAAACTTTAACTCCAATCATCCTTGAAATATTCTTCAAACCTACAACATCAAGAGTTTGATTTTGGTACCCATACTTTCTTGGATCCAAGGAGGTTAGTCTATTATTTCTCAATCCACATGGCTCTAATGCCTAACTTGATGTTTTTCTTAACATAACAATTATTTTGCATATGACCATGTTGACAACAAAAATGACAAATTGCATTTGGATCTCTAACAAATGTTGATTTGATAAAGCAAATGCCATTTTAATGAAAAGTGGTGTGATGTTTGCACAAAACAATTTTTCTAACATTTTTCTTTGGAAATTCTTTTTGGTTTTTACTAGAAAGAACTTTTGAAAACTCATCAATTTTAATCCTCAACAACTCTTGTTCTTTCTTAATCCTTTCATAAAAAATAATTTTCTCATCAGATTTCCTTTTCAAAACTTCATTTTTGCTATCAAGAAAAACTTTATTTTTCTTAAACTCATCATTTTCATTTTTCAAATTTTGATTTTCTTGAAAAAGGTTAGCATTCTCTTTTAACAAATCATTAATTTTTAATTTCAAATCCTTATTTCTTGCATATGATTCTTTCAAACTACCATGCAATTTAACTAAAAAGGCTTCAATGTCATCCTCATCATTTTCACTATCACATTTATCATGAGAAGAATAGTTAGAAGTTACCTCATTGTTTCCAAAGGCCATGAAGGCAATTTGTGTGGTTTCAACATCTTCTTCTAGTTCTCCATCCGAATTGCATTCATCCCAAGATAATTTAAAATTGTTGAACCCTTTCTTTCCTCCTTTCTTTCTCTTCACTTGGCACTCACTCATGAAATGCCCCATTTGACCACATTCAAAGTATTTGACGTTTGACTTCTTGGTCATTTCTTCCTTTTTGTTGCTTGATCCACCTTTTCTTAGTCTTCACTTGTTGAGGAGGAATTTCTTGAACCCTTTGGTGATAAGAGCTATATCACTATCATCCATTTCTCCATCTTCATCTTCTATCATGAAGAGATCCTCTTCTTCATGTTGTATCACTTTGAGAGCTATACCTCTTTTAGCTCTTGCTTCCTCATCATATTGAGTTTTTTATTTTAACTTCGTTTCATAAGATGTTAGTGAACTAATAAGAGAATCAATACAAATGGAATTTAAATCCTTGGCTTCCTCTATGGCCGTAACTTTGCTTTCCCACTCTCTAGGTAAGGCATTTAAGATCTTCCTATTTTTCTCTCCCAATGTAAAACTCTTATCTAATCCCTCAAGATCCTTAATAATATCAGTGAAGCGACAATACATCTTGTCGATATTTTCATGAGGTTCCATCTTAAAAGATTCATACTTAGAGACAAGTAAAGCTTTCTTTTATTCTCTAATATTTTCACTTCCAATATAAATTTCCTTGAGTTTGTCCAAAATTTCCTTAGCCGTTCTACATCCTTTTATCCTTGTTGATTCAGTGGCATCTAAGGCATTTTACAAGACATTCATAGCTTTGGCATTTAAGGTGAGATTCACCCTATTTGAGTGGTCAATTCATTCCTAGTTTTGGGTCTATCCTTACCAAGTGTCCTCATCTCGAATTGTTGCCTCACAAGGTCCTTCATTTACGATATACCACAATTCTATATTTATGGCTTGTAAAAATATTTTCATCCTATCCCTCCAACTATCATAATTTATACCATTAAACATGGGAGGTCTAGTAATAGATTGCCCTCTAGAAATAGTGCATTATTTGTGGTTGCCATCTTTACTCTCAAGAGGTTAAGCTTTCAAAGGAGAGACCTTTACTCTGATATCAATTGTTGGCGCTTAGTGCAACCTAAGAGGGGGGTGAATTAGGTTGTCTATAAAAATTCTAAAGGAAAAATCCTAATAAGCACCTAATAAAAACTTGCAATATAAAATAAAAAAATCAAAATATGCAAGTTAAATGAACAAAAATGTAAAAAGATAAAGGAGAAGAATACAACCAGATTTATATTGGTTCGGTACCAAACTTCGGCACCTACGTCCACTCCCAAGCTCTTCCACTTGGAGTTTGAATCTATTAAATACTTCTTCAATTTGGTGAAGCAAAACCAAATGTACAATTGAAGGATCACCCCTTACACCAACTTTCCTAGCTATAGTTAAGCCAAAGACACCCTCTTTGCTCACACTAAGCCTTCACAAGTTGTGCCAAAGAGTTTTATAATTATTCAATAAACCCTCACAAAGTTACAAGTGAATTGCTCTCACACCACAATTGAAAAGCACTCAAAACCCAACTTTTCAACCTCATCAAGAACTACAAGTACACCTTAAGAAGAGTATTTTCACTCAAAATCACTTGTAAACTTAGTAGGCAAAAGTCACCTATTAATTCTATACATAATGGTATTTATGGGGGTGAGAAAAAGAGTTGAAAATGGCTCTAACGGTCAAATGGGTAAATTTGCAGAAACTAGCCATTAGACAGTAAATTTGAGGTATGGACGTCCGCTGCTATTCATCCGGACATTCGGATGGTCGTCTGCATACATTCTGACCAAAAGTTACTATTCATCCAGACGAGGGTCCAAACGCGAGTACTGTTCATCCGGACGGGGGGTACTGTTCATCCGATACTGTTTATGGTTACTGTTCACCTGGCACTGTTCATCTGATATTGTTCATCCGGACACGGTTACTGTTCATCCGGAGGTTCGCATGGTCATCCGGATGAGCAGTTTTTTGCAGTTTTCATCTTCTTTTGAATCCTAATTGATTTTACTGCAAAGATAATGATAGGGGTGTAATTAGGTGTAAAAATATAGAAAATAATCTAATTCTATCACACACAAATAATCAAGTTATAAAACCTAATTACCCTATATACTGCAAGTGTACAGATCGTATTGAGTATAGGGCAACAGGGTCGATCCCACAGGGAAAAGGTTATTTAAGTACTAAGGCTTTATCGCTCTCCTTATTATCTAAACAACCAATTAACAATGAGAATATCAAAGTAGAAAATAAACAGCTAAACTAACAACTCTATAAAATAACAATATCTAGAGGAAACTCGTAATTTTAAGACACTAGGGAATAGATTCCACTAATGACCAAGCATAAGATTGAATGGATTAATTCATGCCATGGATTCTTGTATTGTTTAGGATCCAATTCCAATTATACTTAACCTTCACTCTCGTGACAAGTTAACGATTACCTCCCTACTAGTTCTTTCCTACTCTCGTGGTAAAGATACTAGTATTGGTTCATTAATCACATGAATTGCCTAATTGACCCACCTAGGAGCACCACTACTCTCGTGTGACATGCAACCTAGACTTCAGCTATTCCTTTTCCATTATCATGACCAACTCTCGTTGCATAATAACAACTATCAATTCATAGTTGGTGATCAAGCAACTACAAATCCATGCAAACCAAAATAGAGAACAAACAAGCACAAGATAACATGAATAATCATAATCAAGTCATATGCATGAAGCGATTAGTTTCCTCTAACCCTAGATTAACAATTTAGCACGTACCCATGGTGGATTTCACATAAAAGATCAAAACTTTAATAGACAAATCCATATAAATCAAGAAAGAGACAAAAATAGAATAAAGAAAACTTATTGATTGATGAACAAATTCAAATCTTCTATTCTTCCTCCAATCTTGATGTGTACAAGAGAATCCTCCAAATAGCACTATTCTATAGAGAGATTTACTAATCTAAAGGGGTGGCTCTCTCAAAGAGAGAAAATCTCTCTAAGAGAGACCCTTGCTATTCTATGCTATGCTCCGCTTCTCTCTTGTGTTTTTTAGCACTCTAAAACCCTACTAAGATATATTCTCACCATCCACCAAGAGTATGAATTTCCCCCTTGAAAGATAGCCCCAAAGTGCCTCAAAATCGTACGTCCGTGCCCCGAACCTGCGCCTGGAACCCGCGGCAAGGATACAGCTACGGCTTCAATTAATAACTTTCTAACCGTACCCGCGGCGCGAATTCAGCCGCGGGTTCGGTCAGAAAGTTGGCCAAAATAGCTTTTACTCTAAACATGAAAGTTATATCCCTTTGAGTTAGCTTTCCAGGAGCACAAAAATCAGGTCATTTGGAGTTGTGTACACAAAGATATGGCCAAAACATCGAGACATGGTCGGAAGAGCATCGCTGCACAAGAATGCTGCAGTAATGTGGCAATTTGACATTGTAAACGTGAAAATCAGACTTTGAGGTCTTCATAAGAATTGTAGATAATTCTATCTTAGCTTTAAATTGCTTCAAGAATCATCTCAATTCACTCTCTCTAGCTCCAGTTGTGACTAAACTACCAAAACATGTCAGTGCAGTAAAATCCTTTCATCACCAATTCTTCTTCTATCATTGCTTCATCATGCCACATCTTTGGTCCTCTTCTCTTGCCACTTCTTATCAACTTCAAATCACATTTAATATCATCCCAATATGCTTCATTTGATCCAAAGTGATGATCGTTATAGCTAAAACCTACAAAATACAAAGAATTGCATATTAAACCACACATTTGCACATTTTAGCTACAAACTTAAGATTGGAAGAAATAGATATGAAAGTGACTATTGTTCATTATTTAAACCCTAAAAACTAGCACAAAATACTAATGTAGACACACTAAGAAATATGCAAACTAGACGCTTATCAGATAACTTGATAAAACATTAGTAAACATTATCATTAGTTTGTTAATCATCAAAACTAAGATGATGTGAGACCATAAGGTTTTCAATCAGCAACTTGATTCGCTTCATGAAAGCAATGGACCAAATTAGCAAACAGTTGAGAAAATAAAAATAATTGTTGAATTTCCTTGTAGACGGACCAAGGACAACAAAGTTCCTTTTTAAGCACCTGAATCAAGACCTGCGAGTCACTTTCAGTAGAAAAGAAGTCATACCCATGCTGTAAGCAAACTTGAACCCCAAATAAAAGAGCTCTAGCCTCATATTGAATACTAGTTGCTATTCCAAAATTGACAGAAAAGGCCAACAAAAATTGCCCTTGTGATCCCCTTAAAATGCCACCACCACCTGCTCTACCTGGATTACTTTTAGAATATCCATCAATATTTAATTTTATTTCTCCCTGACAAGGTTTCAACCGTGCCACAAACCGGTATCTTGGTACCTCCTGCCAACCAACAATTGCTTCATAAAATGACCTCCAATCTCTTCCAAAAAAATTATGTTTGTGAAATTGCAAAACAAATGATTCCTTTAACTCAACAAAAATATCCCTACACAGCTCTTCAGGAATAGGTATTATTCCCTAAAACAAGGCATTGTCTCTGAACTTCCACAAATGCCAAACAACCAGCAACGGAATTAAATGATGAATAAAATTTAGAAACTTATTTTTACTCCTCAAAAACCACCAAGTACCCATATAAGCCCTCACAGAAGATCCCCAATACTGCAAACCAATAACACATCCCAAAAATTTCCATAAAAAAGCCTGCTAAATCTCCACCACAAAAGACATGATCTAATAATGTCTCCACTGCCAGAGCTTTGTAGCAAAAACATTTAGGAACAACATGAAACCACGCTTACACATAATAGAATCAATAGGCAGCCTATGGTGTAAAAGTCTTACAGCCAAAAAAGACACTTTAAAAGGAAAACCCGAATGCCAAATTTTATTGAAGACAAATGAGGGAGCAACAAAAGACTGAATAGATTCAAAAGCTGACTTTAAGGTAAAATCACCTGAATCTGAAAGCTGCCATATCATCCTATCTGGAGCATCACCAACTGGTGAAGGAAGATCGACAATTCTTGCTACAACTTCCTTAGGAACCTACTGAGATAGCTTGTCAATATCCTATCTACCATGTTCACAAAAATCATGCAAACAGTGATTAGAAACATCAATAAGGGAAGATGCAAGTGAGCCTGAACCCATTTAGTTATCAAATCAAAAATTAACCTCTCTCAAATGAATGATCCAACCAATATGTTTTTCAGTTAGCTCTCTAGCTTTCAGCATGCGCCACCAAATGTAAGAATCATTCTGTTTGACATTAGTTAAACAAGGATGCACCATTTTACAATACTTCTCCGACATGAAGGTTGCCCATAATGAGTTCTGCTAATGAAATTTCCACCACAATGTCATAGAAAAAGCTCCAAAAACCTTCTTTAACAGCTAAAACCAACCCCTCCAAATTCTTGAGGCACACACAAAGTATCCCATCCCAACCAGTGATATTTTATAGTTCCATCCTCCTCCCCCCATAAGAAATTTGCAAAAACTCTCTCCAAAGCCTTTAAAATTGTAAATGGAGGAGCAGCAACCATTAATAAATATACAAGCATCGAAGATAAGACATGTTTGATCAGCACAATCTTCCCACCCAAAGATAGTAACCTATTCTTCCAAGATGCCACCCTATTAATTATGGAATTACAGAAATCCATGAAGAAATGAGTCCTCCTCCTCCCAACATATAAAGGATATCCTAGATATTTAATAGGGAAATCTTTAGGAGAGAAACCAGTAAGCTGACTGATAGATATTTTCTTAGAACTAATTTCCTTCGGATGAACCATCAAGCAACTTTTAGCAACATTCACCTTTTGTCCAGATAAATCCTGATATCTATTAATGACAGCCATAATCAGTTTTAATGAAGAAGCCCCGCCACTAGAGAAAATAATAATATCGTTAGCATAGCTCAGATGATTCACCCGGGGACAGGTCTTGGGAAGAGAGAATCCAACAAAGCCTGTAATAGTGAACAACTGATTCAATAATTTGGATAATACTTTAGCACCAATAACAAAAAGACCTGGAGATAAAGGGTCACCCTAGCGTAGTCCCCTAAATCCTTGAAAAAAATCACATGGAGAACTATTAACAAAAAACCATGGGTTAGAAATAAGCTTCCAAATCATATCCTGCCAGCATTCCCCGAACCCAAAAGCCCTCATTACTCTAATAAAAAAAAACAATTAATACTGTCGTAAGCTTTCTCCATGTCAAGCTTTAAAGCTACGTTTCCTATCCTATTGGCCTTCTCCAAACCTGTTAAGATCTCCTGAGTCAACAAGTAATTATCTGATATCAGCCTGTCACGTACAAAGCCACTTTGGTTAGGAGAGATAATAAAAGGCAAAATATGAGCCAATCTATCAGCCAATATCCTAGAAAAAATTTTATTAAAGAAATTACAAAGGCTAATTGGCGAAATTGTGCAAAGTCAAACCTTTGGGATTAACACAATAGAGGTAGACTTAATAGACAAAGGAAGCTCAGCCCCACAAAAGAAGCTAACCATAGCCCGATGAATGTCATTCCCAACTATCTCCCATGCAGATGTGAAAAACTTTCCTGTAAAACCATCCAAGCCTGTTGCACTTTCCCCATTCATATTAAAAACAACCTTTTTAACCTCCTCCAATGAAGGTACAACCTCCAACATCTCATTCTCCTGAGCCGTTACCTTTTTAGGTATAATGCCCTCCAAACTCTCCATTGATTGTAAAGGTGCACTACCAAAGAGAGAAGAAAAAAACCTCATTGCTTCAACAACTATCTTAGACTCCTCATAAATCCATTGCCCCACCTTATCTTGCACTCTATGGATTATAGCTCTCATTCTGCGCTGCTTCACTGCAGCATGGAAAAATTTAGATTTTTTATCTCCAAGTTTCAACCATTTCAATCTGGACTTCTGTTTCCAAAAACTCTCTTCTACTGCTAAGGCATGTCTCAATTTAGTTGATGCAGCATTAAATTGTTCTTGATGAGCATCAGAATTATCCAATAACAGGTAATCCTCAGCATGAGTCAGATTTTCCTCTGCCAATTTAATAGCCGAATGAATATTCCTAAAACAATTTTTATTCCATTCTTGTATTGCTCGCCTCGACCTTTTTAACTTCAAACACACCACTTTAATAGGAGACGCTTCACACGGAAGTTGCCAAGAGTCCCTAACAACCTCCAAAAAATCTGAATTGGACACCCAAGCATTAATGAAACGGAATGGGCATGGCTTATTATCCAGTCTAATTAAAGCAGACAACAAGAGTGGCGAATGATCTGAAGGATCCCTAGGAAGATGCACCACAAAAAAGCTTAGTCCTACATTTGCACATTCATTATTAATCAACAGACGATCTAATCTCTTCCAAATCCTAGCCCTCCCATACTGATTATTACACCATGTAAAAGAAAACCCAGAGAACCCCGCATCAAGCAATTCTGCCATAGGCATGAAATTATTAAAGTCTAAGGCTTCTGAAAAATTAAAAGGCCGCCCTCCTTTTTTTCTTAGAAGGATCAACAGGTACATTGAAATCCCCACATATCATCCACGGCCCTTGAGAGGGTTTATCCTCCACCAAAGCTGCCCATAAGTTCTTCCTTCTCTCCCTTGTACATGCTACATGAACTACTGAAAAAACAACTGGTACAGAGAAAGCATTATGTTGAACTCGAAAAGTATTATCTTGCACACTTTTCCCCAATAAAGAACACATAAAAGCCTCATTATACATAATACAGATAGACCCCAAATGATTACAATAAACCGTATCAAACCCAAGCTTCAAACGAAAGAAGTCTGCATGATTAGACTCGACCAAAACTTCACAAATGCACAGCAAATCTATTTTATAATGCTTAACTATTTTTCTCAATCGACGCATGTGAGAGGGTTTGGCCAACCCCCTAATATTCCAAAAAAGGAATTTAATCATCAGATAACACTTGAAAAGTATCACCTGAATTTTTTGAGGAAGAGCGAACCTGCCTATCCAAGATGCTCACAAAGCGACCTCCACGCTTCTTCACCTTAATCTCCATGAAGGAGCCATCTAACGGACCTTCAACTATAGCATTTGAGGAGCTTTGATCAATTAAAGTAGCTAGTCCCTTGGGTGACAAATTTCCAACAGATATAGGAAGCTTCTCCATGCAACACCAGCATCAATCCTATGAAATTTTTGCATATCAACATTGCCCTTAGGATGTTGCTGTTGGACCTCTTTAACGGGCACGACCAACTCCTGTAGCTGGACCATTTGATTCTCCTGTAGCCCTTCCACAGACGCAGATGGATAGACAAACTGACCATGTGAAGACTTTTGCACTACGTTAATACCACAGGCAGACTCTTCACCAGCAGGTACATTTTGACTCTCCTCCCGCAAACATTCCTCATAGCCACCATCTAAAGAGTGTTGCATTCCAGGAGGGCTACGAGCAATCTCCACTAGTTGTGGAGGAAATTTCTCCACTTGCGAAGCACTACCTCCAAGGCTAGAGCATTTACTATTCTCCAGCAGTTTGTCATCTAACAATTGCCCACGCACCACAACATCAGACTGGCTTGTTGTATTAGGCACATTAGCAGCGATAGGCTACCTAGATGGTACAGCAGCACTATCTTTCTGAGGAATCTAAACGTATGAAGCCTCCTTCGATTCCTCAGGACATGGCAGAACTACGGAAGACCCTACTACACCCTTCAATTGATCATTATTTGTATTTACCTTAGCCCACTACTTTTCCTTTAATTCATTCTCCACACCAACTGTTTGAAAATCTAGTGTTTTCCCAGTTATGGTATTTCCTTCTACTTGAGGCTACTTGCCCTTATCAGACCCTTTGATACACGCTTCATTTGCATGACCAAGATGCCAGCAAATGGAACAATATTGTGGGAGTTTTTCAGGTTCAACAGGCTACCAAAACCCATTCAGCGAGTCCTCAACCCCTAGCCAAATTCTTGAAGGTAGATCACGCATCAAGTCTACCTCCACACAAATTCTAGCTACACTAGGACGAGTCAGATTCACTGTTGGAGCATCTATCATCAAAGGCCTCCCAAAAGTACTAACAATAGAAAACAATGTAACACCCTAGAAATTCATGCAAAACCATTTAATTCGCATTATGTCCATTAGTAGAAAAAAAAAAGAAGAGCCGAAATTTGCTAGAAACAAAATAATGGAATGATTTCTATTTTATGTACCATGTTGTACCTTTTCCTTTAGAAGTTGTACCCTAGAATTCTTGCAAGATTAATAGGAAGATAAATGTTAAATCCTACCTCTAATTATGCATGGCCAAGTGGAGTCTAAAGTGCAAGAAAGTCAAAACTCTACCCTTAAGTTTGTCTTGCTTTGATTGGCCATTACTTTTCCAATTCTTTCTTCAATTCTTTTCATTTTACTTAGCCCATTTTTCTCTCTTCTTTCCCTCACCTTGGCCGGCCCTTCTTCTCTCTTTTTCCTCTCTTTTGCTTTCATTTTCTTAGAGCTTTTCTCTCTAATTTGATCTTATTTCTTCCATTGAAAGTGAATCAAACTCATTTTTAAGCAAAGATCTTGCCTTGTTAAAGGTATTCACCATAAACTTTTCTTATTCTTTCAAGTATAAGTTGTAGTTTTATAGCTTTATACCCACGTCTTTAAAGTTAAGCATGATTTATTTGAGCCATGAAAATGAAGTTTTATTCCATGAATATGAGGTTTATTGGCTTGTATGACTTGTAGATAGTGATTTAATTTTGAAATGACATGAATTAAGTATAGTTTTGTTGAAGAACCTTGGAGAGGCTCATGTGTTTTTATGACAAATCTGGGTGAAATTGAATTGATTTTGATAGGGAAATGATAGAACTACTTGAGATTGGGTTGTTTGGCTATTTTTCTTGCAGGTTAAAAATTTTGGGTTAGTCCGATTATAAGGGAACTGCTGCCGAAATTTCGGTAAAACCTAAGAAGTAAAAGTGATTAGGCTATAATTTAAAGTTATATAAGCTATAATTTAGTGATTTGAACGTGCAGAAATTTCCAAAGATGAACTATTAGTGAATCGAATCTTTCCGAGCAAAGCCCTAAAATTTAGAAAACCCTAATTTTGAAAACCCTAAACCCTAGGGTAAAACCCTAAACTCCAAAACCCTATAAAGTAAACTCTAAAAAGATTTGGGGTATTTCTCGAATTTTCTTATCGAATTACTTAGATTTTAATCCAGTTTTTATACGACTATTTTCTTTTGAATTTCAGGATCCGAAAGTAAAACTCGACCATATTACGAAATATTTTCTTAAGCACTTCAGGTGAGTGTTCCTATGTGTGCATGATGCATGAAATGCTATGTTATACTTGTAATTATTATTCAATGACATGTGCTATCTGAGGAAAGGTGTGCACTTTATCGCACCTCTTCCGTTAAATGTTATATGCTTCGTTGCTCTAATGTGATTATTTGTGCATGCGACTTCCGTGGTTAACTTCATCGTTAGTCCACGGTTAGTCAAACTTGGCGTGTACGGGAGAGATATAAGGTGCTGGGCGTTATTCGGTACGTGTTAATTTCACATCTGGGTAAAGTCCTCGAAGAGGCTAACTCATGATTGAATTTTATGCTTGATCTTGGACTTCCGTGGCTAACTTCACCGTTACTCCATGGTTAGTCAACCTGGTGTGTTTAGGGTGATATAAGGTGCTGGGGGTTATAGCCGCGTGATATTCTTTCCTATATGAGTTTCATTCCTCAAAGAGGGTAACTCTGGATTGAATTTTACAAGTATCTCGGACCTGAGCTATTAATTCGGTCCCGATACCCATGTTATCTTGTTCATGATTGATACTCCTGCGGTTGAGCTTGTAAGGTAATAGCATAGGTAACGCAGCGGAAAAATAAAAATTTATTACCTTAACCATGGATCTCTTTGACATATCTATATGATTTACAAGGGGGTTTGCATGAAGATTACCTTAAGCACAGAAGATTTCTATGCTACTAGGCAAAGATCCTTCGAAGAAGATGTTTGATCTACCACAAAAAGCCCTCCAAGCGTAGAGCCTCTAACGATATCCACACGAACAACTTCTTTGGGAACCTTGTAGGCTTGCTTGCTTTGACTTTTGAGTGCTAGCTCCCTTGAATTATTTAAGAACACAAGAAGAAGAAAAACCCTAACACTTAGGAGAGAGAGAGAGAGACGCCAAGAGAGAGAGAGAGAGGCGTGCCTTTTCTTTTTCTATTTTCTCTCACTAGTTTTCTTTTTGTGTAGCAACAATAATTCAAGAGTCAAAGCATAAACCTATTTATAGAGGTAGTATTCTAGTCTTTTAGGAAATAAGGCTAATTAGAAACCAAGAAGGTTTAGGTAACTTACTTTAAGCTAATCCTTCTCCTTTAGGAAATCTATTCCATAAGGAAACTAATTAGTTACTTTATTTCTTTTAGGAAACAAATTTCCTGCAAGACTTAGAATATTTATAAATAAGTCCTTTAAGTTAATTTATCTCATAAATTAACCCCATAAGTATCTCATACTTATCTTTATTACATTTTAACCCAAAGATTTTGTTCTTTATGTGTGTGACCCATTAGGTTCCATTCACGTTGGCAATAAGTATAAATTATAACTCATTAATTGAGCTAGATAAATTAAACACTTTTAATTTATCATTAATTCACTAATTAATCAATTCATACTTATAGATCATGAGTGGCGTCTAGCAATGCATCATGACCACCCAAGTGAATAGGAAAGTCATATGGTAGACCATACCCTTCAATGACAATGTTATCGTGTAATTAATATCCTTTCACCACACTATATCCCAATTAGTCTAAAAGTATAGTGCATACTTTAATAATGACTAATATATATTCTCTTGTTCCGGAAATATAACTCTCCATGATGTATAACCTTGAAACTACTTCCAAGTTATACTATCACTTCTGCAGAAGATTTATGAGTTAACATTTCCAACAAGTGGCCATATAGGGATATACTCTCCTATTAAGGAGTGGTGAATCCTATATTGATTACTCACTATCTTTCCATGCTTCAAACTATACCCAATCTCTAACCTATGAGCTACCCTTTTACAGGCACCGAGGAATAGAGTCAAAGTATAGCAATCCACACTCAAGATACTATGGTAATCTCAAGTCAAAGGATCACTTACACCATTGCCATTAAGAGTTTAACCATTGGCACTATAGTTAAAACTCTTGGCGGATCAACCCAATGAACTTGTTCTCAAACAAGCATCCACATACCAGCTTAAGTGTCACGCACACCATAGTCAATGAGATCAACTACTACTTACCATAAGTAGAGGCAAAGTATGTGCTAGTCTATCCGTATTAATGATGTCCAATCTCATCAATACTATGACTAGGGATATTTAAGAATATGACTTTATGTATTAGAGTCTCATAATTGTAACCCCTTACAATCTCTAATACACAATCAATATTCTAAGGACTTTATCAATTAAACAAGTAACATGGAAATACAAGTATAGATGATAAAGAAAAATACCACATGAATAAATATAACATAAATAAGTGTAAATATAAAACACCTTAAACCATCTTGGTTTTAGGGCATACACTAACAGAGCTTGCTCTCGTAATGTGCTTGTATCCGCCATTGATTATATGACATTTCACATTGCTTATTCACTGTTTATTGAATTTGTTAATTACTATCCTTAAATGTTTATTTGTTATTGGTATGCTGCTTGTCTTGAACACTCACTGGGCTATTATAGCTCATTCCTTTTACTTGTTTTCTTTAACCAGGTTTCCCCAAAATATTAAAGTTGGAAAAGCTGATTTTGGACGTAGTAAATGTTTTGTTTTATGTATTTTGATAGCCCAATTGTTTAGGCTATTATTGTAAATACTATGTAAATTTTTGTGTGTAAAACATATTAGTGATACTTGTACTTTCAAGTAAATTATATAAATGTGTTTTATTTTGCATTAAGTATGTTTATATATATTGAGCGAGTGCATGATTTGAGTCCTGGCGAGAGCTAGGCAGGCAGTCCGCTAAATCCTTTGGTGCGCCTCTAAGTAAGGTGTGTAAGGTAATAAGGGGAGTAACGCAGCGAAAATTTAAAATTTTATTACCTTAGCCATGGATCTCTTTGATGTAATCTATACGATTAAAGGGTGTTTAGCACAAATACCTCAAGCATAGAAGATTTCTATGCTTCAAAGGGCAAGATCCTATTCGATGAAGGTGTTGATCTACCATGAAAAGCCCTCCAAGTGTAGAGCCTCCAACAGGTATCCACACGAACATGATCTTTAGGAACCTTTGGGCTTGCTTGCCTTGCCTTTTGAGTGCTAGCTCCCTTGAATATCATGAAGAACACAAGAAGAAGAAAGAAGATTGAAACCCTAACAATTAGGGAAGGAGGTGTGGCGTTTTTCTTGGAGAGAAAACGCCACCAGCTCTCAATTTTTCTCTCTCTAAATTTTATCTTGTGTTTCATCAATCTATCAAGAGTCAAGGCATGGACTTATTTATAGATGTAGTATCCTAGTCTTTAAGGAAACAAGAGCAATTGGAAACCAAGAAGGTTTAGGAAGCTTACCTTAAGCTAATCCTATTCCTTTAGGAAACCAATTCCAAAAGGAAACCAAATAGCTTCTTAATTCCTTTTAGGAAACTAATTTCCATCAAGACTTAGAATATTTATAATTAAGTCCTTTAAGTTAATTTATCACATAAATTAACCCCATAAGTATCTTATACTTATCTTAATAACAATTTAACCCAAAGACCATGTTCTTATTGTGTGTGACCCATTAGGTTCCATTCACGTTGGCAATAAGTACAAATTATAACTCATTAATTAATTAATTAAGAGCTAGATAAATTAACACTTTAATTTATCATTAATTCACTAATTAATTAATTTGCACTTATAGATCATGAGTGGCGTCTAGCAATGCATCATGACCACCCAAGTGAATAGGAAAGTCATATGGTAGACTACACCTATCAATGACAATGTTACCGTGTAATTAATATCCTTTCACCACACTATATCCCAATTAGTCTAAGAGTGTAGTGCGCACTCTTTAAATGACTAATTAATGATTTCTTGTTCTCGAAATATAACTTTCATAAAAGTATAACCTTGAAACTCTTTCAAGTCATACTTTCACTTTTGCGCAAAAGATTCTTTAAGTCATATTTCAACAAGTGGCCAATCCGGGATATACTCTCCTATAATAAGGAGTGGTGAATCCTATATCGATTACTCACTATCCTTCCATGCTTCATACTATACCCAATCTCTACCGTATGGGCTACTCTTTTACGAGCACCGAGCAATAGAGTCAAAGCATAGCAATCCACACTCAAGATACCATGGTAATCTCAAGTCTAAGGATCACTTACACCATTGCCATTAAGAGTATAATTCATTAGCACTATGAATAGTAACTCTTGGCGGATCAATCCAATGAACTTGTTCTCTAACAAGCATCCACATACCAACTTAGGTGTCACACACCATAGTTGACGAGATCAACTACTACTTACCATAAGTAGAGGCAAAGTATGTGCTAGTCTTCCCATATTAATGATGTCCAATCTCATTAATACTACGACTAGGGATATTTAAGAATATAACTTAATGTGTAATAAGAGTCTCATCATCGTAACTCTTACAATCTCTTATACACAGTTAATATTCTATGGACTTTATCAAATAAACAAGTAATATTAATAACAAGTATTAAATGACAAAGAAAATGCCACATATATAAGTATAACACGAAATAAGCGTAATAAAAATCCCAAAAACCAACTTGGTTTTAGGGCATACACTAACAAACTCCCACTTGCACTAAAACCAATCACCTATAGGTTTTAGGCCATGAGCATGACTATCATGCCTATTGATAAGTGCTAAAGTGCATTAGTTTTTAGTAGGTTTTTATGTTAGGTTTTATGGTTTTTCAATGAATTTTCCTCTATCTCTTAGCTATTGCTTCTCATTTGTGTTTTTAATGTCAACTTATGTAAATATGTGATTTACATGTGTTTTTGTGTTGTTTTGTAGGTTTTCGATAGCTTCGTCATCGAATTCATTCATTTGGAGTTGCATAGATGAAATTTAGATGAATGATGATGATGGTAGATGTTTAAAGGAGCAAAACACGCAAAAATATGAAGCAAAAACCAAGGTTTTTGAACTACAAAGGTAGTAGAGTTACCGAACCATGATTAGAGGCACTATTGGTTGCGAAATTAAGTATTCTGACCTTGGCCGCGCCACAGATTGAGTTGCGGCCAAGATCAGAAAGTTGAAATTCTGAGCCATGGGCTGAGCCGTGGTCACAGCTCACAAAAGGGAGCCCACGGCTCAGCCAAGCCGTGGTCACGGCTCAATAATGACGTGAGGACGGCTCGCGTGCGAACTTCTGCGATTTTTCTACAATTAAGTGGCGTGAACGAGAGGACTTTTGGCGAGGGTTTTAGAGCATTAAAAGGGGACTTCTCCAAGAAAAAGAAAAAAGAAAAGAAGGGAGAACACGTGAGAAAGGAGAGTTTAACCCTAATAGGTTAGATTAGCCACAAAGACACACACATCTCTCACATCTTCATACACATCTAGAAGGATGTAGGGAGGAGAAGCAAGAGTGGAGGAGCAACTCAAGGGCTTCCATGGTACAAAGCAAGAAGGGTTCATCAAGATGCAAGGGAGGAATCAAGAGAATTACATGAGAATGAGTTTTTCTATTCTTTTCTTGTATTTTGTTGGATTTATTCTTGTACGTATGATTGAGTTGTGAATAATTTGGATGGGATGAACCCTAATTTTCTATGACTATGATTTGAATCTTTAGTTAATGAATTCTCAATTTTTATCTTAGATTTATTCTTGAAGTTTATTGATTATTGAATTGAGATTTGCATGCATCCTTATATTCAATATTGATTTCATATAGGTAGATTGAGAAATCACCTATTTGATTAGATCATCTCTTGAATAAAGAGGCTTTAATGGGTTGCTAGAGATAGGAATCACATAAGTCTCCCCGGTTAGATTCAAACCTAACCAAAACCATAGAATCCATAGAACCTTAATGCTTCTCTTTGCGGTTTTGACTGAGAAGAGATTCCAATCAATCAACCAAGGGGATAGGGGTTAATACTTGAGAAAGATTGAACCTAATTAAGAGATTCTAGGGTCTAAGTAATTGAGTTATTCATTAATCAAGATAGAGTCATAGCATATTTGATTTAGGGATATTCTTCATCTAGATTCGCCTCTACTTTTGTTCATTCTCTCTACTGACTTCTAGATTGCGGTAATTTAGTTAATTTGTATTTCCAATTAATTCGTCATTCGCTTTGTGAGGTTAGATAATAGAAAGAAGGTTAGTACTAGTACTCACATAGTCCCTGTGGGATCGACACTTGGTACTCCTATACACTGTACTACAGGAAACGATAGGTGCACTTGCCTAAGTATCCCTAGTGTAGCTAAAGGAATATCAAGTTTTTGGCACCGTTGCTGGGGACTAGGATATTAGGAATGCCATATTTTTATTACTCTAACCATTTTGTGTCTCTTTTGTGTTATTCTTGTTATTTTGTTTAATTTTTTTTACTTTTCTTGGCTTTTCTTTGATTTTTTGTCGTAGAAGTTGGTGTTATCAAGATCTCAACTTTGCAACTTTCACTTAAGGATGGCGGAGTACTATTTACGAGTGGGCCAATGAACGAGGTAATACTATGGAGTCTACAGGTAGTGGATAAATTAAGTGCTCTTGAGATACTAATTGATGATATTATCAATAAAAATAATGAGCGGTTTAAGTGTAGTTCCTCTTATTCCCAAGGTAGTGTTATTGTTTGTACTTGTTGTGGTGGAAATCACGAGTCTTATGAGTGTTTCCATTCTAGACAAGTACCTTATGATGATATTTACACCCATCCCCCTCTTTATGACCCTTATCCCAATACTTATAACTCGGGGTGGTGGGATCATTTATCTTTTGGATGGGAGGAATAAGGGAACCCACAAAACCTTATTTGGGAGTTAGCCAATGATAGAGTAGATGATCCTAGATTTCAATCTCATCCTCCCCCTGCAGAATCTAATCCTGAGTCAGAATTGGCCATTTGTGAATGTTATGAATGTATCTAATGATAGGATGGATAAAATAGAGGCTGAAATTGAGAAAACGGGAGAACAACTTATTGCTATCACCAAAGCTATTGAGAGTCTCATAGGACAAATCACTGAAGCTATGAACATTAGGAATCCAAATGAGCTATCGAGTGATAATGAATTTATCCTAGTGGACAGGTAGAAGTGATTCATAATGATTATGGTGATCAATTGAGTGTACCTCCGATAGTGATTAAGAGGGAAGAACACGAGTGTGTTGAAGTAGTAAAAGAGAGTGAGGTAGAGGTTGTAAGTGAGGCTGAGATACTTAGTGAAACATTTGAAATGGGAACATCTTCACTTTCAATTGCTCTTTCCATTCCACAGGAAGCACCTCATGTGTATAATTTTAAGCCTTTATACATAAATCTTCTTTGTGGTACTAACATTTTGTAGGTTCCCTCTTACTATGGAATTCATGATAATAATATTGCATGTAAGAGGAGACTAGAGGAATTTGAGGGCAAGGCCACAATGGAAGAATGCCGTTTTATCATGCTGGTGCCACCGCCAAAGCTAGAAAATTACGAGTTGCAAAGGGCTGAATATGATAGACATCCGATGATTGAGATCCAACGGCCCAAAAGGAGGAAGGAGTGGGCCGAAGACGTTTTTCATCAAGGGGTTACGTGATACCACCTGATGGCGTCAAGCTAACGATGTTAAACAAGCGCTTGTTGGGAGGCAACCCAACTTTTTACTTTAGTATTTTAGTATTTTTAGTTATTTTTAAGTTTAGTAGGATTATTTTAATTAGATTTTTATTTTTGTTTTGCAGGCCTCAAGGAAGGAGTTGAAACTCACAACAATTGCATGGAATTCAAAGAAAAAGGAGTTTCCATTTAATTTTTGGTGTTTCATGGCGTATCTTGTGTGATTTTCATGTAAAAATTTCCCTTTTGCATAGTTTTGAAGTGCTTAGATTGTTTGGGAGTTAATTTTTGTATTTAAAGCATCATTCTTCCTCCCAACCCTTACATCCTCACCTCTTATTTGTATCATTTATTGATTATTCCTTTATTAGTGGTGATTCATATTTTAATAGTTGTCATAGTAGACATTCATGACACCTAATTTATATTTGTTAAGTTGCCATTTGAGGAAGAATTGATTGTTTTTAAGTGAATTGCATTATGATTTGAGCTTCATTGTTCATTTGCTTGGTAATTAGCAATTAGTGCTTTTAGGGTGTCAATAGCAACTTGCGTGTATATTTAGTGGCCTTTTTGAGTGAGGCTACTATATGGTTTATGAGATTACAACTAATTAAGTGTGGGGGTGTACTTTTAAGCTTTACATGGGTGTTGTGAGCTTCTTATGTACTTTCATTGGTTAAGGAAATGACTTCCATTGCACCTTGGTTTGATATTTCATTTTCTTTGAGTGTAGGTACAATGGCAAAAGTACGAAGTAAATCATCCAATGGTGCTAAGATAAGAGTGGAGACGATGCATAGGCACCTGATGGTTTTTAAATGCTTTATGTCATTCTCCTTTCTTTTTCTTTATTTAGTTCTTTCTGAGGTCTGTGGGTATTATTTTTATTTTCAGGACTTTTATTACATTTTGGCATGCATCTAACGAGCTATAGAGTGTAGTTATCTTTCTTTTGATGAGCTGCTGACAATCCTTTTCGCTACACTACGGATACTTAGGCAAGTGCACCTATCGTTTCCAGTAGTACAGTGTACAGGAGTACCGAGTGTCGTATCCCACAGGGACTATGTGAGTACTAGTATTAACCTTCTTTCTATTATCTAACCTCACAAAGTGAATGACGAATTAAATGAAAATACAAATTAGCTAAAACTAATTATCTAACTAAATGACAATATAGAATATAGTAGAGAGAATGGACAAAAGTAGAGGTGAATTTAGATGAAGAATTCCCCTAAACCAACATGCCAAGACTCTAACTTGATTAATGATTAACCCAATTTCTTAGACCCCAGAGTCCCTTATGTGAATTATATCCTTTCTCAAGTGAAACAATTCCTACCTTCTCGGTTGATTAATTGGAATCTCTTCTCAATTAAAACCCCTAAAAGATGCAATTTCTAATCAATGGACTCCATTTGTGGTTGAGCTTTAATCCTAAAACTCAACTTAGGAAGAACTCATGTAATCCTATCTCTAGCAATTCATTCAAGTTCTCTCTATTCATGAAGTGATCTAATCATATGTGCAATCTCTCGATATACCCATACAAAATCAACACTTGAATTGAAGGATGCATGCAAATCCCAATCCAAAACACAAATAAACTCATGAATAAATCTAAGAACAAAGTGGGTCTTTCATTAAACCAAGAATAAAATCATAGACATAAGAATCTAGGGTTCATCCCATCTAAATCATAAACAACTCAATTCATAATTACAAGAATAAAATTAACAAAAGACAAGAAAGAAAGAGAAAGCTCATTCTCATGCAGCCCTCTTGAATCCTCCCTTGCATCTTGATAAAATCTTCTTGCTTTCACCATTGAAGCCCTTGAGTTGTCCCTCTACTCTTGCTTTCTCCTCCCTACATCACTCTAGATGTGCCAAATGTGTGTTTTTGAGGTGTCTGCGGCGTGTGTGTGTTTTCTCCCGAGTTAGGGTTCTATTCCTCGTCAAATGGCCAGTTTAGCTGCTAAATACGCTGCAGATTCTGTGAAGAAACCGCGGAATAAACCGCGCGCGGGTTGTCGCGCGGTTTGTTCACTTAATTTCTGAATGGAAACCGCAGCACAAATCGCGCGCGGGTTGTCACGCGGTTTGTCTACGTCAGATTTGGCCTCAAAGGCAGCCGAATTAGCTTTTCCTTAAAACACAAAAGTTGTAGCCCCTTGAGATAGCTTTCCAAAACATCAAAAATCATGTCATTTAGAGCTTTGTAGCCAGAGATATACTCAAAATACTAAGAACTGGTCGGAACAGCCTTGCAGTGCAAATGTGCTTCAGTAACTTGGGATTTTGGCCATTGAAACGTGAGAACTGGACTTTGATGTCTTCGTATGAATTGTAGAAAATTGTCTTAGCTTCAAAATACTTCAAGATTCATCCCAATCCAATGTTTCTAGCTCTAGATATGACCAAAACACTGAAATATGTCCAAGCTGCCAAACTGTTTCCATTCCAATTCTTCTTCGCCTATTTCTTCATTGCACTCCAATCAATTGAAATCGAGTTGAAGCTATCAAAACCCTACAAAATGGTGTAAAAACACTTTTAAATCATGCATTTACACAATTTGACATTAAAATCATAAAAGAGAAGAAATAGCTAAGAAATAGAGAAAAACTCATGGAAAACCCTAGAAACCTAACCTAAAAAAACTAGTTCACTTTAGCACTTATCAGCTGCAGTGATTCCTACATTCTGGATTCATTTCTTGTAGCTGAATCGTAATTAGAGTGGCCACTACTACGACCAGGGGAGGATTGGTTCTAACTTTTATTTTCCTTCTTTTCCTTGCTTTTTCACACATTGGGGACAATGTGTGGTTTAAGTGTGGGGGGAAGTTTAATTTTGTCATGGTGTGTGTGCTACTTGTTGGTCAATTTGCTGGAAATTGATTATTTGATGTGGTTGTTGATTTTCTATCAATTTTTTTTTCTTTTTTCCAGAAATTGTCCAACTTAGGTGCTTTAATGTTTTTATTTTGAGTTCTATGAAAGTAATTATCTATTTAACTCGTTAGTTGTCAAATTTCCCTTCCCAAGTAGAGTAATTATGTGCATTTTTTAGAAGCTTCTTCTTAATTGACTAGGGAAATGTGATTGTGTGATTTGAAGTTTATTTTGAAGAAAGTATATTAGATAAAGTAGATTGAATTATGCTGAAATTTTTTGTGAATTTAGTGAAGTTTTTCTACTTTATTTGTTTTTCATCATGAGTTAAGTAGTGAATTAGCTTTTTGGTACGACATATGCCTATGATAAGTAGTGCGTTAAAAAAGGACGAAGTGTGCTAAATTGCAAAATTTTGAAAAAGGAAGGAAAAAAAAAGTAATTAAGTTTAGGTTCTACTCTACTAGTTTTAGTACTGAGTAACCGGGGGTCTTCATCTGGTCAATGTTGACTTTCGCGTGAAAAGGTGCTAGAATTATGAGTATGCATAGTAGCTTAGACAAATGAAGTGCTAAGTAACCGGGGATCTTCATCTGACCAATGTCGATCTTCGCTTAAAAAGGCAACTTTATGTTCTAAGTAACGGCTAAGCTTAAAAGAAAAGTCTCTAGTTGTGAAATGTGAATGGTTCATGGGCATATAGTTGTACTTGTTTGCTATAGGATCTACTTACTTATGAATTTCGAATAAAGTAGAGAAGCGGAACTAAACTTGTTTAATTGACGTATAATTCTTTCTCCTTTGTTTAATATGATGAGTATTTAAAATAAGATGGATGATTACATAATTGTGTTCCATAGTTGTTGAGAAGTTATTCTTAGAGGTGCATGTTTTGATTTTATTTTGGTTAAGTCAATGTTTGAGTTTTGTATGGTTCATTGCTTGAGGACAAGCAATGGCTTAAGTGTGGGGGAATTGATAAGTGCTAAAGTGCATTAGTTTTTAGTAGGTTTTTATGTTAGGTTTTTATGGTTTTTCAATGAATTTTCCTCTATCTCTTAGCTATTGCTTCTCATTTGTGATTTTAATGTCAACTTATGTAAATGTGTGATTTACATGTGTTTTGTCTTGTTTTGTAGGTTTTCGATAGCTTCGTCATCGAATTCATTCATTTGGAGTTGCATAGATGAAATTTAGATGAATGATGATGATGGTAGATGTTTAAAGGAGCAAAACACGCAAAAATATGAAGCAAAGTCCAAGGTTTTTGAACTACAAAGGTAGTAGAGTCACCGAACCATGATTAGAGGACACTATTGGTTGCGAAATTAAGTATTCTGACCTTGGCCGCGCCCTTGGCCGCGCCACGGATTGAGTTGCAACCAATATCAGAAAGTTGGAATTCTGAGCCATGGGCTGAGCCGTGGTCACGGCTCACAAAAGGGAGCCCACGGCTCAGCCAAGCCGTGGTCACGGCTCAATAATGACGTGAGGGCGGCTCGCGTGCGAACTTCTGCGATTTTTCTGCAATTAAGTGGCGTGAACGAGAGGACTTTTGGCGAGGGTTTTAGAGCATTAAAAGGGGACTTCTCCAAGAAAAAGAAAAAAGAAAAGAAGGGAGAACACGTGAGAAAGGAGAGTTTAACCCTAATAGGTTAGATTAGCCACAAAGACACACACATCTCTCACATCTTCATACACATCTAGAAGGATGTAGGGAGGAGAAGCAAGAGTGGAGGAGCAACTCAAGGGCTTCCATGGTACAAAGCAAGAAGGGTTCATCAAGATGCAAGGGAGGAATCAAGAGAATTACATGAGAATGAGTTTTTCTATTCTTTTCTTGTATTTTGTTGGATTTATTCTTGTACGTATGATTGAGTTGTGAATAATTTGGATGGGATGAACCCTAATTTTCTATGACTATGATTTGAATCTTTAGCTAATGAATTCTCAATTTTTATCTTAGATTTATTCTTGAATTTATTGATTATTGAATTGGGATTTGCATGCATCCTTAGATTCAATATTGATTTCATATAGGTAGATTGAGAAATCACCTATTTGATTAGATCATCTCTTGAATAAAGAGGCTTTCATGGGTTGCTAGAGATAGGATCACATAAGTCTCCCCGGTTAGATTCAAACCTAACCAAAACCAAAGAATCCATAGAACCTTAATGCTTCTCTTTGGGGTTTTGATGGAGAAGAGATTCCAATCAATCAACCAAGGGGATAGGGGGTTAATACTTGAGAAAGATTGAACCTAATTAAGAGATTCTAGGGTCTAAGTAATTGAGTTATTCATTAATCAAGATAGAGTCATAGCATATTTGATTTAGGATATTCTTCATCTAGATTCGCCTCTACTTTTGTCCATTCTCTCTACTGACTTCTAGATTGCGGTAGTTTAGTTAATTTGTATTTCTAATTAATTCGTCATTCTCTTTGTGAGGTTAGATAATAAAAAGAAGGTTAGTACTAGTACTCACATAGTCCCTGTGGGATCGACACTCGGTACTCCTATACACTGTACTACAGGAAACGATAGGTGCATTTGCCTAAGTATCCCTAGTGTAGCTAAAGGAATATCACCTATTCTAGGACAAGGCCATGGTGAAAGGATTAGTGACGCTTACATTGTGGGAACTTCCTCTATCTTTTCATCATTCGTACCAAACTATTTCCACAAATAGATGGCAGCACGAACCTATACTTTAGGATCATGGATAAGACTTTAGTTCCTTGATTAAGCGATGCCACAGTTGTTTTCATAAAACAATAGAAGGAACTATTCTTTGTCCAATAAAGAATCCCTTGATCCATAGTAACTTCTAAAGCTACCATGTACTCGCCTTTGTTGTAGAATATGTTGTAGTGTCTATCATAAAACGCTTTTAGCCACTACAGTTCAACGTGAACACCAATTCATCTCATGATTTACTTATCATCCCTATTGGATTAAAAGTTTGTATCTTTAAATCCACACACTTCCTACGTGTGATCTCCATAGTCAAGAATAGTCTTTTAGTGCTACTCGAGTATTTAAGAATAACCATCTAGTGACACTTACTAAAATTGCTTGTAACACTTAATGCAAGGAGACATCGGGTCTCGTACATAGGATAGCATACAAAATAGAATCCATTGTAAAAGCATACGGGATCTATTAATGCTATCAATCTCAACAAGTGTCAAAGACACATGTCTCTCAAAAGAGTAATCTCCTATCACATAGGTAAAATCCCCTCTTCGATTGCACTATGCTAAACCCTTTAGCATCTAGCCTATGTACTTGGATCTAGTGAGACCAAGCAACCTCTTAGATCTATCTATATAGATCTTAATTCCCAGATTAGAGATCGCCTCTCCTTTATTAAGAAATTCTTGGACAACCATATCTTTACCTTTAAAGTATGTTGTTTCCATCAACGATATGTCATCCACATATAGTATCAAGAAAATGACAATGCTCCCACTCAACTTTACATTTACACAAAGCTTGTCTTTATTTTTTCAAGAAAATCTAAACTCTTTGATTATCTTATCAAAACAAATGCTCCAACACCGTGACACTTGCAAGAGCCCACAAATGGACCCTTGAAGCTTGCGTACCCAATGACTATCAATGGAAGTGAAGGCCCAAAGGACATGTCATATACATACCTTTTAATTCCCATTAAGAGATGAAGTCTTCACATCCATTTGTCATAGCCATAAAATTAGCTATTGCAAGTAAAATCTTAAATGGATTTAAGCATGGCTTTTGATGAAAAGGTTTCTTTCAAAGTCAAGCCTTCAAATTGAATCCTTTTTCCATTAACCTTGCTTTATAGGTAACTACATTACCATCCATGTCAGTCTTTCTCATAAAAACCTACTTGCACCCTATGGGTTTTATCCCTTTAGGTGACTCGAGCAAGGTCTACAACTTGTTCTTGTACATGGAATCCATTTTGGATTTTATGGCATCTTGCCATGTCAAGGAGTCTGCTTTAGACAAAGTCTCTTCGTGACAAGTAGGTTTGTCATCATATATGACCAGTACATTATTGCTCTTTCTAATGAGAAATCTATATATCTCATATGTGAGAAATCTATATTTCTCAAGAGTATAACGCACTCTACCAGTCTTTTGAAGACTTTTGTGCACTTTGAGCTTCCGTTGCACCTCATCAACATGTGGTATAAGCTCTATTTCCAATTATTGATCTTTGTCAACTTGCAGTTCTTGAACCTTTTCAAGTTCTATATTGCTCCCAATATCTCTTTTAAGAATAAACTATTATTCTAGAAAAAGACATTTCTTGAGACAAATATTTTTCTCAAGGGAATTATAGAAATGGTATCTATTGTTTTCACAAGGATACCCCACAAATAGACATTTGTCGGAACATGGTTGAGTGTATAGAAGTTGGCGTCTAAGACAAGAACCCCTAATATGAGGTTAGGAATGGTAGTATGGCTCATTATGGTTTGCGCCATATCTCATAGGGTACAACTTCTCCTCTTTCACACATCATCAACAATGGTGTGTCAAGTGGAGACTATTGAGAAAGAATCACATTCTTCTTTAATTATTTTGAAACACTTGACATTGAGTATTAGCCATATAGATCAAATCTTTAGTGTCTTAATACTCTTGTCAACTTGTTTTTTTTTCTTACTTCAATCTTAATGAATTTGAACACTTCAAAAGCCATGGATTTGTATATCATATGATACACAATCATATCCCATATGGTCATCCATGAAAGTGATGAAGTATGATAAACAACCTCTAGCAGAGATCGACATTGGGCCAAAAACATCTATATGTTGAAGCCCTATGAAGATCACTAGCACATTCACCTTTTATAATAAAAGGTGTTACGGTCATCTCTCTAAGT
Source organism: Mitragyna speciosa (assembly GCA_024721245.1). NCBI lineage: Eukaryota > Viridiplantae > Streptophyta > Magnoliopsida > Gentianales > Rubiaceae > Mitragyna > Mitragyna speciosa. The sequence continues at coordinate 18,321,008 of CM045552.1, read as the reverse complement.
AAATGAGAATTGCATGTCTCAAACGATTCACAATTGAATGAGTCCAAGTACACAACTATTATGTAATTTGGAAGTGTGTTTCTCATTCACTTGACCAAGTCTATAATGCCAGAAGGATAGTTCTTTCAAAAAACATTAAGTTTTTGTCTATGTTTGAGAATGGACTTTTCAAGGTCTAGGATTTGTAAAACGTTGTTTTAGTGATCTAATACCACAAAGAACACCATTATGTAAAAGAACAGTATATGTTCTCTTTTGTCATGGTAAATCTTTTCACATTTAATGTGAATTGATTTCATGTTCTTTTGTAAGAATCACTACATAATAACAATGTTTTAAATTCTAGAACAAGCCCAGTTGGTAAAGAGTGTATAAGTCTCTACAACGAGTGTAGCAACTCTTGCTTCATTCATCACACGTAGTTTGACTTTCTCTTTGCTTATTGTCTACCATGCTTTAAGACCTTGCACATTTTTGCAAATATGGGATCCAAATCCAGTATCTTATACCCAATGGTCTTAATTAGTAGATGAATTTATCTCAAATATTAACATACTTAGAAGTAGAAGTTTCACTAAGCCTCTTTAACTTCTTAGTATTGTAACGAGCCTTACAATTCCCTTTGCAATAGAATTGGAAACATGTGCCCTTAGACTTGTCCATTTTGATCACACCTTTAAGCTTTGTCATAGCTACTTGGGTCTTCTTAAGACCATACTTGGGTTTCTCCTTGACAAGCAATAAAGTGCCCCTTTCTTCCTTGACAGATTACTCCTTAGATATCCCATATCTAATGGTCCTAGATTGTGTATCAACAACTCTTTGAGATACACAATCACAGACAAAAAGATCTATCAATTTGTGCTACTTTTATAACTTAGGAATTATAGATGACATTACGATATAAGATGAATTATAGATGAATTGAAATATGGGTGGAGTTGGTGTTGGTGATGGAGTAACTGTTAGCAGGCTGCGTTTGCAGCCTGCCCTCCTTTTTTTTTTTTTTTTTTTTTAAGGAGAAAATTAAGCAAACAAAAAAAACAAAAAATAAAATAAAATAAATAAACATAAAATTCACTTGGATTCTTAAAAAAACAAAAACTGCTAAAATTCAGCACTAAAAGAAGAAATAAAATTTACTATAAATTTTAAATTTATTGGGATAATGAAAAACGATAAAATTTTGAAATAAATACCAAACACTTTTCAAAAAAATTATAAAATTTTTACATTAAATTTATGAATATAAAAAATGTATATATAAAAATTTTTTACTTGAAAATTCTCATAAAATGAGTGCATTGAAAAACGCGCCACTAAGTTTAAAATACTAAAATTTTAAATAATTAATAAATGACTCCCAAAAATTATTAAAATTATAAATAATGATAAAAATAGTAAACTTATGTATTTAGGAAATAAAATAAAATAATATTTACGTGGTAAAATTATTATTTTGCCCATAATGTGACAAATTAGTCATAATATGCACGAAAATTGTAATCGACACTCGAAAATAAATAAAATACCCCCTAAATGAAGTAACGCACGCATATATTTATAAGAAGTGTGTCAAAATTTGGTGTCTACACAAGTAAACCCAATTCCCCTCTTCATTAGATGATTATTTTGTTTAATTTATTGTGTAATCTGAACAAAGATTAAATGGATTTGAGTATAAGGTTATTAATTAGAGATTAGGAAGTTTAAAATCTCATGATTGGAAGATTGAGGTGGGAGATTTTTTTTTTAGGATTTTCGGTTGGGGGAGGGGAAGGTGAATGAGAGAATTTTTGGTTCGTAGGGAGAAAGAGAGAGAGAGAGAGAGAGAGAGAGAGAGAGAGAGAGAAGAGAGTCGGACAGCAAGAGTAGAGAAGAAGAGAGAGCCTGCGAAGAGAGAAAGAAAAGAGAGAAGAAAAAGAAAGAGAAAAGAAAAGAGAAAGAAAGAAATAAGGAAAAGAAAGAAAGGGCAAAGAAAAAAAAGAAGAAGATAGAAATTTGAGAAATGTTAAAAAAAAAAAAGAAAAAGAAAGAACCTGTTGGGGGGGTGTAGTTTTATTTTTATTTATTTATATATATATATTTTTTTGGGTTTTTGTTTGTTTAATTAGTTAAAGTTTAAAAAAAATAATTGTCAAAAGTTTAGTTTCTTTTTATTAGAATAGATGTTTACATCTTACCCCCTAGGATTTGATTGTATTATTAATTGTGCCCTGAACATTTTTAATTAGCTGCCTTTAGGTCCTTCATAATTGTCAACATTTCAATTATATCTATAACAATTGCAATTTAGTTTAAACTTGCTGGAAATTATATTTTGCCCCTTTTTTCTTGTCTAAAATTGTAATTTTACCCCTATGCATTGCTGAAAATTATGATTTTGTCATTGTGTTTGCTGTAAATTATGTATTATCCCGTAACTTTGCTGAAATTACATTTTTGGCCTTAAGTATTGCTAGAAATTTTTATTTTTCACATTATGCTTGCTGGAAATTATATTTTAGCCTTTTAAATTTGTTGTAAATTATGTTATTACCTTAACTATGGTTTGAAATTGTAATTTCACCCTTTAGTTTGTTGTTGTAAATTATATTTTTACTCTACGAATGTTGCCTAAATTTCCACTTTTAACCCAAAACCTCAGAACATTTTTATTTTTGCCAAAAAAAAGGGGATTTAATTAAGTCCTCAAGGTTTTTAATTATTTCTTTTCATGTTTTTATTTTTATTTTATTAAATATATAGTTAATGTTCCAAAATTTGGTCTTTTATCTAATTAATGCTCAAATTAGTTCTTTATTTCTTTTGTAGTTATTTTGGTAATTCTTATTCGTGTGTTAAAAGCCTAATTGTGTATTATTGTATTTTATTATTATTATTATTATTATTATTATTTATTTTTTTAACTAAACAATTTTCATTTTTGCTAAATATTTAATTATTGTTTTTTTAAAAATTTTTTTATTATTGCTATAATTGTTTTGAACTATTGTGGCATGTCTATAGTGATTAATATGAAATTATTTAATTAATAGTTTATTTATTTAAATAGTGATATTTTTAATATGTTTGTTTATTTTATTAGCAATCTATGCAGAGTCTTCGAATGGGAGATACCCCTATTATCCTTTCAATGTCTCTTTATGTGCTCATACATGCTCCTATGTGTTTTTCCATGTGTTTTTTTATATATCTCTTTGTGTTTATTATTTTCTTCATGTGTGAGCATTTATTTATTTACATCATGATATTTATTTGAATTTAATTTTAATTATTCAAAGAATTGTAATAGATAGGTGATATTCTATTTAATAAAAATTTTCTATTTAGATAGATAATGTAATAGATAGTTTATATTTTTATCTATTTAACAAAAGCTTATGTATTTTAGATAAAAAATGTAATAGATAGGTTAGATAGGCCATCTCTTATCTTTTTTCTATTTTGAGATTGTAATTAGGCTTCCCCGGTATAATAGTTAGGGTTTTTGTGTGCTATGTATGCTATGTGCTTATGTGTTTTATTTGCTTTCCCTAGGACTTTGCATCTAGAATATTATGCTTATGTGCTATGTGCTCCTATGTGCTATTATCTGCTTTTATGTGATTATTGCTTTAATCTGTATTTTATTTATTTACTTGTTTATTATGATATATGTGTATCGTCGCCACACTAGTCCAATGCTAGTTGTGGTTAATTTCGATTTCTTTGCTAGTCCAACACTAGTTGTAACACCCTAGAAATTCATGCAAAACCATTTATTTTGTATCATGTCCATTAGGAAAAAAAAAAAAGGAGGGGGGGCGAAATTATTCAAGAAAAACTAGGGAATTGATTTTCTATTTTTACTAGCATGTTGTACCCTTTCCTTTAAGAGTTGTACCTAGAATATCTTGCAAGATTTAATTATAGGATAAATGACAAAATCCCTCCTAATTAAACATGGCCAAGTGTGGTCTACTATGGTTAAGAAAGTCAAGATCTACTTTGTTCTTGTCTTGCTTTGATTGGTCAAACTTTTTCCCAATTCTTTTCCATTTCTTTTCTTCTTTAACTAGGCATTTTCTCTCTTTTTCTTCTTCTCAAATCCGGCCCCTCTCTTCTCTCTTTACTCTCCATTTTCTTTCATTTTCTTGGAGCTTTTACTTCCATTTTGTGACAGCCTCACCTTACCCAGAGGCGCACCAAAGGGCTTAGCGGACTACCTGCCTGGCCCTCGCCAGGACTCGAATCGAGCACACACTAAAATTCACAAGCAGATGTAATTCGGTAGAAAACTCGTAGCTACCAACTGTGACAGTTCTCAGGGTCACATCACATTCAAACTTAAAAGTAAAAGTACTAGTTAAACAATTTACATTACATACATTTGTTATTACAATAATATCTCAAGCAGTCCTTCTACCCAAAAATCCTACCCAGTTCTACCTTGGATTCCTCACCACCGGCTTTAGAGATAGGAGCCTATTTAAGGAAAACAAATAAAAGAGAGTGAGCTATAATAGCTCAGTGAGGTTCCCACACATGCAAATACAGAGGCAATCAAACAGAAGTTAATTAAACGAATGTCACAAGTCATAAGACAATATAAGGACAAATTTAAGCAATCACTGATTTAAGCAAGGGAGGATGCTTTCCAATCGCGAGAGCAAGTACTGATCATGTGACCATGGTATTGAGAGTAGATTGCCGGTTATACCTGCATTATCAAGCAAGAGCCCTATCCGCCATTCACCTTATATCCTCCTAGAGCCCCGTCCGACCCATCCAGGGTGAGATCTCAACCCCGGAGGGCAACAAGCAAGAAGGTTCAGTCCGGAGTTGGCCTCTTTGAGGATTCACAACTCAAGGAAAAGAACCACAAGCCCTACAACACCCAGCACCTTATATCCTCCTTGGTACCCTCCTGCTAGACTAACCGCGGCATGACCACGGAAGTCTAGCCAACAAGTTTAAAGTTAGTGGAAAATTCACAAACAATTATATTCATATCAGGTAGAAATTGTGCATGTAACAAACCATGGGGTAAGTGCGATAAAGTACACACTTTCCCTTCATATAACACATTGTAACAATTCATGAATTTCAAGAACACATAGCACATTGTGACAAGTCACGAACATCAAGTACAAATAAAATCACATTTTGAACATATTTCAGGAATATATGAAGAAACACTCATAACAAAAGCAATGGAACACTCACCTGGTACGCTTAAGAAAATATTTCGTAAAACGGTTGCGTCTCACTTTTGGATCCTGGAATTTATGAGAAATAATCTAATGAAACTCAATTTAAACCCTAATCAACTTAGAAAGAAAATTCAAGAAATACCCCATTAAATTCTAGGGTTTTAGTTCTAGGGTTTAGGGTGTAGGGTTTAGGGTTTTCACCCTAGGGTGTTCTAACAAAATTTTGGCATTATTTCCCCTTAATTTTCGGCCATCCAAATTTGTTTTCCATCAAGATTCCAATCATCAAACCCATAATTCAACACGTTCTACAACTTCTTAGTTCAATTCAAGCTCAAATTCGATCAAAAATTCCACTAAATATCAAGAATTATACTCCAAGAATCTTCAACCTAAACTGCGCAGGGTTGGTTTTCAGCCAAATTCATGCCATTATTGGGGTCACTCCATCAAGAACTAAGGAATTCTGATTACATGGTTTTAAAGTACGTTTATAGGGCTACAACTTTCGTGAAGATCATCAATCCAAATTCCAACTAGAACAGGTTCAAAATCATCCCTCAAGTTGGCTCATCATCAAAACTGTTTCACGCAGAACCGAATTTTCAGCCAACTTTGCAAACTTTCTGTGATTAATACACAATGAAACACAGTGCAAGCCTTATACCGTTGGAAAGCCCTATCAATCTAGTTTCTAAAACAACAAGAATCACTCGAATCCAAGTTATGTACATCAAGTTATGAAAGTTTTACTAAAACTGGTCCAGCATGACTGTTAATGTAAAACTTGAACAAAACCCTAAATAAAGCTTAAATAAAACTTAAATAAACTTGAAATTAATAGCAAAAGTTCATGGTACATACCTTAAACAAGCTTAGAACCTTGCTTAGGGAGAAGAAAACCTCACTTTCTATGGTGGAATTTGTCTAAAATTGGAAAGGAAGCTCCAAGAAAATGAAGAACAAGAGAGGGTAAGAGAGGGCAAGCAAAATTCGTCCAAGAGGGAGAGAGAAAATGGGAGAGAATTCAGTCAAGAAAGTATAAAAGAAGTAAAAGAATAATGGAGGAAAGTGTAACCAATGAAAGCTAGACAAGAGTCAAGCTAGGGTTTAGATATTTTGGCAAAATAGGTGCTAGTTGGTTCAATATAATTTGTACAAAATCTTAATCATCTAACACTCAACAATTGGCAAGTTTTGTAACATAAAATTTTTAAAACAAAAGAGAGGAAAAGGAGAGAGAGAGGGGCTGGCCATATGGGGGGGGGGAAAGACAAGGGTTTAAGTGAAAATTCTAAGTTAATTTTTGTGCTAAAGTTCAATTAGTCAAAAGGCTTAATAATGGTAGAGTTGGTTAGTCAAAATTACAAACTATTGTAAACTAATAGACCAATAAAATTAACCCAAGTTTGGTACTTAGGTGTACCACTTAATCATACAAAAATCTCATTTAGTTAACCTAACTAACTTACGACATTTTTCAACTATTAAACCAAAGATTAACACTAAACCTTAAATAAAAGAAATGCCCTATTAAATGCACTTTAATTTCCCTCTTCTTTTCTTTTCTCATTCATTTTTTTTCTACTAATAAACATAACATAAATCAAATAATCTTTTTAGTGCGAATTTCCAGGGCGTCACACATTTGATCACTTTTCATCCATAGAAATTAAGTTGATCTTCCTCCTAAGCAACAATCTTGTCTTACTAAAGGTATTTTGCAAGAACTTTTCATCTTATTTCCAGTGTAAAGATCATAATTTTCTAACTTTTAAGTCATGTCTTTATGGTTAAGTGTGATTTATTTTAGCCATGAAATATGAAGTTTTATTCCATGAATATAAGATTTATGAACTTGTATGACTTGTAGATAGTGAATTAAACTTGAAATGGCATGATTTAGGTTTGATTTGGTTGAAGAACTTGGAGTAGTTTATGTGTTTTTGTGATGAATTTGGGTGAAATTGAAAGGAATTTGATGTGAAATTGGTAGAACTACTTGAGATTGGGTTGTTTAGATGTTTTTCTTGCAGGTTAAAAATTTTGGGTTAGTCCGATTATAGGGGAAGTGCTGCCGAAATTTCGGTAAAACCTAAGAAATAAAAGTAATTAGGCCATGATTTAAAGCTTTATAAACTGTAATTTAGTGATTTGAGTGTGCAAATATTTTCGTAGACGAACCATTAGTGAATTGAACCTTTCCGAGCAAAACCCTAGAAAGTTAGAAAATCCTAATTTTGAAAACCCTAAACCCTAGGGTAAAACCCTAAACTCCAAAACCCTAGAAAATAAACCCTAGAGAGACGTGGGGTATTTCTTGAATTTCCTTATGAAATTTCTTAGATTTTAATCAGGTTTTTATATGATTATTTCCTCGTGAATTTCAGGATCCGCAAGTGAGACCCAACCTTATCGCGAGATATTTTCTTAGGCTTCAGGTGAGTGTTCTTATGTGTGCATGATGCATGAAATGCCATGTAATACTTGACATTGTTATTTTGATGCCTGAGATGAGATGTTATACTTGACATGATTATCTAATAAAATGTGCTACTGGAGGAAAGATGTGTACTTTATCGCATCTATTCCGCAATGTGTTACATGCTTTCACTATCCAACGTGTTATATGTGCATGTGACTTCCGTGGTTGAGTATGGGAGAGATATAAGGTGATGGGCGTTATTCGGTGCGTGTTAATTTTCATATCTGAGTAAAGTCCTGAAAAAGGGCTAACTCATGCTTGAACTTTATGCATGACCTTGGACTTCCGTGGCTAACTTCACCGTTACTCCATGGTTAGTCAACTTGTTGAGTTTGGGGTGATATAAGGTGCTGTGGGTTATAGGTGCATGATATTTTTTCCTATATGAGTTTCATTCCTCGAAGAAGGTAACTCTGGATTGAATTTTTCAAGTATCTCGGACCTGAGCTTTTACCTCGGTCCCGATATCCTTGTTATCTTGATCATGATCGATACTCCTGCGGTTGAGCTTGCTCCCGTAGTGAGCCTGTATCCGCCATTGATTTTACTACACTTCAAAATAAAGCATTTTCTAAAAATCACATCTTTAGTCAAACTACCTTTTTATAAAGCATTTTTTAAAAATCATTTTACAAAAATCTACATTCTTTTTCCAATAAACAAAACATAATCCCTTTTTCCGTCTTTCGAAAAAATGGGGCGCGACAGCTGGCGACTCCACTAGGGATTCACTAGTGAGTCCGAGCACCAAGTTTAGTCACTTTTTCCTTCTTTAACCCTTTCATTTTATTACATTTGGATGTTTAGGATTGCATTTCATATTTTTAGGATTTTGCTTTGTATTTCATATACGCCTTTTCATCTCTCGCTTCTATGTGATGGATGATTTATTTATTTGTGATGTATGTTTGTATCGCGCTTGCATTTGGGGAGGGGGTCAATCACCCTGAGAGCCTTTTGCGTGTAAATGTTATTATTCTCTCCTCTCACAGGGAGCACTTCATACGTGCATACGATATACTTTTACCCTTTTTTCTCTTTTTGGTGGTTGTCACCCACCAGTCCCTTTAGGAATTAGAATCAATTTACTTAGACATGTGACCGTGGCACGACGTGCACGTAACATTATCTAGGTGATCACCCAAACTCTCGGCTTGAGTCCACAAGTCTAGAGATTTGGGCTTTAAAAATCGATTCACTTGGACACGTGGCTGTGGCCCGACGTGCACGTAGCAGTGTCCAGGGAATCACTCGAACCACCGACCTAGGATCCTTGGAATTGATGGACTTGTTACTTTTTGGATCCCTTAGTCTGAAGGTTCGAGAACTGAAGCCTTAATCGAGTCTAGATGCATTAGTGAGCCTAACCTCATGCATCCATGCAAAATAAACCTAGGATAGAGTCGGCCTTACTCTATCAGGCACACCAGGCACAAGAGGAGGGAATCCACCCCCTTTACTTTTTTTGTTGTCTTGTTTACCACTATTTGCTTTATCAATGTGTTATGTGATATTTGTTGAATAAACTAACACACTCTCTCTTGTTCTTTGATTGCATTCACAACCATAGAATAAAGGGCCCTAGCATGGTGCTTTCGTAGGAAGCCAACCCTCTTTTGGCACGTTTAAATTTTGCTTTCATAAATAATTTCTTCGAGAAAGATGGAAATGAGATTTTCATAAAATTTTAGAAAGTATAAGGGTTCAATCGTTGTAGATTTTAAAAATGTGCTCGAAAATCTAATTTTTTGGCTTGTATATTCTTAAATAAGAGATGTAATTTTAGATCTTTTTCAAAGTTTACTCATCCTTGTTGTACTTGTTAGTTTTGTCCAAACCAAATTTTTCCAGAATCAATAGATGTACCCAAGTGGTCAAACTTTTGCACAGTTTTCATTTATCCTTTTTTCAAAGAAATTAATGCGTCATTTTTACCGTATCCCCCACCATCCCATTCTGCATTACACAAAATGTAATTTTTACACATATTTCATTTGACTTTAATAAACTGATATTTTGACTTGTATATTTCTAGATAAATTCGTGATTTTCATTTTCTTTCAAAGTTATGTCCTATAAACATCATAAAGGCTTGATTTTTTTTAAACAAACAAATAAATTTGAAGTCAATAATTCTTTGTACAGTTCATTTGCCATCTTCTCGGGGAAATTATGCATCATTATTAAAATAAAAAAATTTAGAATATTTTTGCATTTTGCATATTTTAACTTGCTTTAATAAACTGGCATCATGCATAAACCCTAGAGGGAATGCCATTTCAGGAATTCCATTATAGGAAATCCATCCCTTTGTCTTGGGTACATGACCCTAAAAGACATGCACGTTTATATTTTTCAGTACCATTCTAGAGGGTGAGACCTGAGGTAAGGTAACATGAGTAGAATGAAGGCATTTCTTTTTGGCGAATCTAGCATATCATCATTTAAAAGGGGGGTCTCACCCTGAAAGGATTGCATTTCATGCTAGGCCTACCCTTGGCACAATAAGGGCTCCCCCCTAGGGCATGCATCCGTTTTTGTTTTCACTTTCTACTAACTTCGATTTTTTTCATTTTTTACAGGTTCTCTAGGGAGGCAACAAATTGGGAAACACGTCGAATACATATTTGATTCAAACATTTAAATCATAGTTTTACTCCAGTAAAGCATCATACACTTGACACTTATAATGCCAGTGTTCTTTTCGAACTATAAGAAGGATCAGAGGAATCTAGTTTTTAGAATTGAGAGTGCTAAGGAGTCCAAATTGATGAGGTTGACTTGAATGATTAGTGTGATAGATGAAATTGTAGTTCGATAACTGGTTCATTTAGATGTAATAAGAATAGGAATAACTTAGTCACTAATAACGGTTTTCTTTTTGTAAATTTAATATTGCCTTGTGTTCAAAATTCTTTCTCGGATGAAGCACTAAATAAGTTGCTTTTTCAAAATTGTTTGTAGCATGAGATTTTCCCTTCATATTTTTGTATTTAGTTTTGAAAATGATTTGCTTCAAATATTTTGTTATATTGAGCAAATGCTTCTTTGATGAGGCCTCAAAATAAATCATAGTTTTCTCAAAACCTAATGCTAGGTTTGTGTAATTGTAAGGTTTTCTCATTTGATGAGTTAATGAGTTCAAATTGAATGAAAAGAAAAACATTTTCTTGAATGTTTTGATGGTGAAACTAAATGCCCGTGGTCTTCGAATGTCATCTTATTTGAAGCTGATAATTGCCGCTCCGGTATCTTTTTGATTCCAAAATAACGTAAAATATTAAGGGGAACTAGAGTGATACCAAAAAGGAATTTGAGATTCTATTTTAAGTATACTGAACGATGCAAAAAAAAGAAAGGGAACCCGTGCTTAACTCAAAAGAGACAGAATGTCAACAGTGGTACTGAGGCAAAATGGCAAATTTATACCTTAGATTCTCACTTGTGAGCATTCGAGTCATTAAGATAGAGGGTTGCAATAGATTGTCAAACAAGTTTCCACCGCATGTTTGGTGGATTCAAGCACGACAAAAGGGACAAACATGCTGGGGATACGACTTCAACCCATTCACCAAGGGAGTTTACTATTTCACATCCTAACTGTTCTCACTTTCATATGGAGTGTATTGTATAGGTTATTTAGGAGGTTAAAATAAGGTCGTGTCACATGTTTGTGAGTTGCAGTTAGCAGTTGTGATTTTGTCAGATTCCCCTATTTGTTGAAATTATTTTATGTGCATCGACAAATGCTTTCTCTAGGCAATAAGAAATTATTATTATGTAGTTTGAAGTTTTGTTCTTATAGAAAGTATATCTTGTAAAATGACTAGAATTATGTCTAAATTTTGTACGTTTGATGAAAATTTCTCTTCTTTACTTAATTTCATATGTTAAATGTTGATTATGGTCAATTAGTGCAATCATGTAGTCTGTGATGCAAAATTTATTATGAGGGATTTTATGCTGCAAAAAAAAATGAAAAAAAAGAAAAAGAATGATGTGGTTTTTTCTACTCCAATGGTTCTTGTGCTTAGTAACCGGGAGTCTTCATCAAAAAATGTCGACTTTCGCGTCAAACGGTACTTGAATTATGAGTAATGATGCATAAATTTGAGTAAGTAAATTGTTGAGTAACCAGGGATCTTCATTTAACCAATGTCGATTCTTCGTAAAAAGGCAATAGTACTTCTCAAATACAGTTTTTGCTACTTGCTTGAGAGTTGAGGTGTTGAGTAACTGGGAACCTTCATGACCAATGTCGGTTTTCGCATTAAAAGACACTCTCGTATGTTGAGTGATTAGTTCAATAAAACAAAATTCCCTCAAAAAAATAAATAAATAAAATAAAATTGATCATAGACATGTGGAACATTTTGATTGACCATATGATTCATTTACTTGTGAAATTCAAAAAGGCGAAGAAATTAAATTGGGCTAGTTTAATTGTAATATAATTCCTTCTCCTTTACTTGATATTATGAGTATTAAAGACAAGACAATAAATTGCATAATGATTATTTACTTGACCTTGAGGAAATACATTTTTGAATGCACATGTGTGATTTCAATGATTGAATCATTAGTTGATTTTGCATTTTTCAAATAATTTGAGGACAAGTAATGATTTAAGTGTGTGGGAATTGACAAATGTCAAAATTATGCTTTTAAGTTGTTTGTTTTAGTGTGAATCTGACTTATTTTGTATACTTTTCATTCGAATTTAGAATTTTAAGGCTAAAATAATTTGAGCAGATTGACGCACAAGCTTTTAAAATTTTTGCAAGTTAAGAATATTCGAACAAATTGGATCAGTTAGAGCACGACCTTTCTCATTAAAAAAAAAACAACAAGAAGAAAAAAGGAGAAGCATCATTGTGTTCTAGCAGAATTAGATGGTTGGATATCTCCTTGGATCATTAATTCAAATGGGAAAAGGAGGCCTTTTTATTTGATTTAGTAAATTTTCTTTTAAAAAAAATTGTTGCAAAAGAGACGGATCAAAGCTAGACCATCTTTCTTTTCCAAGAAAAAAAAAACCTTTTCTTCTCTAGCTTACCCTTGGAGCCTCCTGTGATTTTCATTTGATAGCCCACTTGAAGGTTGCACCCCTTCCACATTGGGACAGTTTTGTGATATGTCGTCCACACTAGGATAAATTTTATTTTGACTTGCGTTTCAAAAAAAAAGAAAAAAAGAGAAAAAAAAAAAGAAAAAAAGATAAAAGATAAAGAGACAAAAAAAAAGGAGAACCCTAAAGAAAGTAATAAACTGGGGCAAATTTTCTTTTTAGAAAAGAGAAAAGAGAAAGAAAAATCCCAAAAGTCAATGGCAAAATTGGGATATAAAAAAATTTTTTGAAAAAAAGAAAAGAAAAGGTGAAAACTGTCAAAACTAGGGCAATTTTCTTTGCAAATGCAACCTCAAGTTATTTAAACCCTTTTTAATTTCTGCTTTCCAACCTTGATATTTCTAGCACATTACCCGACCCCATTTCAAAAGCCAAGAATATCACCGGCATCCGTCTATTTTTTGTGGCAATTTTGAAACGAAAATTTACGAATCAATGGGCATATGATGTTAATATATCTATCCCAAATCATCAAAGGAATATTGCCTTACTAATGCCAAATTTTTTTAATACTAGTATGTTTTAATGAAAAGGGGAACGATTGCTCAGGACTTTAATGTTGTTTGCTCTCATCCTCCTCCACAAAGGCAAAAACCCGAAAGGGCGCTGTGGTTGGGAACTATATTTGAAGGCTCACGAATGAGGAAGTCATGTATGCTGAGATTCGATGTTGACTTCTATTGGGAAAAGCTGGTGACTATAGTTGTTTGGGGTTTCTCTCCATATTGATCATTCTGTGGCAATATCAGAATTCAAGACGAATGACATCCAAGGGATCAAAAGGCAAATTTTCAGTGTTTTCACTTCAAAGTGGTTGTTTACAATAATAATAAAAAAAGAAGTGCGTTTTTAATTTGATTGCGATCATTTGTTTTGTTGGTTTATAAATTCAAGTTTTATGCATTTTCTTTTGTTATATTTGTATAGAAAGTTTCTAAATTAGTGCATGTAAAATCTTCCTCTTAACAAGTTGTTGCTCTCAAATGGATTGTTGTTGTTTTTATTGAATTTGGAACAAAAGCTAAGACAATCCTAAGTTTATAAAGAAGTTGAAGCATACAGAACAAGCGAAAGAACTTTTAGAAGGGTATGGTCTAAATTGTGAATCAAATTCCATGGAATCTAGAAGCTGGATGAATGGACAGTGAGAAGCTATAGCAGTGATTCAGGGAAGCAATCTCATGTTTATATGAACTGATAGAATCAAGGGACTGCACAGTGGTGGGATTGTTTTGATCAATAAGCATTTCCTTCTTGCAGGTGGAATTACATTATCGTTATTTCATATCTTATGAATGTTTGAGAACTGGAGGCAAAATGTTTAGCTGATAATGTTTATACTGGGGCAAATTTTTTTGAAAAATGAATTTCAAATTGATTTTTCTATGGTTTATACTAGTCTAAATCTTGACTTGATTGATTTAAAATTGATTTGATGCAACATATTGGGGCAAATAAAAAATGAAAAAAATGATTAATTTCAAATTAATTTGGATGTCGTATTTACTTTAAAATTTCCAATGGTATCCACCAGTATCCTCATTCTTCGCAATAATTTTTGAGGAAATTTGGCTAATCACGAGGAAAGTGACATAAACTTTTCCCTCTACTTTTTATCATGTAGAAATTCATTTTACTAAGAAATTTTTTCAAGTTTTGTCGCGACAGTGTTTTATCGGGAAAAAAAAATCTGTTGCTTTCTTCATTAAAAAAAATCCTTTTGCTTTCATCTTTCAAAAAAAAATCCTTTTGCTTTCTTCTTTCAAAGAAAAAATCCTTTTGCTTTTTTCTTTCAAAAAAAAAATTTCTTTTGCTTTCTTCTTGCAAAAAAAAAAATCCTTTTACTTTCTTCTTAAAAAAAAATCCTTTTGCTTTCTTCTTAAAAAAAAATCCTTTTGCTTTCTTCTTCGAAAAAATAAAAAGAGAAAAAATCAGCTAAATAAAAAATAAAAAAAAGAGAGGTGATTTCAAATTGATTCAAGAGCTAACACTGGGGCAAATTTTTTGAAGAAAATTTGATAATAGGATTAGTTTTGATGACTTGTGTTTGAGGCAAAATTTTGATAATATTAATTTATATTGAGGTAAGTTTGTCGGAGTGGTTAAGTTTAATAAGATTTTTTATGTTTTCACATATCACCAAATCTCAAAAAGAGTGATTTCAAATAATTTTGACGTCATATACTAAGGCAAAATTTTTAGAAAAAATTTGACAGTTTTGTTGATTTGAATGCAATGTTTGACGTTTGACAATTGTTTTTAAGTTTTCCTATGTCTTAATTTTCTCCATGCATTCGTCCAGCAGTCTGGTCGGCATCTATTCATCTTAGCTTTTTAAATTTGGCAGCCTAAACTTTGCATTTATCAATCTTGGCAGCCCAAGGTGATGCATCCGTCCAACAGCCGGGTCAGCATATGTTTATTTACCTTTTCAAGTTGGCAGCCCAACTTTGCACTTATCAACCTTGGTAGCCCAAGGTCATGCATCCGTCCAACAGCTTGGTCGGCATATGTTTATTTACCTTTTCAAGTTGGCAGCCCAACTTTGCACTCATCAACCTTGGTAGCCCAAGGTCATGCATCCGTCTAGCAGCCTGGTCGGCATATGTTTATTTACCTTTCCAAGTTGGCAAGTTGGCAGCCCAACTTTGCACTCATCAATCTTGGCAGCTTAAGGTCATGCATCCGTCCAGCAACCCGGTCGACATATGTTTATTTACCTTTTTAAGTTGGCAGCCCAACTTTGCAGTTATCAACCTTGGCAGCCCAAGGTCATGCATTCGTCCAGCAGCCTGGTCGATATCTATTTATTTATGTTTTCAAGTCTGGCAGGCCAGATCTTGCATTGCATTCTATGATTCCTAGCAGCCCAAGATCATTCATTTATATTTTCAAGTTTAGCAACCAAACTTTGCACTCATCAACCTTGGTAACCCAAGTTCATGCATTCGTCCAGCAGCCTGGTCGGCATCTGTTCATTTATATTTTCAAGTTTGGCAGCCCAAACTTTGCATTCATCAACCTTGGCAACCCAAGGTCATGCATCCATCCAGCAGCCTGGTTGGTATCTGTTTATTTACCTTTTCAAGTTGGCAGCTGTCGCGTCCCAAAAATCGTGGAGTAAAAAGGGTGTAAGTGGGGTCGTTGATTGTCGCATCCCGGAAAGGATGGTCCGGTTTAATGACCCTTTCGAAAATAAAGGTTTTTTTTTTAAAACCATGCGTGTGTGAGAAAAATCAAATTTTAGTAGAAAAAGTGTATTTTGAGAAAAATGGTGTTTTAAAAGAAAAACAAGGCCGGGACTAAAATACGACAGGTTTGGCCAAAAATTTTTGGAAAAGGGTTTTATTTTAGAAAAATTGAGTCGCCACTTGGTATTGGGTTAGGGTGTACCAAGTCACCCGAAAAATCGTTTAATAAAACAAAAATAAAAATAAAAATTTTAGAAAAATATTTTAAAACCCTTTTTCGACTCCGGTCTACAAAAAAACGAGAGAAAAAAGTTCGGGAGTCACATTTGAAGAAAGGGGAGGCAAAGGCTTGCGCCTAAGGCACCCTTTCAACCTAGCCGAGGCTAGTTGTGAGGTTTAATCAAATTTTCCTAAATTAACCCTAAATTCTATCGCGTTCGGATGTGTCTAAATGAATGCAAAATCCTAAATCTAAATATGAACATCGGGAGGGTCGGTATGTTCCATCGAGGCTTGGTCAGAATTATCGCATTAATTTGCGAAACTCGAGTCGAGACCTCAAGGGAGTCACGAGTTGATGCAAAATGAAATATAGAAAAGAAAAAAAATAATAATATATAGTAAGTGATCGAAGAAAGTGGGTATGCAACATATCGGGTACGGGGGACTAATATCTCGTGACTGAATATTCCTACTCACGGAGAGGGGAACGGCCTGTACGCCACCGCTTCCCACGTGAATAGACGACTATTTCTAGTCAAATCGCACAAATGTCCTAATTTCTAAGTGAGATGCAACCTAAATGTCATGCATTTGAAGATGCATTAAAATAAATAATAATAATAATAATAAGAATAATAATAAAGATCATCCCAAATGGAAAGAAAACTAAAAGTGCGTGAAAATGAGATGTGAAATGCATGCGAGTGTACCTAAAACTAAAATGTCCTAAGGGTCTAGCATTGGGCTAGCCCGTTCTAAGGAAAATCCCACTAGCGTTGGACTAGTGGGAAAGGATGAAGCCACAACTAGCGTTAGACTAGTGTGGTGACGGAATACCATAAATCATGAATTAAATATTAAAGCATAAATTAAAAGCAAATTAAACATATAAAAGCATATAAGATCACATATGAGCACATAACACATAAGCATAATATTCTAGATGCAAAAATCCTAAGGAAAGCGGTAAAAGAAATAAACACATAAGCACGCAAAAGCAAATAAACCCTAACTATTACACCGGGAGCTTAATTTACAATTTAAAGGGGGAAAATTAAAATGCCATATATATTACACTTTCTATCTAGATACAAAATTTTACTAAAATATGAGAAAAATAATCTAACTATTACATTGACTAACTAAATACAAAATATTACATTTTTCGTCAAAATAATAAGATTTAAAATTAAATAACACAAAATAAATAAATACGCAAAAAGTGCATAAAATAAGAAACGCATAAAAATTGCATAAAATATCACATTAGAGCACGTTGGAGCACATAAAGAAGCAATTAAAAGGTAACGAAAATACCTTTTTGAAGACCCGATACAAACGCTTTAAAAAATGAACACACGCATTAATGTACCACTATTTAATGAAAATAAAGCATGAGACATAATAAAAAAAATACTAATAAATTGGGGAAAGAGAATGCTAATTCTATCAAATTAAAGGGCCTAAAAAAACAAAATTGCAAGTTTAAAAGACTAAAAGGGCAAAATGGAAAATTTAACTAATTAAGAGCAAAATTAGAAAGATTACACGAAGTCTAGGGGACAAAATGAATGTCAAAGTAAATCGATGCACGCAAAATAGTAATTCGGCAATTATGGGAAAATTTGCAAGTTATGGAACTCAATTGAATGAAAGTAAAATTTAAGGGGCCATAATTACAAATATCAAGGACCTAAATGCAGAGATTGAAAAACTCTTGGAAGCATGTTATCATTTATAAAAAAACTAAGGACTCAAATGTACTTACTCCTTCTCTGCTAACAACCAGAAAAAAAGAAAGTGAAATGCCTAAAGTAAAATAAAAGTTAAATTAATTCAATTCATCAAATTACCTAATTAAGTTAGAAGCTAAAGTTAAATAAAAATCAGCAAATCTATCACAATTATAACCCAAAAACAAGATTAACAGAAATAATACACTAAAATCCCCTATTTTTAATCGGTTCTCCCTGTTTCTTTCTTTATTCTTTCGGTTTTCTTTTTCTCTCAATTTCTGCTCTCTCTATCTTCTCTTTTCTCTGTTATCTCTCTTCCTCTCCATTTCTCTCCTCTCTAACTCTCTGCTCTCTCTCTCTCTCTAGCTTTCCTTCTCTCTTGTTCGTAGGCTCCCTCATCTCTCTAGCCCTCTCAGATTTTTCTTCCCGTCTTTCTTCTCTCTTCTCTCGGTCCCTCTCTTCTCTCGGTCTCTATCCAAAGGATTTACAAGGACGATTTGGGGCTACTATTGTAGCTGCGATGTAACAAAGTGTGGTGGGGATTTGGTAGCAGTTGGAGTTTATGGGGCTGATTACGGTGTGTGGAGTGATTTTTTGTTTGCAGGTGGATGGCAGTGGCGAATTGGTTCTGTTCTGGCAATAGTAATGCAATTTTGGGATTGCAGAGGTGAAGATAGCTAAAATCGAAAATGATAATTGATGAATTGGGGCTGTTGTGTATCTGTTTGTTTGTTTTTTTTTTTGTTTTTTTTTTATTTTTTATTTTTGCAGGTCGTGTGGGTGTTTGGAGATTATGATTGTGTGGTGGAGTGGGAAATGATGACTGGCGATGGCTCTTGATGGTTAAGGGTGGGTGCTAAGTAATTGGAGGTTGTGATGCTGGGGTTTGTCAACGGTGGTGTTTGGATGATTTCTTAGTGGTGATAAATGATGGAATTGGAAGGTTTTGGCTGTGATTGTCTATCGTTGCAGGGGAGATTTCTGGGGTGGAATTGAGGAGTTTGCGAGTTGTGATTGCTAGTTTTTGGGTTAGATTATTGGCTTGGCCAGTTGTTAATGAACCTGTAAGGACCTGGTGATGAATTATGGCTAAGGGCGCTGCTGTTGTGAGTTTGGGTGCTAACTGTCTGCTGTGAGGCAGAGAATTAGACTTCGGGTGATGAAAATTGGTTGATTTTGTGGCTGTGGGTGGAGGTTCATGTGTTGTTCGACTGGAATTGAGCCTGTTTTGGGTAGTTGTATTGGTTTCTGGAGGGCTTTTAGTGGATGAGATGGTGGATATTTGGTTTTGATTGGGCGTGGGTGTTGTGATTGCTGATGACCTGGGAAAATATTTGGTGCTGTTGGTAGTGAACTTTGGGGATGTTTGATGGTGGCTCTAGGTAATTGATGATGGTGGTAGAGGGTGGTTAACGTTGCTGAAAGGCCATGGCCTGGGCTTCGGGAGGAAGTGAGATTGAGGGACGCTGTGGAGGACAGAAGAGAAGAAGTATAACCAAGAATAAACTAAACCCAGAGACAAAATTGAAAAAAAATCTAAACAAAATCAACCAAAATTCCAAGCAATTAAAACATAATTAGCTTTACATAATGAAAGAAAATGGATCAAAACAAATGGAAAAGAGATAAGAAGTTACCTTTTGGAAGCTGGAAGAAAAATCTGATGATGAACAGTGGCGATCTCTTGAATGACGATGAACCATAGATGGCACAATGAAGAAAACGGCTACTATGTGTGTGTGTGTGTGTTTTTTTTTTTTTTGTTTTAATCTAAAAATCACAAAAGCAAAAGTGTTTTAGGGTTTTTTTATTTTTTCCTCCTCTTTTTAAAATTCCTAAGTGAGATATTTATACTACACAAGTCTTAACCTCCAAGAAATGATTAAAAGACCAAAATACCCTTGACTACAAAAATTACAATTTTATCCTTTAAAAATTTAATCTTTCACAATAATAATAAAAAAAATCAAGAAAAATGTAAATAATAAATTCATTAACACTAATTCACTCCGAAAAAAATTAGAAACTTAGAAACATGTTTAAAATCTAAAAAAGAATTTGGGACCAAAAAACTGGTGAAAAATGAGTTTGGAATGTGAAATGACAATTTTGCCCTTGGATGACGAAAAATTCACAGAAAAATAGCTATTGACCTCAAAAAATTATCAAAAATTACAAATAAGCTTAAAACACTAGAAAATGCATTTTTGACTCAAAATTTGTGAAAAATGAATTTAATTTGTAAAGTGACGATTTTGCTCTTGGGCAATGAAAATTCACAGAAAAATAGTTATTGTTCTCAAAAAACTATCAAAAATTACAAATAAACTTAAAACACTAGAAAATGCATTTTTTACTCAAAATTGGTGAAAAATGAATTTAATTTGTAAAATGACGATTTTACCCTTAGGCAATGAAAATTCACAGAAAAAATAGTAATCGTCTCTGAAAAAATTATCAAAAATTACAAATAAGCTTAAAACACTTGAAAATGCATTTTTGACTCAAAATTGGTGAAAAATGAATTTAATTTGTAAAATGATGATTTTGCCTTTTGGGCAATGAAAATTTACAGAAAAAATAGTAATCGTCTCTGAAAAAATCAAAGAAATTAAGAAACTTGTTTAAAGAAATAGAAAAATGAATTTGGAACTAAAAATGAGCTAAAATGGTATTCGCGAGGCGAAATTACCATTTTGCCCTTGTGATGGTAAAAATACAAAGAATACTAATTAAATCTAGAAAAATCATAAGAAATTAACAAATTCACATAAAAGTAAAAATATGAATTTAAAACCCCCAAAAGCTTATAGAAAAATATTTACAGATAAAACTACTATTTTACCCCCCAAATTATTAAAAAATTAAAATTTGTCTCAAAAAGTACAAACATGCCCTTCCAATGTTTGAAAATAAATGGTGTGTCAAATTTTGGTGTCTACAGCAGCTCAACTTTGCACTTATCAACTTTGGCAGCCCAAGGTCATGCATCCGTTCAGCAGCTTGGTCGGCATCTATTTATTTATGTTTTCAAGTCTGGCAACCCAAATCTTGCATTGCATTCTATGATTCTTGACATCCCAGGATCATTCATTTATATTTTCAAGTTTAGCAATCCAAACTTTGCATTCATCAACCTTGGCAACCCAAGGTCATACATCCGTCCAGCAGTCTGGTCGACATCTGTTCATTTATATTTTCAAGTTTGGCAACCCAAACTTTGCATTGATCAACCTTGGCAGCCCAAGGTCATGCATCCGTCCAGCAGCCTGGTTGGCATCTCTTTATTTATGTTTTCAAGTTTGACAGCCCAAACCTTGCATTGCATTCACTGGACCTTTCACGTTTACTTTTCCAAGTCTAGCAAACTGAACTTCGCATTGTATTTCACCTCAGCAAACTAGGTGCATGTCCAGCAAACTGGACCTTTCACGTTTACTTTTCCAAGTCTGGCAAACCATACTTCGCATTGCATTTCACCCCAGCAAATTGGGTGCATGTCTAGCAAATTGGACCTTTCACGTTTACTTTTCCAAGTCTGGCAAACCAGACTTCGCATTGCATTTTACCCCAGCAAACTGCGTGCATGTCCAGCAAATTGGACCTTCACGTTTAAATTTTCTTGTACTCATCCCAGCAAATTGGGTGTATGTCCAGCAAACTGGACCTTCACATTTATTTTTCGAGTTTGGCAAATCAAACTTTGCATTGCATTTACCCCAGCAAATTGGATGCATGTCCAGCAAACTGAACCTTCATGTTTAATTTCTTGCATTTACCTCAGCAAACTGGAATTGCATTTGTCCAGCAAACCAGATGTTTTCATATTTAATTTCTTTGTATTTCATCAATCTTAGAAAACTAAGGTCACACATCTCTCCAGCAAATTGGACGTTTCCTATTTTTATTTTTATTTTATTTTTCAAGTCGGGCAACCCAAACCTTTTTACTTTCATCATTCGAACTACGTTTGACCTGATTTCACTTTACCAGGATACGTAGGTAGCTCCAAGAGAGTCCGGTCATTCTTTCTGCATTTCTTACATTCATCTTTACGGGAGTCAATGTATTCGTGTTTCATGTATAGGTGAGTCAAAATTCGGTTTCATCTACGTCTTTGTCTAGAACCTCTTTGAGCTTCAGGCAAAGAGGGGCAAGTTGTAGACACCAAATTTTGACACACCCTTTATATAAAAATATATTTTACTTCGTTTGGGGATACTTTTTATTTTTTGGGGGGCTAATTGCAACTTTTGCATAAATTATGTCTAATTAGTTATATCAGGGGCAAAATGGTAATTTCACCACGTAAATATTATATTTATTTTATTTTATTTCTTAAATACATAATTTTAATGTTTCATCATTATTTCTAATTTTAATGATTTTTGGGAGTCATTGATTATCTATTTAAAATTTTAGCATTTTTTGATTTAATAGCACATTTTCCAATGCACTCTTTTTGTGAGAATGTTCAAGTGAAAAATTTTATATGTGTATTTTGTATATTCATAATTTTTTTGTAAAAATTTCATAATTTTAGAGGATGTTTGGTATTTATTTAATTTTTCTTCTTTTGCCTAGTAAGGGCACATTTCCAAAGAATGCACTAATGTTAAAATTTCTGAATGAAAATTTTAGTTTTTTTTTTTTTAGCTAACCCTGTTCACAGAGGAGGATGCAACTCCATAATTTTATTAATGATAAAATCTGAGGGGGGCATAAAACCTTACCTCAATTATTACATAGGACAAGTAAAAGATAAAAAATGACAATAAAAAATTACCTATGTCTAATGTAGGGCATCTGCTTTCGATCTAACAAAACTAGCCTTGAAACTTGTTTAGGTAGGTTAGACATTCCAACATAATGCTGACTGATACCTCCACTTGCTAAAAAAGCTAAGGAATTTGCTACTGCATTTGCTTCCCTAAATACATGAGAAAAAAGGAAAATATTATCTAAAGAAAAAGACTTTATTTCCATAACTGCTGCTTTGATCTTCCAAGG
Organism: Mitragyna speciosa; assembly: GCA_024721245.1. Taxonomy (NCBI): domain Eukaryota; kingdom Viridiplantae; phylum Streptophyta; class Magnoliopsida; order Gentianales; family Rubiaceae; genus Mitragyna; species Mitragyna speciosa. The sequence goes on along the minus strand of CM045552.1, from coordinate 18,298,041 downwards.
AATTCCCCACTCCCCTTTTAGCATGCGAAACAATGCCTGTGAATCTATCTCAATCTCCACCTGCTTAAAATTATGTTGTATGCTCAATTTAATTCCTTCTAATAGCGCCAGACATTCAGCTTCCATATTCATCAATGTACCAAAATAAGAAGAGAAGGTGACCAATACCGTTACCCTTCTCATCTCTAATAATACCTCATCCCCCTACATGACCTGGATTACCTCTAGATGATCCATCTACATTTAGCTTGACATAGTCCTTCTGAGGAAATTTCCACCAAACCAGAGTAGACATACGCTCCTTTTTAGGTAGTAATCGGTTAACCAACCCGTTACTTACTAGTTTACTGTCATCGAAGGATTGTTATCTCAATGACCAGGCTTGAGTTATATCTAGCAAAGTCTGCTATATTTTGCTACTAATACTCCAGAAAGATCCACATGTTCCCTCATGATATGCCAAATTCCTTGCCTTTCACAACTCCCAGCAAATTATCGAAGGTAGGATCATTATTAAATTGCCTGTGGTTGTTTTGAAAGATAAGATTAAGCCACCAATGTTGTAATCTTAATCTAACACCCTCTAGCCGTCTGTGAACATTCAACTCCAACAAGCTTTCAAAAAACCTCCAAACTAAATCTGCAACACTACAGTCAGAAAAAACATGATCCAATGTTTCCCCCTGAACTCCACAAAAATAACATTTTGAAGGCATACAAAAACCAAGTTTATATAGAATATCAGGGAAAGGCAAAAAATCATTCAATAATTTCACATAAAAACTGATATCTTACTTGGTAAGCAAGGCATCCATATCAACTTTCTAGAAGCCTGGATAGCACAGTTTCTCTCTAATTATATTCCACGCTGAAGAAATGGAAAAATCTCCATTGGAAGTAGATTTCCACACTATCTCATTCCCAATGAATCTCCATGCTATCTTGAAATATGTCCTTTACCTCAATCATTCTCTTCCAAATATTCGAGGCAATCTGGTGATGTTGAAAACTATCCAAGCTACCATATTTTGCAGACATAAATGTGGCCCACAAAGAACTGTTTTGATAAAGTTTCCAACAGAGCTTGCAACTAAATGCTGTCACTCATGTCCTCTATTCGTCTAACCCCAAGTCCCACCTTCAGCTTCTGGAAGGCATAACTCTTTCCAAGCTACCCAATGCCTCTTTTTGGTCACCTCCGAACCCCTAGAAAAAATCAGCCATCATCTTTTGAATTCTTTTGCTAATCTAGCTTTGGTGGTGTCATAACTGCCAACACGTGAATTGGAATTGGTGAGAGCACGTGTTTAATTAAGAGTAATCTTCCCCCTTGTGATAGCAGTTTCTTCTTCCATCCTGCAATTTTTGCTACAAACTTATCAATAATAAAATGGAAAAATATTGCCTTTCTTCTACCTTTGAACAGCCTACAACCCAAATATGTAATGGGAAAATCACATTTCTTCATTCCAGTCAATCTCTCAATCATTCGTTTCTGCCCACTTCCACACCTTTTTCCTGCAACAAACAAAACTTTTTGACTTATTTATCTTTTGCCCCAAACCCTCTTGATAATCTTCTAAAAAGCTCATGAAATTCCTGATGGATCTCCTATTATCCCTTCAAGAAAATCATAACATCATCAGCAAAAGCTAAATGTGTAATGACTGGACATCCTCTTGGCAAAGCAAAATGCTCTATCTTCTTTTCCCTCCACCCTTTTCTTAAGACCTCTACTGAAAACTTCAGCCACCAGAATAAATAGAATGGGCGATAAAGGGTCTCCTTGCTTTATTCCTCTTGAAGCCTGGAAAAATCCAAAAGACCTTCCATTAATGAGAATTGAAAACCAGCTCTGAGAAAGATTACCCATCACCAATTGGATAAAATGTTCTGCAAACTCAAAACGCCTTAGTACAAGCTGCAAGAATTCCCAAGATACCCTGTCAAACGCCTTCATCATGTCCAATTTGAATAAGCAATTATGTCCCCTGGTCTTCTTATCAATAGAGGCCACCACCTCCTGTGCCAATAAGATATTATCTACAATTTCCCTACCTTTCACAAAAGCAGATTGCTCTGGTGAAATAAGGGAAGGGAGCAACCCCCTCATCCTATTTGCTAAAATCTTAGAGAAAACTTTATTAGTAAAAGTGCTTAAACAAATTGGGCGATAATCTACAAAAGATAAAGAGTTTGGTTTCTTGGGAATCAAAACAATAAGGGAACTAGCAATGCCTTTAGGAATAGGTATCCCCAGCCATAAAATCCCACACAGCATGAAGCAAATCATCTGAAATAATCTCCCAACAATGAATAAAAAACTCACCATTAAAACCATCAGGCCCTGGAGCACTTGTTTCTATCCATACCACACACTACCCCATGAAGTTCTTCCTTGGAAACAGCAGCTAACAACTGCTCATTTTGAGACGGCATCACCTAGTTGAGGTATGAAGTTCACCAAGTCCTCAGCCCCATGCCCCCGTTCTACAGTCAGCAACTGTTTGAAAAACCCCTCTACCTCATTGCCAATACTGTCTTCAGTCGTCAATCCAATGCCCCTCTGAATTCTTTATACGAGAAATTCTCATATTTTCTTACTCTTCTACTTGGACTGAAGCATGAAAAAACCTAGTATTATGCTCACCCTCTTTCAACCACTTTAATTCTTGCCTTTTGTTGCCAATAAGCCTCCTCCTGTTTTAAATGTTGCAAAAATTGAGCTTGAGCTAAGGTGTAGCTCAGATCTAGCATCCTCCGTGTTCTGAGCTTCATAGCTTATTTCCTTCTGCTTCACTATCTCTTCCTGATTTTTAACACTTTGAAATATGTCTCCAAAATGCTTTTTGTTCCATTCCCTACAAAGCTATTTTCAGACGCTTTAATTTAAATGCAAAAGCATACATCCCATAGCCATCCACTGGCAAGCTCCAAGAATCTTTCACTACGTCATAAAAAGACACATGCGATACCCACATCTTTTGAAACTTAAAAGCCTTTGGTATTGAAGAGCAACTTACCATTGGCTTAAGCAAGAGTGGCGAATGATCTAAGGTAACTTTATTTAGATAAAACACTAAAGAATTCGGCAAACATTGCAACCATTGTTGATTTCCAAGCAACCTATCCAGGACGCTTCCATATTCTTGATCTTGTTCTGATCCCAGACCATGTGTATAGGCTACCTGAAAAGGCAATTCCAACAACCCACAAGTAGAAATTGTATCATTAAAATCTTCCATAGCCCCTAGTATCTTGGCCTTGCCGATCCCGAGTACTCCTCAAGTGATCTAATTACATTAAAGTCACCCCCAACCAACCAAGGCTTATCTATTCCAGACCCCAATTGAACAAGATCCTCCCATAACTGCCTCCTTCCCACTCTAGTACTCTTAGCATAAACAAAAGTTGCATTAGTCATTTGACTCCAATCATCCTTAGCCAACATGAGATGCATCAATTGCTCATTATTCATTAAAACATTCACATGAAAACCATTCTTCCAAAAAATCTAGATTTTATTCGAAACATTAAAAAGGCAATAATCAAAGGAAAGCCTAACCAGCAAGTATTCAACTTTCTCTACAGCTGCTAGAGGTTCAAGCAAAACTATAAATGAAATATTATGAATCCTAATCAACATTTTCAAACGACGGATAGAAGACTTACCCATCGCTCCCTTTATATTCCATATGAGAAAATTACTCATGATGAACCAAAGAGGAAAAATTTCCAAAAGCTTTGGAAGCTTGCCTTGTAAGTACTTGGCGAGGAAACCATATGTAGTCTCTTCTCTTCCTGGATTTTTTTGACTCCACCTTCATGAAACCTTCATCATCAATATATTTCGGTAGTTTTCTTCCTATGAGCACGTTGAATTCTTTAAGAGATTAAAGAGATAAATCAGCTGGTTGGTTGGAATGTAGCGGTTCCGAGTCTGAAAAGGATGAGGAATGATCTGGACCAGATTCGACTCTACCAATCTTAGTATCATCAGTAAATACTCCTAGTTGTTTCTGAGAGAAAGAAGGCCTCTCCTTTGCACCACAAACATCTGCACCAACTTCAGTAACCATCGTGACTTCATCCACCTGCACCATTGCATTTTGAACCAGCATCATTGCCGTCTTCTTCTCCTTACATTCATCAGGCTGCTGTTACTGCACAGCATTAACTACAACTGCTTCTGCAACATTGACTACAACTGCTGCAGGAATGTGTTCAGTTTCTACGTCACCAGTAATCTGTTTATGAACGTCCTACACTTGGGATCCTCCTGTAACCTCCTGCAGTTGCTCATGTCCTTAGGTAACAGGTACGTAGGCTGTAGAAAATCCCTTCTTCTGTTGAGTCTTTTCCATCTGGATTTGCTTATTTCATCTGCAGTCACAATTTGCATGGCCTTGCCTGCTGCAAATTGTACAATGATGAGGCATGTCATCATACCCAATCTTCTGCCAAAAGCCATCTTGGCTAGCACTAATCCATAGTCCAGAAGGATGTTTTTCGGTAAGGTCCAAATCAACACAAACCCGCACCACATGTGGCCTAGTTAAACTCACTGTTGCAACATCTAGTTTCAATGGTTTCCCAATCGTGCTGGCAATGGAGAAGAGAGCTGCCTTGCCAAAGAAGTGGATAGGAAGGTGCTCGAATGAAATCCATACAAGAGCATGAGTAGACTCAACATTAAGTTTGAAATTAGGAGACCATTTGAAGATTCTCAAAGGAAAATCTGCTATGCTCCATAAACCCTTAAGCCAACATCTTAAATAACCCTCCTCACGAGTGAACCTGATAAGGATGTGTCTTTCATCTAGTAATCCAATCGAGAATTCAGCTTGAAAACCAATTTTCTGGAATGCTTTTCATATAGAGTCCAAGCTTGGCCTCCCTTGTGAAAATTTATCAATCAGAGAGTGCTTGAAAGGGCTGGCCATCTTGTTGATTTCTTCTGCTGTAAAAACCACAATAGGCTCCCCACGAAAATGAGAAGTAGTCTTGATTTTGAGAGGCGATGCAGTAGAGTCATCCTTCAGAATTTCAGCAAAAGACTTGTTTGGGTGTGGCCTGTCTATCTCCGGCTACAGACCAGCCATGGAGCGACAGAACCATAAGAAAATGATGAAAAGAATAGGCTGAAAAGTCCGACCAGCAGCAGTCGGAAAGTTTGTTACGTTTGAAATTTAAAAGACCCTTGAAAATTTTAGTATTATGTGTTTTGTCTAATGATAGATTTTTTGTGAAATTTTTATGATTTTTAAAGATCATTTAGTATTTTTGTATTGTTTCATAATTTTTGTCACATACGGCACGTCTTCCAATGTATTTTTTTATTAGAATTTTCATGTCCAAAATTTTATATGTGTATTTTATATATTTATGGATTTTCTGTAACAATTTTGATATTTTAAAAAATTTTCTTTTATTTATTTGAATTTCTCTCTTCCACCACTTAAAAAAAAAAAAAGAGAGAGAGACAAAAGCAGCAGCAACGCTGCTGCTGCTACTACTGCTATTACACTACCATAGCTGCTATCCATAACTTCCAAACATGATCATCCCAACTACTCTTTGTTTAATCACATCACACCCTCACTTGCACTCATTTTTCATCAGATTTTAGGAGGTTCTTGCTTAGTTTTTCAATCACTAGATACACCAATTCCCCATTCTTTCTCTCGATCCCTTACCATCACCAGAACACTTCTACTTCACCTGCACTCAAAGACGATGGCACACCTCAACTCTCTGGACACACTACACTCACCATCCTCTCCCTCTCGGTCATCACCATACACTCACTAGCTCACAGTTTCAGTCTCACCACAAATGCACACAGGAGCACACACAATACACACAAATCACAGACAAGCACACATACCACACACACACTGCATTTTCTTCCTCACCTAAACACAAAAAAACTCCATCAGAAAACACTCACCAAGCTCCCTCTCTTTCGGCTCCCTCACTATTACAATAACAAACCTTCCCTCGGCTCTTCTTCACACACACCTCACATACTACAACTCTCAGCTCCCTTGGCCTTCAGCTCACAAACAGACACTCACCTGCACCCTTTTTTCCTTCACTTCACAACACACTCATCTCACTTGCACTCACAATCACACAATTCTTCCCATTGGCACACACTCAGCATCAGAGAAACAAAACACAGCCTCATCACCATCAGCACATCCCAAAATACGCACACGTGTTGGTTTCAAAAAACACTTACACACAACATTCAAAAACACTCACCCATAACATTCAAAAACACACCACATCACACAACACACTTCCCTTGCAAAGACACACACACACTGTGACAGCCCCACCTTACCCAGAGGCACACCAAAGGGCTTAGCGGACTGCCTGCCTAGCTCTCGCCAGGACTCGAATCACTTACTCACACAAACATCCAAGCGTACTTAACTCAAAATAAAATAAAAATAAAATAGAATAAAATAAAATACATTCATATTATTTAACTTAAAGGTACAAGTAACATCAAGAAGTTTACATGTCATAATGTACATGATTTTCACAAGGATAACCTAAAACAGTTTGGCTATTACAATAACTAAGACATCTAGTATATTCAAAACCAGTCGATCCAGCTTTAATTTTTTAGGAAACCTGGGTAAAGGAAAACAAATAAAAGGAATGAGCTATAATAGCCCAGTGAATGCCCAAGTCATACAACCATATCAAGATCTCATTATTTTATTGAATAAAATAATCGACAAATTAAATAAACAAGATATGAACAATTTAATTAACAAGTAGTCAAGGGCGGATACAAGGTTCAACTACGGGAGCAAGCTCAACCGCAGGAGAAGCAAGTACTGATCATGTAACCATGACGTTAGGATCGAGATAATAGCTCGGGTCTTTATCAAAGGACATGCCAGTATTATCACGCAAGCCCTAACCTGTAAGGTAATAAGGGGAGTAACGCAGCGGAAAATTTAAAAATTTATTACCTTAGCCATGGATCTCTTTGATATAATCTATACGATTAAAGGGTGTTTAACACAAATACCTCAAGCATAGAAGGTTTCTATGCTTCAAAGGGCAAGATCCTATTCAATGAAGGTGTTGATCTACCACGAAAAGCCCTCCAAGTGTCGAGCCTCCAACGGTATCCACACGAACACGATCTTTAGGAACCTTTGGGCTTGCTTGCCTTGCCTTTTGAGTGCTAGCTCCCTTGAATGATTCATGAAGAACACAAGAAGAAGAAAGAAACCCTAACTATTAGGAAGAAGAGAGGTGGCATTTTTTTAGGGAAGAGAAACGCCTCTCATGCTCTCAAGTTTTCTCTCTCTAAATTTTGTGTTGTGTTTCATCAATCTTCCAAGAGGCAAAGCATGGACTTATTTATAGATGTAGTATCCTAGTCTTTAAGGAAACAAGAGCAATTGGAAACCAAGAAGGTTTAGGAAGCTTACCTTAAGCTAATCCTATTCCTTTAGGAAACCTATTCCAAAAGGAAACCAAATAGCTTCTTAATTCCTTTTAGGAAACTAATTTCCATCAAGACTTAGAATATTTATAATTAAGTCCTTTAAGTGAATTTATCACATAAATTAACCCTATAAGTATCATATACTTATCTTAATAACAATTTAACCCAAAGACCATGTTCTTATTGTGTGTGACCCATTAGGTTCCATTCACGTTGGCAATAAGTACAAATTATAACTCATTAATTAATTAATTAAGAGCCAGATAAATTAACACTTTAATTTATCATTAATTCACTAATTAATTAATTTGCACTTATAGATCATGAGTGGCGTCTAGCAATGCATCATGACCACCCAAGTGAATAGGAAAGTCATATGGTAGACTACACCTATCAATGACAATGTTACCGTGTAATTAATATCCTTTCACCACACTATATCCCAATTAGTCTAAGAGTGTAGTGCGCACTCTTTAAATGACTAATTAATGATTTCTTGTTCCCGAAATATAACTTTCCATAAAAGTATAACCTTGAAACTCTTTCAAGTCATACTTTCACTTTTGCGCAAAAGATTCTTTAAGTCATATTTCAACAAGTGGCCAATCCGGGATATACTCTCCTATAATAAGGAGTGGTGAATTCTATATCGATTACTCACTATCCTTCCATGCTTCATACTATACCCAATCTCTACCGTATGGGCTACTCTTTTACGAGCACCGAGCAATAGAGTCAAAGCATAGCAATCCACACTCAAGATACTATGGTAATCTCAAGTCTAAGGATCACTTACACCATTGCCATTAAGAGTATAATTCATAGCACTATGAATAGTAACTCTTGGCGGATCAATCCAATGAACTTGTTCTCTAACAAGCATCCACATACCAGCTTAAGTGTCGCACACCATAGTTGACGAGATCAACTACTACTTACCCTAAGTAGAGGCAAAGTATGTGCTAGTCTTCCCATATTAATGATGTCCAATCTCATTAATACTACGACTAGGGATATTTAAGAATATAACTTAATGTGTAATAAGAGTCTCATCATTGTAACTCTTACAATCTCTTATACACAGTTAATATTCTATGGACTTTATCAAATAAACAAGTAATATTAATAACAAGTATTAAATGACAAAGAAAATGCCACATATATAAGTATAACACGAAATAAGCGTAATAAAAATCCCAAAAACTAACTTGGTTTTAGGGCATACACTAACATAACCACCATTCACCTTATAACCTCCGTACAGGCTACCACATCCAGGGAGTAATCTCAACCTTGGAGGGCCAACACGCAAGAAAGTTCAATCTAGAGTTGGCCTCTTTGAGGATTCACAACTCAAAAGGGAAAGAACAACACGCCCTAAAACACCCAACACCTTATATCCTCCCAAGCCTGTCTGGGTTGACTATCCATGAAGTAACGGTAAAGTTAGTCACGGAAGTCTCACGTACACGTAACACGTTGGATAGTGAAAGTATGTAACACATTACGGAATAGATGCGATAAACTACACATCTTTCCTCAAGTAACACATTTTATCACATAATTTTTGCAAGTGTAACATAATATTTACAAGTGGAACATAACATTTCATGCATCATGCACACATAGAGACACTCACCTGGAATGCCTAAAAAAATATCTTGTAAAATGGTCGCGATTCATTTTCGGATCCTGAAATTTGAAAGAAATAATATAATGAAAACCCGATTAAAACCCTAGTTAATTTAGTAAGAAAAATTCAAGAAATACCCCACTTATTTCTAGGGTTTTAGTTTTAGGGTTTCTAAGGTTTAGGGTTTAGAGTTTTGGGTTTTCTTATTCTAAGAAAATTTAATCTATCACTAGATCATTTTCTAAAAATTCCTGCACATCAACTTCCTTAAATTGAGCATACTCTAGGTTTAAAATCTCACTTGTCAATTTTTCTTCTTTTAATTCTACCAAAATTTCGGCAGCATTTCCCCTTAAAATCAGACTAACACAAATTTTTTTCCTGCAAGAAAACAACCAACCAACCCATATTTCAACAAGTTCTACAACTTCTATGTTCAATTCAAACTCAAATTCATTCAAAATTCCACTCAAATTCAAGATTTCCACTCCAAGAATCTTCAACCAAGCAACATATAACACATGAGATTTCAAGGTTTAAATGCTATTTACTAGTCTATCTAACTACAAGAACACTTTATCTAGCAAGTAAATCTTCAATTCCAACTAAATTCTTCAAGTAGTAATAACAAGAATCTAGATTTAAACTTGGAGAAAAGGCTAATTAAAACTTGAAATTAGTAGGAAAAGTTCATAGTAGATACCTTAAACAAGCTTAGAACCTTGTGTAGGAAGAAGAAAAGCTCACTTTCTATGTGGAATTACCCAAAATTTGGAGAGAAAGCTTCAAGAAGTTGAGAGCAAAATGAGAGGAAAAGAGAGAGAAGGATGGCCGGCCAAGAAGAAAGAAAAAGAGAAAGAAATAGGTTAGGAAAAATAGAAAAGAAATAAAGAAAAGGTGGGAAAAGAATAACCAATCAAAACATAACAAGAGTCAAGTTTAGGTTTATGCTTTTAAGGTATTAGTGGTTAAGTTGGACAAATTTAATTGGTGGAACGTTTTAATCTCTTATCACCTAGAAATTAGCAATATTATGGCACAAATATTAAAGCAAAAGAGAGAAAAATAAGAGAAGAGAGAGCCGGCCATGAGGAAAGAAAAGAAGAGAGAAATTCGGCCAAGAAGAAAAAGAAAAGAAAGAAGAAATTTCAGGCCAAGAGAAAAAGAAAAAGAGAGAAGAAAATTCAGCCAAGAAAAAGAAAATAAAGCAAGAGAACAAGTGAAATTTTTGAGTAAAATTGAGCTAAAAATTCAAGTAGTCAAAAGACTAGAAAATAGTAGAATAAGCTAGTCAAAATTTAAACACTATTATAAATTAATGGTCCAATAAAATTATTCCAAATTTGGTACTTAGGTGTCCTACTTAATAATGAAAAATCTTAGTTAATTATCCTAATTAACTTAAGAAATCTTCCAACTAATAAATCAAGGATTAACACTTAACCCTAAATAAAAGAATGTCTCTTGTAAGTGCATTTTCGGTTTTTCCCTTTTCTTTTTCTTTTCTATATATATATTTTTCTACTAATAGTCGTACATGGATTAAATTATTCTTGTATGTATTTTCTAGGGTGTTACACACACACAAACGCCCAGATACACTCACACACCCCCACAAAAAAAAAGACACACGCACATAATCAGCACACAACACACACCTTGCACTACGCATTACACTCACACACCTGCACAAAATCTCCTTCCCCCTCGGCTCACACGCACCATCTTGCACAACAGAACACTCAAATACTCACCTCACTTCACCAGAAGACAAACACACGCACAAAACACCAATTTCACACAGTTCACAAAGCCACATACAAAAATGTCATATACAACACATCAGACACGCACACAACATCAAACATACACATCCACCTCAAAATTGGTCACATACATACACAACAAGCTAGCATACACCAATCTTCATAGGCCACCATCTTCACCCACACACACCATCAAATAGCCATTCACAAGCACACGCACAGACATAGTAGCACTCAGACGCACACACTACCACCACCCATGAATAGAACCACCGAAACCCACAGCTCCACCGCTACTAGCTCGCCGCCGCCACTCGGGAGTGCCGCAGTCAGCTCGCACCACCGTCGTCTAGCCCCATCGCATTCCATCCCAAACCAAGTAGACCCAATTCCCCTCTTCATTGGATGATTATTTTGTTTAATTTATTGTGTAATCTAAACAAAGATTAGATGGATTTGAGTACAAGGTTATTAATTAGAGATTACGAAGTTTAAAATCTCATGATTGGAAGTTTGAGGTGAGAGATTTTTTTTAGGATTTTTGGTTGGGGGAGGGGAAGATGAATGAGAGAATTTTTGGTTGGTAGGGAGAGAGAGAGAGAGAGAGAGAGAGAGAGAGAGAGAGAGAAGAGAGAGTCGGACAGCAAGAATAGAGAAGAAGAGAGAGCCTACGAAGAGAGAAAGAAAAGATCGAAGAAAAAGAAAGAGAAAAGAAAGGAGAAAGAAAGACATAACGAAAAGAAAGAAAGGGCAAAGAAAAAAAAAAGAAGAAGATATAAATTTGAGAAATGTTAAAAAAAAAGAAAAAGAAAGAACCGGTTGGGGGGTGTAGTTTTATTTTTATTTATTTATTTATTTATTTATATTTTGGGTTTTTGTTTGTTTAATTACTTAAAGTTTAAAAAAAAGAATTGCGAAAAGTTTAGTTTCTTTTTATTAGAATAGATGTTTACATCTTACCCCCTAGGATTTGATTGTATTATTAATTGTGCCCTGAACATTTTTAATTAGCTGCCTTTAGGTCCTTCACATTTATAGACTTGCCCTTTAGATTTTATTTTCCTTTCAATTATATCCATAACAATTGCAAATTAGTTTAAACTTGCTGGAAATTATATTTTGCCCCCTTTTTCTTGTCTAAAATTGTAATTTTACCCCTATGCATTGCTGGAAATTATGATTTTGTCATTGTGTTTGCTGTAAATTATGTATTATCCCATAACTTTGCTGAAATTACATTTTTGGCCTTAAGTATTGCTGAAAATTTTTATTTTTCGCATTATGCTTGCTGGAAATTATATTTTAGCCTTTTAAATTTGTTGTAAATTATGTTATTACCTTAACTATGGTTTGAAACTGTAATTTCACCATTTAGTTTGTTGTAAATTATATTTTTACTCTAAGAATGTTGCTTAAATTTCCACTTTTAACCCAAAACCTTGGAACATTTTTATTTTTTGCCCAAAAAAAAGGGGATTTAATTAAGTCCTCAAGGTTTTTAATTATTTCTTTTCATGTTTTTATTTTTATTTTTATTTTATTAAATTTATAGTTAATGTTCCAAAATTTGGTCTTTTATCTAATTAATGCTCAAATTAGTTCTTTATTTCTCTTGTAGTTATTTTGGTAATTCTTATTCATGTGTTAAAAGCCTAATTATGTATTATTGTATTTGATTATTATTATTATTATTATTATTATTATTATTATTTATTTTTTTAACTAAAAAATTTTCATTTTTTTTCTAAATATTTAATTATTGTTTTTTTTTTAATTTTGTTTATTATTGCTATAATTGTTTTGAACTATTGTGGCATGTCTATAGTGATTAATATGAAATTATTTAATTAATGGTTTATTTATTTAAATAGTGGTATTTTTAATATGTTTGTTCATTTTATTAGCAATCTATACGGAGTTTTCGGATGGAAGGTACCCCTATTATTCTTTCAATGTTTCTTTATGTGCTCATACATGCTCCTATGTGTTTTTTATGTATCTCTTTGTGTTTAATATTTTCTTCATGTGTGAGCATTTATTTATTTACATCATGTTATTTATTTGAATTTAATTTTAATTATTCAAAGAAATGTAATAGATAGGTGATATTCTATTTTACAAAAATTTTGTATTTAGATAGATAATGTAATAGATAGTTTATATTTTTATCTATTTAACAAAAGCTTATCTATTTTAGATAGAAAATGTAATAGATATGTTAGATAGGCCATCTCTTATCTTTTTTCCATTTTTAGATTGTAATTAGGCTTCCTCGGTGTAATAGTTAGGGTTTTTGTGTGCTATGTGCTTATGTGTTTTATTTGCTTTCCCTAGGACTTTGCATCTAGAATATTATGCTTATGTGCTATGTGCTCCTATGTGCTATTATCTGCTTTTATGTGATTATTGCTTTAATCTATGTTTTATTTATTTACTTGTTTATTATGATATATGTGTATCGTTGCCACACTAGTCCAATGCTAGTTGTGGTTAATTTCGGTTTCTTTGCTAGTCCAACACTAGCGGAAAATTTTTAGAAAATGGGCTAGTCCAACGCTAGACCCTTAGGTCATTTTAGTATTAAAATCATTTCTTGTGTGCATTTCATATCATTTCACACACATTTTCTCTTTTTAAAGCCTTGTTTTCCATTTTTGCATGGTTTTTATGTATTGTTATTTTTATTATCTATTTTTACATATATTTAGTGCTTGGACATTTAGGACACATTTCACTTAGAATCTTAGGTCATTTTGTGTGTGATTCGACTAGAAATAGTCACTTACTCACGTGGGAAGCGGTGGCGTACATGCTGTTCCCCCCCTGCGTGAGTAGGAATAGTTAGTCACGAGTTTATTAGTCCCCCGTACCCGTTATGTTGCATCCCCACTTTCTTTGTTCACTTATTATCTATATTACAATTTTCTTTTTCTTTTTTGCATTCCATTTTGCATCTACACTCGTGATTATATCGAGGTCAAGATTCGGGTTTTGCAATTAATGTGATAATCCCGACGAAACCTCAATGGAACATTTTGTCCCTTAACGATATCTATTTTTAAGTCTACGTTGCATTCATATAGTTGCATCCAAATGCGATAAAATCTTAGGGATATATTCGGAAAATTGGGACTAAATCTCGCAACTAGTTTCGGCTAGGTTAAAAGGGTGCCTTAGGTGTAAACCTTTGCCTTCCCTTTCTTCAACTGTGACTCCCGAACCTTTTTCTCTTGTTTTCAAAGACCTGGAGTTGTCTTAAAAAGGGTGTTCTTGTTTTTCTTATATTTTCTTGAAATCATTTTCTAAATAAATCATTCTCGATTTTCTTACCTTTGTAAAATATTTTTTGGTGACTTGGTACACCAAAACTCAATATCAAGTGGCGACTCCCTTTTCATTAATAATCCTTTTTTAGACTCTATTTTCGGGCCAAAAACCGTCGCATTTTCAAAGTCCCATTTAGGCACTTTTTCTTTTTTTTTTTTTTGCTTTATTTTCAAAAACTAAAAACTATTTTCTAAAAACTATTCTATAAAAAACTTCCAAATCTTTTTGTTTTCAAAATAAAGCATTTTCTAAAAATCACATCTTTTGTCAAACTACCTTTTTATAAAGCATTTTCTAAAAATCATTTTACAAAAACCTACATTCTTTTTCCAATGAACAAAACATAATCCCTTTTTCCGTCTTTCGAAAAAATGGGGTGCGACAAGACTGAAGTTCAAAACATATTTTGACACTAACAAGATACAAATATATCGATTTACAAAAACACTATTCCAAGCAATTAGTGATTTCATAATAATTTGAAGAAACATTTGTCTCATTTTACAAGAATAAAAGATTTTTTCTATGAATATAGGAATACAAGGAACATCTTGTATTCTTGTATTTAAGACAATCTTGAAAATCTAATAATAAAATATAATTTAAAGATTCTACGTGATACGGTAATATGAAATTTAATATTCCCTTGCTCATTGTTTTATGGTTTTTAATGAAACCATCACATGTAAACTTGGCAGGAAACATTGGGCTAAACCTAATCTAGGATATCTTAGTGTGAAAAAGCATGAAATTATTGAGCAATAATTGTCAAATCATTATCTCAGATAAAGTCAAATTTTTACAAAAAATTACAAAATAATGTCTCTCTCCAATGAGGTCAGTAGTTACCAATGTGTGTTTTACCCTTTGTCCCATATAATTGCCCTCCATTCAACGGATTCCAAGTTTTGGACTAGGCAAATCCCAGAAATAATAAGAACTAAACTAGCTTATTTTTAAATAAAAAATACAACTGGAAGGGAGGATGGAGCAATGAGAAATATTTCCTACGATAAATTAATGTAATTAAGAACCAATCATACTTTGTAAAAAATTGATCTAAGATGAGCTCGTAAATTAGTTGTAATTTCAATTCGTAATATACTACATTATGCACAATGACTTAAGTTTTAGTTATTACACAGTAGAAACAAGGCTAATTTCTAAGAATATTGTGAAAATTAAAATGTATCCCAAAAATGTGGAAGTTGGGAGGGCTTTTCTGGATTAAGGGTTGTTGGCGACAACCCAAGCATTTTTCTTTTTTTTTTTAATTTAACTTGGCGGCAACACAAAAAATTTTCATGACATTTGCACTCCAGTCCTCCAAGGACTGGAGTGCAATTTGGCAAATTTGTAAGATAAAGGCTAAAAAAAAAAGGGTAAATAGTGTTGCCACCAACAGCATTTCCAAATTGCACTCCGGTCCTCCAAGGACGGAGTGCAATTTGGTTAATTTGTAACATAAAATAAAAAAAAATTAAGGAAATAGTATTGCCTGCCAACTTAAAAAAAAAAAAGAATAGTATTGCCGCCAATGATGTTGGCGGCAATATAGTTTTACTTTTTTTATTTTAGTTAAAATATAAAATTAAAAACATAACGAATAAAATATTTTTAAATAAAAAATTGAATTAAAAAGAATGTAATTTTTAAAAAATAAATTTGGGTAAAATAGGTGTTAGTTTCACACGATTTGTTTTTTATTTTAGTTAAAATATAAAATTAAAAACATAATGAAATAAAATATTTTTCAACAAAATTGTTTAATTTTTTTAAATTACAATTTTAAAAAAGATAGGCCAAAATTTAAAAAATAATTTTTTAAATTTTCGAATAGTCACATCCAACTTGTTTGGCATCGACACACTTTTTAATTTAAGATTTTAAGTGTTTTTAGGATTTTTTAGGATAAGTGTTTGAGATTAGGGTTTAGTTTTTAGGGTTTTAGGATTAGGGTAGGGTTTTTTGAAATTAGGGTTTAATCTTTTCAAATTTTAAGATTTTTAGGGTTTAAGGTTTAGGTTATAATTTATAATTTACAATCGATAGTTTAGAATTTAGGGTCTAGGGTATACGGTCAAGCTTTTAGGGTTAAGCTTTTCAGATTTTAAAATTATGCATATTAGGTGTTTTACGGATAAATTTAGGGTTTATCAAGTAACTAATTTTTAATTCATTTGAAACTATATTATGTAATTTAGGGTTTAGGGTTAAGCTTTTTGGATTTTAAAATTATGCATATTAGGTGTTTTATGGATAAATTTAGGGTTTATCAAGTAACTAATTTTTAATTCATTTGAAACAAAATTATGTAATTTATGGTTTAGGGTTAAGCTTTTCGAATTTTAAGATTTTTTAGATTAGGTATGTTGGAGAAATAAGTTTAGGGTTTTAGGTTTAATTTATTTGAAACAAAATTATGTAATTTAGGGTCTAGGTTAAACTTTCAGGGTTTAGGGTTTTTAAATTAGGTGTTTTGGAGATATAAGGGTTTAGGATTTATCAAATAAATAAATTTTTAATTCATTTAAAACCAAAATTATGTAACTTAGGATTTGGGTTACAATTTAGGGTTAAGAATCTAGGGTTAAGGTTTTAGGGTTTAGGGTTAAGGTTTTCGGATTTTAAAATTTTTTGGATTACGTGTTTTGGAGATATAAGTTTAAGGGTTTAGGTTTAATTCATTTGCAACAAAATTATGTAATTTGAAGTTTAGGATTTAGGGTAAAATTATAGTAATAAATTGATATGATTGAAGTTAAAAGTTAATTAAGCAATAAAAACAAAATATGACAACAAAAGATGATAAAAATAAAAAAACTAAAGTCAAATTAATTAAAAAATACAAATACTTCTTAGGCCTTGTCATAATTCAGTTTATCTAATATCTTCTATCCCTATCATGTGGAGTGGTTGAGCAACCGCATCTCCAATGTCTTCACCTGTGTAATAAGTTTTGGTTGACCAAGCGATCAGATCTCCTTGGCAGAATCGGAAAATCTAAAGGTGGTGCATTAGTGGTATCAGGCGAAGCGACTAAAATAGGAGTCTTGCCACATGAAGGACACGATTGTGGAGCAAGCAGACTGGGTGCTGGATTGGTAGGAGTTGAGAAATCAACGTAGTCAAGATCAGTAGATAAACTATGAGATCCACTAAGAAAGTCAAAAATCGGGTGCAACTAATCATCAGGATTTGCAGACGATGTGCTCCCGTGTCCAAAAACAGATATGGTAGTAAGTAGGGTGACAGAGTAGGTTGGTAGAGGGCTTTCATTTCGCTGATCGAGATGAGAAGCATAATGGTCTTGCTGTTGAGAATGAGAGTCATCCTCGTCCCGGGGAAAGTGATGGTCACGTCTGCGATGACCTCCCCTGCGACCATGCCGATTAGGTACTCTAGGGACAGATCCCTGATAGGGGATATCTTGAGAGGTCGATGAACTGGCACCGTGACAGTCGATAGGGCCAACTGAAATACGAAGACCCTGCTGAAGGTAGTGCATGGTGCCGAATGCCTCATCTCGTATCAAGCTAAAAGCAGAATGAAAATTCTATGAATGATCAACAATTCCAGCAACGTTGTCTGCTGCAGCATGACCTATCCTAGATCATGTATCCATCTGTGCATTTGATAAAGAACGGTAAATTTGATTACCACAACGTGCAAAATGAAATTGTCTAAATTTGCGATATCGAAAATTAATAACCAAATTTATATCAGTTTTAAAACATACCATATAAAGATGCTGCCCTACATCACCTCGATAACCCTCCCGGTACATTGACTGCTGGATAGGACGGCTTATATACCTGACAGTATGATAAGTGTACCACCTCAGATAATTAGAAGTAGGGTGTTATGTCTCTGCAGGCAATGTAGAAACTACAGAGGTCGTCCTAATATCCCAAAAATGCACCCAGTGTGCGTGAAATTGTTCCCAATCTCTACCGTGATATCCGGAACGACCAAGATCATGCAACGACCCAGTGTGTGTGATTTTTTTTTTTTTCGAGCTGCCGCCAACCTTGTTGGCCGCAACACTATTCTTTTTTTATTTTTAAAGTTGCCGCCAACACTGTTTTCTTAATATATTTTTTTTAATTTTATATTACAAATTAACCAAATTGTACTCTAGTCCTTGGAGGACCGGAGCGCAATTTAGAAATGCTTTTGTTGCCGCCAACATAGTTGGCGGCAACACTATTTACCTTTTTTTTTTTAATTTACCCTTTATCTTACAAATATGCCAAATTACACTCCAGTCCTTGGAGGACTAGAGTGGAAAATTTTTTGTGTTGCCGCCAAAATTAAAAAAAAAAAAAAAAGAAAAATGCTTGGGTCCCTTAATCCAGAAAAGCCCTCCCAACCTCTGTGACGCCCCAGAAATTCGTATAAAAATTATATAATTCATGTTATATTTATTAGTAGAAAGATATATATAAAATGGTGAGAAAAGGAAAAGAAAGGTCAAGATCAAATGCCTTCAATAAGAGAATTTTCTTTAGTTAGGGTTAGTGTTAATCTTTGATTTATTAGTTGGAAGTTTTCCTCAAGTTAATTAGGTTAAGTAAATGAGATTCTTTCATGATTAAGTGGTACACTTAAGTACCAAACTTGGGTTAATTTTATTGGACCATTAGTTTATAATAGTGTTTAATTTTGACTAACTAACTTTATCATTTTCAAGGCTTTTGACTAAGTGAGTCTTAGTTCCAAATTTTGACCTAAAATTTCACTAATCTCCCTTGCTTTCTCTCTCCATAAATCCGGCCACTCTCTCTCCTATTTTTTCTCCCTTTTTGCTTTAATATTTATGTCATAATATTACAAAAAAAAAAACTAGGTGAAAAGAGATATTTTTGTCTCACCAATTAAATTAATCCAAGTATACCATTAATGCATTAAAAGACTAAACTCCAACTTTACTCTTGTTCCTATTTTATTGGTTATTCTTTTACCTACCTTTTCCTTCATTTCTTTTCTATTTTTCTAGCCTATTCCTCTCTCTTTTTCCTTGCTCTTGGCCGGCCCTCTTGGTCTCTCTTCTTCTCTCATTTTTCCTCTCATTTTCTCTCAACTTCTTGGACTTTCATCTCTCAAGTTGGAACAAATCCACCATAGGAAGTGGGCTTCTATCTTTTCTAAGCAAATTTCTAAGCATATCTAAGGTATTTACCATGAACTTATCTTATTAATTTCATGTTTTAATTAGTTTTTATGCAAGTTTAAGACTAAGTTTCTTGTTAATACTACTTAGAGAAATTAGTTAGAACTTGAGAATTACTTGCTATATAAAGTGTTCTTGTGGTTAGATAGACTAGTATATTGCCTTTAAACCTTGAAAATTTATGTTTTATATGTGGTTTAGTTGAAGATTTAAGTTGGAACTTAAGAACACTTAAAACAGTCATGCTGGACCAGTTTTAGTAAAACTTTCATAACTTGGTGTAGATAGCTTGGATTCGAATGATTCTTATTGTTTTAGAAACTAGATTCATAGGGCTTTCCAACGGTATAAGGCTTGCACTGTGATTCATTGTATATCAATCGCAGAAAGCTTGCAAAGTTGGCTGAAAATTCGGTTCTGCATAAACAGTTTTGATGAAGAGCCAACTTGGGGGCTGATTTTGAACCTGTTCTAGTTGGAATTTTAAGTGATGATCTTCACGAAAGTTGTAGCCTTATAAACGTACTTTCAAACCATGTAACCACAATTCCCTGTCTCTTGGTAGATTGACCCCAGAAATAGCATGAACTTGGCCGAAAACCAACCCTGTGCAGATTTGGGTTGATGAAACACTAGGTTGTGGACCAATTTTGGAATGATTTTTGTTATAATTTGACATAATGCTCTTCATGAAAGTTTTAGCCCTTAGAATATAGTTTCTATCCATATAATCACTTTTCTCATACGACATATCAATTGGAAGTTATGTTCTATTGAATATCCCTAGTTGGTAAACTTGAAATAGCATGATTTAGGCTTGATAGGATTAAAGAACTTGGAGTAGTTTATGTGTTTTTGTGATGAATTGGAGTGAAATTGAAGTGAGTTTGATGTGAAATTTGGTAGAACTATGTGAGATTGGGCTGGTTTGGTTGTTTTCTTTGCAGGGAAAATTTTTGGTTTGGTCCGATTATAGAGGAAATGCTGCCGAAATTTCGGTAAAACCTAGGAAATAAAAATAATTAGGCTATGATTTAAGGCTTTATAAGCTGTAATTTAGTGATTTAAGTGTACAGAAATTTTCGTAAATTAGCTATTAGTGAATTAAATCTTTCCGAGCAAAACCCTAGAAAGTTGGAAAACCCTAATTTCGAAAACCCTAAACCCTAGGGTGAAACCCTAAGCTCCAAAACCCTAGAAATTAAACCCTAGAAAGACTTGGGGTATTTCTTGAATTTCCTTATGAAATTTCTTAGATTTTAGTCAGGATTTTTATACAATTATTTCTCGTGAATTTCAGGATCCAGAAGTGAGTCACAGCCTTATCGTGAAATCTTTTCTTAGGCTTTCAAGGTGAGTGTCTTTATGTGTGCATGATGCATGAAATGTGATATTTTATTTGATAAATATTATGCGAAAATTTCAATTGCTATGTGAATATCTGTGCTACTTGAGGAAAGGTGTGTACTTTATCACATCTATTCCGCAATGTGTTACTTGCTTCCATTGACCAATGTGTTATTTGTGTGTGCGTGAGACTACCGTGACTAACTTCACCGTTATTTCACGGATGGTCAACCCGGCTGCACGTGGGAGGACATAAGGTGTTGGGTGTTTTAGGGCTTGATGTTCTTTCCCTTTTGAGTTGTGAATCCTCAAAGAGGCCAACTCCGGATTGAACCTGTTTGCTTGTTGGCCCTCCAGGGTTGAGAATATCTCCCTGGATGTGGTAGCTTGTACGGAGGTTATAAGGTGATTGGCGGTTAGGGTTTGTACTTGATAAAACTGATATGTTCTTTGATAAAAGACCTGAGCTATTCATCTCGGTCCAAATATCGTGACTACATGATCAGTACTTGCTCTTCTGCGGTTAAGCTTGCTTCCGTAGTTGAGCCCTGTATCCTCCTTTGGCTACATGTTAAATTAAATTGTTCATATCTTGATTTATTAATTAATTGCTCGATTATTTTATTTACTAAAATAATGAGTTCTTGATTTGATTGCATGACTTGGACATTCACTGGGCTATTATAGCTCATTCCATTTTATTTGTTTTCCTTTACTCAGGTTGCTCGAAAAATTAAAGCCGGACTGACTAGTTTTGATTATTATAAAAGTTTCAGTTATTGTAATAGCCGAACTGTGTTAGGCTATTTTGTGAAAAATCATATATATTAGGACACGTAAACTTTTGATGTGAATTGTACTTTATGATAAATAAAATGAGCGTATTTTATTTATTCCATTTTATTTTAGTTTACTTTATTTTAAGTTAAGTACGCTCGGACGTTTGTGTGAGTGTGTGAATCGAGACCTGGCGAGAGCTAGGCAGGCAGTCCGCTAAGCCCTTTGGTGCGCCTCTGGGTAAGGTGGGGCTGTCACAACCCCCACATTTGTGGGATAAATTTTAATTTTCACAATATTCTTAGAAATTAGCCTAGAAACAATAACTAATGATAGACCTCAAAATAGTGGCAATGAATCTTCTATTACAAGTATTTTGTTACACTTGAGATGTGTAACGTCATATTACACAGGCTATCAGGTGGACATGTGTTGTTTCTATAATTATTGACAAAACTTATAAGATTTCAAATTATACAAGTCATTCTATGAACATATTAATATCCAGTTACACTGTGTTTAACAGAAGGCTTATAGCTCAAAATAGTAATCAAAATGTACGAGTACTCGAAAATAGTATTTAACTTAGTCTAAATCCAAACATATCTTGGGTTTAATTTGCCAAATCAGGTACAACCTAATTAATTCAAGAGTGTACACATTCCCTAACAATTCCTTAAATTGTGCATCTAGCCGTTACAGTAGAATTAAAATAATGCTGCCTCAAAGGGAGCACTGACTTTTCTTTACGAGGTACCACTTACTGAAAATACAACTAAATTTACCAATTTTCTAGATTTAATAGAAGTAGGAGTAGAAGTAAAAGTAATACCTGGAATAACTAAAATTGCACAAAATGATAATTGAATACAATATCTGGAAGAATTGATAAATAGTACACTTGAATTAATAATTTAAATATAGATCATACATTTATTTTTTTATCTTTCTTTTTTCCCCCGAATTGTTACAATCATAAATGGGGATTGCCATTTATCTCTTTAGAAACAGCTTTTCATGTTGGCCTGTTGTAAGACCAGACAAAAACATCAGAGACATAGACAGTATGCTAGCAGCCAGCCTACCACAACAGAAACCTAATTTACCAACCTGGATATTCATAGTGTATATACCATCAATTATTACATAAACAACAAAATGAAAAAAAAAATTAAAGACTTGAAGAATTAAAGCTCTAAAATAAGTTTTTCTTCTTATTTTGAAATTCTGAAATATTCATTTCTTATGTTTTTGGTTCTTTTTCTCGGAATTTAACTGCAGTAATAGGGCTCTTACAGTGCTAAAAAGGTTAATAACTGACATTAAACTGCAGAAAGATATGAGAAATAGTTTCTTTCCTTTCTTTTTGGTTTTTCTCTCAGCTGAAACTTCTAAACTCTATGTTACGTTTCAAGAAATCCGGTCATCCGGAGAATTGAATTCCTTACTTCACTCAAATCCCTTCCTTTGAGAGTTCTTCCATTTCCAGTGCACACGGAAAATGCCATCATTTTTCCGGCTATTCGCCTCCCAATAATCACATGGGGTGGCTCCATTTCTCCGTCATCGCCATCATCGTCGTCGAAGAAGTCCGAATCCACGCACTGAAACCAAGAATTATTGCCGGAAACTTTATCCGGGATATTCACCGGTACTGATGAAGAAGTTCTTTTCTGGGTCCTCAACTTCTTCCTCTTGGGCTTCGAAACTTTTCTCAACTCCTGGGAATCGAATTCCCCTGGAAATTTATACCCACTGTCTTCAATTCCATCATTTTCTTGGAAAATCACATCGGATTCTTGAAATTCTTCCTCCATTGAAAAATGGGTTTCTGAGTTTTTTTTTTTTTTTTTTTTACCAGCTTAATAGAAAAACAAAATAAGATTCAGAAACGAGAAGAAAGATGGAAGGAATGGACGCTGTGGGAACTAGGAAAAGGAGGGAATTCGGAAGGAATTTATAGGAAAAAAAGGAGAGGGTGAAATGATTGATTGAATTTGGAAAATCTAAATCGTAGTGAGTACACTTTGATTGGGTGACATGAGATGGCGTCAGTTGAAAGGAGTTTGAGTACGATCCCAGCTTTCTCTCTCTGAAAAGTTTCCTCTTTCTCTCTCTAAAAGTAACTCCAAATTAAGCTGTCTAGACCAAGCCAGCTTTTTTTCTTGCAATCCACGGAAAAGTATACAATACACCACGTGCATTGCCACGTGGTGTACTAGAACCAATAATTTATTGCCATGTGGCAATGGTGGGCCATACCTTGTATTATTTGGCGATGTGTGATTGGTTCTAGTGCACCACATGGCACGCCACGTGGCGCACATGGTGCACGCAATACTCACTCTGCAACCCACGGCTCTTGTTGTGTTGTGTGTAATAATTGTACATCTCATCTTCTTGTGGCTTGCAAAGATTGGAGTATTTTATGGTGCAACAGTTATTGTTAATTTCATTTCGTTGACAGACGACGATCAAGGTTTTATTGATTTTTATTTTGTGTGCCGAGTTGAGTGTATATTGTGAATGTATGCCGTAAAACTCAGTTAGTTTTTGATATTTATATATTACGTTTATTTCATGTTATTTATATTATTTATTTATTTAATAAAGTTCATAGAATACTAACTATGTATAAGAGATTGCAAGAACTATAATGATGAAACTCTTATTCCACATAAGTTATATTTATAAATACACTTAGTCACAGTACTAATGAGATTGTACATCATTAATATAGAAAGACTAGCACACACTTTACTGCTGCTTATGGTAAATAGTTGTTGATCTTATCGACTAGTGTGTAATGCCAGAAATAGTATGTAGATGCTTGTTACAGAGCAAGTTCATTAGATTAATCTACCAAGAGGCACCATTTTATAGCGCCAATAGTTTGTACTCTTAATGGCAAAAGTGTAAGTGATCCTTAAACTTGAGATTATCATATTATATTGAGTATGGATTGCTATACTTTGACTTTATTACTTAGTGCTCGTAAAAGAGTAGCTCATAAGGTAGAGGTTGGATATAGTATGAACATGAAATGATAGTGAGTAATCAATATAGGATTTATCATTTCTAATAATAGGAGACTATATATATCGAATTGGCCACTTGTCAAAATATAACCTAAAAAATCTTTTGCGCAAAAGTGAAAGTGTGACTTAAAAGAGTTTCAAAGTTAATAGTTTTATTAGAAGTTATATTTCGGAAACAAGAAAATAATAATTACTCAAACATAGCGTGTGCACTATACTCTTAGACTAATTAAGATATAATATGATGAAAGGATATTAATTACACAATAACATTGTCATTGATAGGTGTAGTCTACCATCTGACTTTCCTATTTACTTGGGTGGTCATGATACATTATTAGAAGCCACTCATGATCTATAAGTACGACTTAATTACTAAATTAATAATAAATTAAAGTATTTAATTTATCTAACTCTTAATTAATTAATTAATGAGTTATAATTTGTACGTATTACCAACGTAAATAGTAACTAATGGGTCACACACAATAAGGACATGATCTTTAGTTTAAATTATAATTAAGATAAGTATGAGATACTTTTAGAGTTAATTTATGAGATAAATTAACTTAAAGAATTTATTTATAAATATTCAATTCTTCGTCAGAAAGATTCCAAACAATAAGGAAAGTACTCTTAGGTTTCCTTAAGGAATAGGATTACTTAGGGGTGCTTAGTTCATAGAGAGGAATCAAGATCGGAATTATTCACTTTGGAATTGGAATGAAGTTTTTCATTCCAGTATCCTTATTTGGTTGGATGTCAAAATCGAAGTCAATATCATTCGCTTTTAAAGATTTTATGGTCCTAAATCATCTAATTTTGATGATTAACAATCAAATGATGATGCCTACTAATAGTTTATTACAACAAAATAATTGAGGAATAAAAAAGAAGTCAAAGTAGCAAAATTTTTAGAAATGATTCCGATTCACTCCAATTTAGTCAGGAATGAGGGATTCCAAAATTTTCAAAAATGATTCTAATTCTCTCTAAGTAGGCATCCTATAAGGGATTCATTTCGATTCCCACGAATCAAGTAAACCCTTAATCTTATTTGATAAAGTTAAGCTTCTTAAACCTATTGGTTTCCTAATAGTCTTATTTCCTAAAAATTAGGATACTACATCTATAAATAAGTTCATGCTTGGACTCTTGAATTATTATTGCAATACAAGACAAATTTTAGAGAGAAAAATCAAAGAGTGTTGCCACCCTTAAGGAATGATTCTCCTCTTTGCTTAACAATTGGGAAACTCTTTTTTTTTTTTTTGGTGGAAAAAATAGCTTAATTTTATTGAAGAAGTGGTAAAAACATGGAGGGGGGCATGAACCTAACCTCCAATTAAAGCAAAAATATAATCAAAGAACTAGATATATATCCCTCTTATATAAGGCACATGTTGCCCGTCAAGCAAAACAAGACCATTAATTGGGGCAGGCACTTTATTTGTATGGAATGAAGCACTAGAAGAACTAGCTAATCTAGATAAAGCATTAGCAACAGAATTTGCTTGGCGGTAGATATGCGAGGCGCTGAAGTCTCCTCCCAAGAGATAGGACTTTATTTTAGTAGCTTGTGAATGAATCCTCCAAGGCGGTGTACCATTTGTGAGGGCATGAACCAAGGACAGTATGTCTATCTCAATGAGAAGTGGTTATAGCCAAAGGAATCGCATAGTTTAATTCCTTCTAACATTGCATTGGCTTCAGCTTCCATGTTCGCGCAAGTACCATAGAAAGATGAAAAAGCATGCAAGACATCCCCATAATGGTTTCGGATGATACCCCCATCTCTAGAAGGGCCAAGGTTACCTAGTGAAGATCCATCCACATTGTGCTTAACATATTGGGTAGGAGGCTTTTCCCAAAAGACTGTAATGAGCTTTTTCTTTTTAGGCTTGAGGAGCAAAGGCAAAATCTCCCGAGAAAAAAGATAATCTTCCATTTCCGATGCAATAAAAGGATTAGCCACTACCATATCGGAAATTAGGCTCCATATTTGTTGCATAACATGATATGCAGTAACAAGCATGCTATCAAAAACCCATTTGTTATGGGCCTTCCAAATTTCCCAGCATATGAGCGCTGGTAGAAGCTGAATTAATTCACCTTCGGCTGAAGAAGAAATGTTACACCACCAGGTTTGAAGAATTCCAAGGATGTCCAAATTTGGGAGCAGAAGGATATGAAAAATGCAACAAAAATGTCTCCAAATATGTTGCAAGAATACAAGTAAAAAAAGAGGAATTGAGCTCGTCTGCATGTTCACAAAATGAATATTTAAAAGGCAGGTGAAATCCAAGATCAACAAGTATACCCGGGAAAGAAAGAATAGAATTTAGTAGGCGCCACATCAATATGGAGATCTTGGTAGGCAAATGAGAATCCCAAATCATTTTCCTAGAGATCTGGACAGCCTTCTTGTTACGAATGAGATCATAAGCTGAAGACAGACTGAACTCTTCACTGGGTAGAGGCAGCCATATGAAATTGTCGCACCCATTAGAAAGATCAAAGTTGCCACTGAAGGAATAAAATAGACAGAAATTGTCAATTTGGTGAAGAAAATGGAATCCAAATGAAAGGATAATTTAATTGAAAACTGAGTCTAAATTAAATTTCAAATAAAAAATATTTCAATTATAAAATTTTGAAGTTAAAATAAATAGGATTGGTTGATGCGAAATTCAAGTACTCAATTCAAAGCTTCTCAGGAATTTAATTGGGCTAATTACTCCACTGGTTCCTAAACTATTTCATGAATCTCAGTTTCGTCCTTAAACTTATATTGTGTCAATTTAGTCCCTCTACTTTTACATTAAAGTTTAATTGGTTCTCAATACCATGTAATGACAAAATTGCCCTTCTATTTATATCCTATTTTTATTTTTCTCTCCTTTCACTTTTCATCATTTTTCTTACATTTATCATTCATTCCTTCTGCTCCTTCCTTATTTTTATCTGCATCCTCAAGAAACCCAATTAAATATTAATTTTTTGCAAGTTTATATTGATTGATTTATTTAAAAATTTAAGTACATTTTTCATTCTTCCCGAGATCTAGATGATGACGATGGATAACAAAAATAAAAATGAAAGAAAACTTTAAAAAAATGTTAAAAAAGAAAAACATAAAATGTCTAAACATAAAATGTCTAAAATAACTGTCTAAAACTTAAAGAGTTTAATTGGTTCCCAGTATCAATTTATAACAGAATTGTTGATTTATTTATGCCAAATTTGTGCTTTAATATGTTTTTCTTTTTTTTTTTTTAAGGTTTTCTTACATTTTATTTCTTTATATGTTTTTCTTTTTTAAAAATTTTAAGGTTTTCTTACATTTTATTTTTTTTTATCTATCCTCCTCATTTAAATCTTAGAATATTGAAAAACACCTAAACTTTTCAAGTAAATCAATCAATGTAAACTTGTGAAAAAAGAAGTTAATATAGGTTTCTTGAGGATGGAGGATAAGGATAGGGAAGGAGCAAAAGGAATCAATAGAAATGGTAAGAAAAATGAAAAAAAGTAAAAGTGACGGCAAAGCAAAAACATGAAATTGTCGTGTCCGAAAAATCGTGGGTAAAAGGGTGCTAGTGGGGTCGTTGACTGTCGCGTCCCGAAAAGACGGTCCGGTCTCGGTGACCCTTTCAAAAATAAAGGTTTTTGGAAAAACCATGCGTGTGTGAGAAAAATCAAATTTTAGTAAAAAAGTGTATTTTAAGAAAAATGATATTTTAAAAGAAAACAAGGCCGGGACTAAAAGTGCGACAGGTTTGGCCAACTAATTTTTGAAAAAGGGTTTTATTTTTTATTTATATATTTATTAATTTTTTTTAAAAAAATGGAATTGCTACTTGGTACTGAGTTAGGGTGTACCAAGTCATCCAAAAAATCGTTTAACAAAACAAAAATAAAAATTTTAGAAAAATCATTTAAAACCCTTTTTCGACTCCGGTCTACGAAAAACGAGAGAAAAAGGTTCGAGAGTCACATTTGAAGAAAGGGAAGGCAAAGGCTTGCGCCTAAGGCACCCTTTCAACCTAGCCGAGGCTAGTTGCGAGGTTTAATCAAAATCTCCTAAATTAACCCTAAGTTCTATCGCGTTCGGATGTATCTAAATGAATGCAAATCCTAAATCTAAATATGGGTATCGGGAGGGTCGGCATGTTCCGTCGAGATTTGGTCGAAATTATCGTATTAATTGCGAAACCTGAATCGAGACCTCAAGGGAGTCACGAGTGTGAATGCAAAATGAAATGCAAAAAGGAAACATAATAATAATATATAGTAAGCGATCGAAGAAAGTGGGAATGCAACAAAACGGGTACGGGGGACTAATGGCTCGTGACTGAATGTTTCTACTCACGGAGGGGGGAACGGCCTGTACGCCACCGCTTCCCACGTGAGTAGACGACTATTTCTAGTCGAATCACACAAATGTCCTAATTTCTAAGTGAGATGCAACCTAAATGTCATGCACTTTGAAAATGTTGTCAAAATAATAATAATAATAATAATAATAATAATGAATAATAATAGTAATAATAAAATCATGCTAAATGGAAAGAAAACTAAAAGTGCATGAAATGTGAAATGCGCACGAATGATCCTAACACTAAAATGTCTCAAGGGTCTAGTGTTGGACTAGCCCGTTCTAAAAAGTCCCACTAGCGTTGGATTAGCGGGAAAGAAAGAAGCCACAACTAGCGTTGGACTAGTGTGGTGACGGAATACCATAAATCATGAATTAAATATTAAAGCATGAATTAAAAGCAAATAAAAACATATAAAATCACATAAGATCACATAGGAGCACATAACACATAAACATAATATTCTAGATGCCAAATTCCTAATGAAAGCGGTAAATCAAATAAGCATGTAAGCACACAAAAGCAAATAAACCCTAACTATTACATCAAGGGGGTTTGATTTACAATTTAAGGGGGAAAAAATTTAAAATGCCCTATCTATTACATTTTCTATCTAATCATACAATTCTTACTAAAATACGAGAAAAATAATCTAACTATTACATTGACTAGCTAAATACAAGAATATTACATTTTTCGTCAAAAATAAAAAAAATAAAATTAAATGACGCAAAATAATTAAATACGCAAAAAGTGCATCAAATAAGAAATGCATAAAAAATGCATAAAATATCACATTAGAGCACGTTGGAGCACATAAAGGAAAAATAATGAGAGATCGGGATACCTCTTTAAAGACCCGGTACTAATGCTTAAAAATGAACACACATGTTAAGGTACCACTATTTTAATAAATCACGAGAATACCAAACTTTAATCAAATTGAGGGCAAAATGTCAACTCTATTAAAAGGGTTTGAAAGCAAATTGGACCAAATAATAAATTTAATTAAGCAAAGGGGCACAATTATAAATTAAAACTAAATAAATGAGAAAGCAAAAACAAAAATTTTAGCATATTGAATTGACCAAATTACAAATATTTAGGACTTGATTAAAGAAGTAAAATTCTAGAGTCAAATATACAAAAATCCAAAAAGCAAACATTTAATAACTAACATTTACAACGGTAATGGGGACTAAGCCTAGATATGTACATTTTATAATGGAATAACTAAAATGAAAAAAAAAAGTTAATTTAATTAATTAAAATTAACTGGATCACTCAAGCTAACTAGCTAAAATTAGAACTAAATTAGTAAAATTAGAGATAATTCAAGAGAAACTAGGTGAATAAATAAACTGAAAAACAAAACAACACCAAAATACTAAATCTCATTCTCCTAATTTCCTTTTAATTAATCAACACCAAAACAAAACAAATGTCAGAAAATAGATAACCCACACCCCCAATTACCCGCGCCTCTTTCGGACCCTCCAATTTCACTCACTTCACTTCTCCCAGTTTCTCTCATCGTCTCTCTCACTGCTCTCTATTTTTCTCTCTCGCCTAGCTCTCCCTCTTTCTCATCTTCTCTAGCTTTTTTTATCTTAGTTCTCTCACCAGATTCTCTCTCTCTCTTCTTCCCAACGCTACCCTCTGCCTTTTCTTCTCTCTGGGACTAGTCTTTCTCTCGTCTTCTCTCCTCTTTCTTTACTTTTTCTTCTTCTCATTCGAATTTCTCTCTCAGTCACTATATTCTCTCCTTTCGATTCACCTCTCTGCTTCACTCTTCTTTCCAATTTCTCTTCTCTATTTTCCCACTTCCTAGTTGCTAATAGCTTTGATTTTTTCTCTCCTTCCTTCTGATTCTCTCTTTTTCTCTCGGTCTGCTCTCTATCTTAGATCGTTCTTTCTATTTTCTGACCGTCGCGTGGAGGCGACTATGGTGGCGCGATTTCGGTTGATTATGGTTGGATTTCTGGGGCCAACTTGACTGATTGTAGAGAGTGAATATGGACAGGTGCAAAGAAACAAAGGAAATGATAGGTTGTCGGTGTTGGTGCGTGGCTGTGTTTTAGTGTTTGACATTATTTTTCTTGCATGTTTGGTGGAAATTACTGACTTAAGGGGGATTGTTGATGGTGGTGTGGCTGCAGGGCTAAGCAATGATAGTTTGAGGTCTAATGATTGAAGTGATTATGGGATGGAGGCTGAAATTGGGTTTGACATCATGAATGTTATAGTGGTTGTGGCTGTTGATTTTTTTTTTTTTTTTGTGTGCGGATGGTTAATGGCGGTTGACATTGGATTTGGGGCTGATTTGGGTTGTTTGGAAGTGAAATTGGAGTATTGAGTTTGGTTGCAGGTTGTATTGGTGATGATTCCAGTTGGGATTTTGTGTTTTCTGGTTGTTTTGCAGGCTGTATTAATT
Organism: Mitragyna speciosa; assembly: GCA_024721245.1. Classification (NCBI taxonomy): domain Eukaryota; kingdom Viridiplantae; phylum Streptophyta; class Magnoliopsida; order Gentianales; family Rubiaceae; genus Mitragyna; species Mitragyna speciosa. Next base: position 18,266,690 of record CM045552.1, on the reverse strand, counting down.
GATTTTGGTAACTGTATGCTGGTGGTGGCCTAGTTGAGAATGGATTGTCAACGGCTGATGATGTCTGGGATTGATTGAGTGGTGGTCTGGCAATTGGAGAAACTGTGGTGAGGTTGGGCCGTTGATGGAGAGGCTTTGAGTGATGGTTGAGGTGAGAATCTGGTGGATGAAAGCTGGGACAAGAGAACGTGAAGGTGGATGGTGGTTAAAGGTGGGGCTTTTGGGTGGTTCAGGCGGTGGTCTGATGGGTGAGGGAGGTCTGTAGTTGTGGTGGTGATAGAGTTCCGATGGAGGTGGGAAGTTATAGGAGGAAATGGGTTGTTCTGACTGGGGCTACAATTGGAAATTGGACAGGATGAAGAACAAACAATCCCAAAAATAGAACTAAACAAGAACACAATAAAACCCACAACCAGAACCCAGGAATCAAGAAAAAAGAAGAACAACCAATTTAACTAAAATCTTAAACAGATACATGTAATCAATGAGATTTATTTAGAAAATGAAAGCAAAGTGAACCAAAACAAAAATAAGAATTTACCTTTTAAGCTTGAAAAATGATTTGATGAACGATGAAGATGGATGAACAGTGATCAGGAAGGAATGGCGGCTTTTGTGTGTTTTGTGGTGAGAGAGTATGTGTTTTTGATCTTTTAGGGTAAAACCAAAGTGTGTTTTTAGGGTTTTTTCATTTTTCTCTCCTTTTTTTTCTGCTGATTAGGGAGCGTTTTTATAGGCCACTTGTCTTGTTGGCCAAGAATACTGTACAATAACGAGAATGCCACCGGTATTAAAAAATGCTAATTTTATTAAAAAAATATATTTTTAAACCTAAAATTAAAATTAATACAAGAAATATGACAGCGATCTCTAAATTTTCAAAAATAATTCACAGTAGATTTCAAAAATAAAAACTAAAGCTCAAAAACTGATAGAAACGCGCTCGGAGTGTAAAATCACGATTTTATCCTTGGACAACGAAAATATACAAAAAATAACTATTAACCTCAGAAAATTATCAAAAAATTAAAATAAGCTTAAAACATTAGAAAATGCCCTTTTGACTCAAAATTTGGAGAAAAATGAATTTAAACTGTAAAATGACGATTTTGCCCTCGGACAATGAAAATATACAAAAAAATAGCTATTAACCTCAGAAAATTATCAAAAAATTAAAATAAGCTTAAAACATTATAAAATTCCTTTTTGACTCAAAATTTGGTGAAAAATGAATTTAAACTATAAAATGATGATTTTGCCCTCGGACAATGAAAATTTACAGAAAAATAGTTATTGTCCTAAAAAAATTATCAAAAATTACAAATAAGCTTAAAACATTAGAAAATGCATTTTTTACTCAAAATTTGGAAAAAATAAATTTAATTCGTAAAATGACGATTTTGCCCTTAGCTGGTACAAAAATAAAAAAAAACCAATTAAATCCAGAAAAATCATAAGAAATTAAAAAATTCACATAAAAGTAAAAATATGAATTTAAAACCCCCAAAAATTGATAGAAAAATATTTACAGGTAACATTACTATTTTGCCCCCCAAATTATTGAAAAATTAAAAATTAAAATTTGTACCAAAAAGTGCAAACATATCCCCCCAGTGTTTGAAAATAAATGGTGTGTCAAAATTTGGTGTCTACAGATATGATATAAATAGAGGGGTAATTATGTCTTTAATTGATATTGGGGACCAATTAAATACTAATATAAAAATTGAGGGACTAAAGTAAGCTAATTAAAAGTTTAAGGATTTAATTGAGACTCATGAAATAGTTTAGAGACAATTGAATTAATTAATCCAAATTAATTTTATGAAAAATATGTTCTTTTTCAGTCATACCAACCTCCACCAAGAGCCAAAGGAAGAGCTAAAACTGGAAGTAAAAAGGTGATAAATGTTTCAGCTATGTATTATCGGATATATTCACACTGTAGACCCCTTCTATTTATGTGCTGTAAATGCGTTAGTCTAGAGCAAGTATTAGGTGAGGGTTTGAGAGTTCAGTCTTGACTATAATATTTTCAACATTAGTGAAAGGATGAATTTCTGAGTGAAACTTGAAAAAAATGTGTTTTATGCATAACATCAAACTTCAAGTTGATTGTCCTTTATAGTCAATAAAAATCATTTTTCCATGTTGAATAATTGCTCTTCTTTTCCACCTCTATGCGAAAACGAGAAACGAAGAACATAATTTACTCTTTGATGCATCATATTTGGAAATTAAGAAGTGAGTATATTGATATTCATTGTCTAAAATTTTATGAATCAGTAATCATGCACCTATTAGTTTGTCCTTCGAATTTTCTCGTCCCAAATGATGAATCCTAGGTGTTATATTGGATCTTTGTTTTTAATGCATTATTCTAGACTAAAGAAATTTAGTACCTACCATAAATATGTCACCTGCTGTAATACCCCATCCCACATTGGAAAAGTAAAGTAACTGGGACCAATGTATAAGTTGTGAAATACCCAAAACCTTGGGGGCCTAAATTGCAATTTGGCAAAGTTGTGCTCTTGCCTAAAAGAGATTGCAGCCTTCTTTTTCTTTCATTGTCATTTTATCTTCTTTCTCTCTCTCTCGGTTTTCTTCTCTTCCATTTTTTTTCTTCTTTGCTCTCTCTCTCTCTCTCTGTCTCTCTCTCTCTCTCTCTCTCTTTCTATTTCACACTCTAGAAGAAAAAGGGAACTTGAAGCTCAACTCAACTTCCTACCATTTAAGGTAACTTCTTGGAAATCCCCTTTCTAATCTTTAAGGGTTTTTGCCTAATGATTGTATTATGAGTTATTAGTGTGTGATTTGTAATGGAATAAGATGAGTTAAGCTTTGATGGTTTCATTTTGTATTATTAATGGTGGTTATGCTAAAGATTGGTTGTGAGTTTCCTATTTGGTATGTGTAAGCATAGATAGTTGAAGCTTTGGGTATTGGATTGTGATTATTGGTGGGTGTGATTCTTGGGAGAGAGTTATGATATATGTTATAGATTGAGCAAATGTAGTGTTACTTTGACATATTATGCTATTTTGGAGTTGTCTTGTTGCTTAGGTACAGCTAGAAGAAGATGAATAGTGTTGGGTGTGTGTTGGGACAATTGCAGGTCGTTCTAGGTTGTTTCTGGTGCCATCCGCGCGGCGGATGGAACGGTGGATGATGGGCTTAGTCTCTACCCCGATCCGCGCCGTGGATCAGGCTACGGGTGCGAGCCGCGGCCGCGGCTCGTCGCTGTTCACCCACGGCTCGACCCGTTGTGGGGAGCCGCGGGTGATCTTTGTGATCCGCAGGCGTGGATCACCCTGGTCTGCCCGCGGATCACACTTCTTTGGCTAGGTTTTGCTTTGTTTTGTGTGTATAAGTTTAAGATTAGATTTTATACAAGATTTATGGATAGATTAAGATTATAATCAAGTGCTTATTTATGTATTTTAGGTGAAGACGGTGTTCGTTTATCTTTGAATTAATTGAATTAGCTTGGACCGAGGTAAATGGTACCTGTATCCTTTATACTTTCGAAAATATATTTATCAGAATGATGTTTTATAAACTATTTTGTATATGTAAAATGGCATGAGTATGTATATGTTGATGATTTTCATGGATTTGTAAATGTGGTCAAATGTGAATGAATGAATGTTTTGTGATCGAGCTCTAGTGTAGAGTAATTATTGACAGGACTAGTTCCTTAAATTTGGTGGAGGATATAAAATCTTTGACCGTGCTAACCGAGGAGTGTTAGCTTATTGTTTTGAACCGTGTTAATCGGGTTGTAGTTAACAACTGGATATTCAGGGTCAATGTGCTTTATTACTTGAGCTCTTTCTTTAGTATCTATATGAAATGTTATGTGGGCCACATTTATTTGAACAAATTATGATTAAAGTGATGATTATTTGAATGATAGCATGTATATGTAAATGTAACATACTCAGGCCAATAAAGTGATACTTGTACTACTTACTGGGTGAGTTTTCACTCACCCCTTTGTTTTTATATGCAGTGTAGGATGGTGTTGGATTCAAGGTTTTGGAGTAGCTAATAGAGCCTTTGTCTTCAAAGATGTGGAGTAAGGCTAGTAGTAGTAATATAGTTGTTTTGTTTAGCTATGGCATGTTAAGTTAAGATATGTTTTTGGAATTCTAGAATGTTAGAATCTTGATCGTGTATTAGAAAGTTGAAGGTTATCATTTTGAGAATTGAAACGTTTGGAATTAATGTTATCTTTAATTTGGATAATTGGGATCGATGTTTATCTTTATATGTTATTTGGGATAATTTGTTTAGATGTTTGGATCATTTGAGCCTTGTGCCTTAGCGTAGTCTAGGCACGGCGGTGCCACGTCTCGGGGCACGGGGCGTGACAAGTTGAGTCTAAACATTCAAGTCCAACTTAAGATATCTATTTTGGGCTAGTGAGGACGGAGTCCAAAAGTTGGACTTGGCTAGTCGACTCTGGCAACGCATTAGCATAGAGTGTGATAGAATGGTATCAGAGTGAACTTCATGTAATCTGTGCAACGGGTGAGACGGGCCTATAGTATTGGGCCGGACTACGCAAAGAAGTGGAGGAACTAAGTATGCATGCATGTTCTCCACAACTAAATGGATAGTCCAGATCACGCATTTATGAATTGGGCTTTGCGTATAAGGAGGGGTAAATGTAATACTCCGTCCCACATTAGAAAAGTTAAGTAATTTGGACAAATGTATAAGTTGTGTCTAAACACTCAAACCCAACTTGAGATATTCATTTTGCGCTAGCGAGAACGGAGTCTAAAAGTTGGACTTGGCTGCTTAGAATCTAATCACCCGTTGAGCCTGCGGGCCTGGTGCGTGACACCAACTCATTAGTTTGCATTGAAAAATTTGGTCTACTAGAGAACTTGTTACTTACTTTTCTGCTGCTTTTGTTTTTCTGACATCCGATTTAATAATAGTATATTTATGAGAAATAATTGAGGGGGGATCAGGGGATTAATAAGGATAAAAGCAACATGAATGAATTTTGGACGCAATAAGCATAGCTTTAATTATGTTAATTAACCCGTTCTTCTCGATCAACAGCCACATTAAATGTGGTTAACAAGAAATCAGTAAATTATTCTATAGAAATCTTTTGACTGACAAAGCAAATTTCAGTAAAGCTCTACACAGCCCAGCTGTAAAATATTGCGGAGATAATGCAACAATGCTACAATAATACCGTGCCTTTTTTTTTTTTTTTTGGGGTAAGGTAATAACACGGTGGCTTTGCCTTAGAGAGGAAAATGAAAAACGTGAGCCTTTATAATTGGGAAGTTATCTGGTAATTCATCTCAACAATTTACTGCTTACACAAAAATAAATAAATAAATAAATAAATGTCTGCGTGCTAAGTCAAATGTGCTTATCCAAAAATTCAATAATCAAATTTATTGATAGAATCAATACTTGATTGCCATCTGGCAAACGCACACATACGATAACTTAATAGAAAAAAAATTTCCTCTGTTGACTATTTAGCTTTTACACATCAGAAAAGCACCAAACACAAGCATACACTTGGTCAAGTAACGTACGAGAAATGTGTGCTTACGTGTGAGTTTGAAGGAAAATTTTGGAACACAGAGGACACACTATCAATGTCAAAAACATGTGTTGTACTGGGAACCACAAAGCCGTAAGATGAATATAACTTCAAAAAGTGCACTATATGACTGTATTTTCTTGAATGAACTGCTGAGGACATGAAAAAGCCAAATTAATACCAAAATAAAAAAGGAAAACTAGATTTGTCTTTTAATAGTGTGTAACAAATCCAAAAGTCAGAATTATTAGGTTTTTAACTGCATCAATTTCTATGTCAAGATATTCAGTAAACATATGTTTCCAACTGAGAGTTTATGCGTCTCAAATGTGTCTAGAAAAGTCATGCGGACAGGTCTCCAACCAAAGATGAAACACTACGCATATATGTGCTTAAGTAATATTTAAAGACTGACAATTGCCTTGAAAAGAAGCATTACACTTACCAGTAATCCAATTTTTATTATTTTCGGTATTTTTACTTGAATATATCCCGTAGTAATGCAGTTTCTTGCTCTAGAGTCAAAGTGAGACAATGAATGATATAAAATTGGAGTTGAATGACTTAGCATTACTCAGTTCTGATCTATTTACTTATTAACCATGTTAAGATTACCACAAAAGTAGAAAAGTAAATGATACTGATATTATCAATTTAGTTTTTCGGTTAAGTCTCAAAAGAATTAAAAATGAACAATGAAGTCTGCTTAAAATGAATAATTCTTTTACAGTCCCTCTGTACCAGAAGCATCGTTTCCTTTCAACTTTTCTTGTGATATGGATTCATACATAATAAATAACTTATATTGACTGATTTGGATTTTCGAAAAATTTAAGATAAATTTTACTTAGTGAAAATAAAATTTCATCTCTGTTGTATTAATGCAAGTATAGAATTTTAACCATAACTTACTGTTAGAAACTCATTTTGCTTCACAAATTTATAGATTTATTTAAAATTCCATAATGGAAAGATCGTCAAATGAAGTCTTACAACTCTGGTAGTATCAGAGGGAGAACAATTAATATATTTGTGCCTCATGAATTTTTTATTAAGCATGATAGATAGAGGAAAATGATGTGGTGTAATTTTATCTAAATGAAATGCATTATCTAGAATAAATAATTTTCACGTGTAATAGAATACGGGGTTATTTAGCTAATGATTGGGTAGTCGCCGTAGTGTGAAAGAGATCATCCACTGGGCGCATCCAACGGCTGCTGATCAGGGCTCAAACGGTCTCATATATCGAGGTCCACCGAATTGTCGACTTGCGCGGTCGAAAAATTCAAAGAGGACATCCACTCATAACGTGACGCGTGTGCTGGTGACGGACACGCTAATGGCTCAAAGGAATCTCCATTATTCTCTGCTTTTATGCCACCGTAGTTTCCGTGTAGTAAATCACCAGGCCGCCTCTCTCTCACTCTCTCTCACACACACACACACACGGATAAAAGAACAACAGAAGTAAGTTCGCGACGCCAAAGTTTTCTAATGTTCATACGAGCAGAATATGCCACACACGTGGAGATAAGCTAGGGATTTAGATGGTAGAAAAATAAAAGGCCGGGTGGGGCAACACAGAACTCGCATCTTAAAAAGAAGGATCTAAAAAATTATCAAAATAATTTTTCTTAAAATTAGAGGTGGCAAATGGATGAGATGGGCGGGACTTAATTGAGATTCTAAAATATAGGTCATACCCAAACAGTTCTATATTTGTCATGGGATCAATATGGGCAGGACTAAAATGAGATAATCCCATTTGATACCATCCAAATACCCAATAAATCCCAATTTATTATTTTTCTAAATTATCTTTCCCTTATTAATCAATTGTTATTTTTTTAGATTACTTAGTTTTTTTTTAGTTTAACCTGAATATTTTTTATATTATTTATTTTTTTAATTTATTAACCTCAATAAATTTCTGACTTTTTTATTTTTATATTATTATTTTTTAGATCTCATTTATTAATGCTCTTTAATCTTTCAATTATAAACTGTAGTTTTCTAATTATTACATATAAAGAGGATATATTGAAGACGTGCAGAGATTTAACTTATCTACCCTTAAAAAAATAAATTTAGATATTATCTTATTAAAACTCCTGCTACTAAAATCCATTATTAAAGTAATGAAGCAAATTAAAAATTAAAATAAATCAACATCTCATTCGTTCATGGACATTGCAAACTTTGATGAGACCCAAAATATAAAGACTAATTTCCCCAAGAATAAGGTTGAACTAAAATTAATGCATTCAACATACAAAATTCACATGAATTTTTTTTAGTACAAAGATCAGTTTAATCACACAAAATTGATGTCAAGAGGTAAAATTTAACCTGATATTCATAAGAGAAATAGATGAATCGAAGAGAGCAAAATGAATAAGCTAAGAATGCAATCATTAAAAAAATGGGCATTCTACTGTTATTGAAAAAAAATGTTAAAAACTAATAAAACAAATAAAGGATGAAAGATGTTTTGTTAATGTCGCTTAAAATGAAGGATTCTTTCAAGAGGGAGTATGGAAGAAGTGGATTTGATCAAATACAAATTATTTCAAGGTTTGTTTATATTTGGGTATGAGAATCCCAATTGTAACACCTTGGAAATTCATACCAAAACTATTTAATTCATGTTATGTCCATTAGTAGAAAAAGAAGACAAAAGAAAAGAAAAGGAAAAAAAACCGAAATGCATTTTATAAGGGGATTTCTTTTATTTAGGGTTTAGTGTTAATCTTTGATTTATTAGTGGAAGATTTCTTAAGTTAATTAGGTTAAGTAAATAAGATTCTTTCATTATTAAGTGGGACACCTAAGTAGTAGATTTGGATTAATTTCATTGGACCATTAGTTTATAATAGTGTTTAATTTTGACTAACTTATTCTACTATTTTCTAGTCTTTTGACCAATTGACTTTAGCTCAATTTTACTCAAAAATTTCACTTATTCTCTTGTTTTCTTTTCTTTTTCTTGGCTGAAATTTTTTCTTTCTTTTTCTTTCTTCTCTTGGCCAAAATTTCCTCTCTCTTTTCTTTTTCTTCTTGGCCGAATTTTCTTCTCCCTTTCTCTCTTCTTGGCCGAAATTTTTCCTCCCTTTTCTTCCCTCTTTTGCCTTAAAATTTGTGCCATAAAGTTACTAATTACTAGGTGATAAGAGATTACAAATTTCCACTAATCAAATTTATCCAAGTTAACAACTACTACCTTAAAAGCATAAACCCTAGCATGACTCTTGTTATGCTTTGATTGGTCACTTCTTTTCCCATTTATCTCCTTATTTCTTTTCCACTTTCTTGACCTATTTCTCTTCTTCTTTTCTCACCCTTGGCTGACTTTCTCTTGCTCTCCTTCTACCCTCTCTTGTTTTCATTTTCTTGAAGCTTTCTCTCCATTTTTAGACAATTTTCATCCATTGAAAGTGAGTTAATCTTCCTCCTAAGCAAAGATCTTGCCTTATTAAAGGTATTCACCAAGAACTTTTCTTATTATTTCAAGTATAAGTTGTAGTTTTTATAGCTTTTTGCCCATGTCTTTAAAGTTAAGCATGATTTATTTGAGCCATGAAAATGAAATTTTATTCCATGAATATGAGGTTTATGGGCTTGTATGACTTGTAGATAGTGATTAAATCTTGAAATGACATGATTTAAGTATGATATGTTTGAAGAAACTTGGGCTTGAAATCTTGAATTTGAGTGGAATTTTGAATGAAATTGAGTTTGATTTAAACATGGAAGCTATAGAACTTGTTGGAAATTGGATTGGTTGGTTGATTTCTTGCAGGTAAAATTTTGGGTCAGTCCGATTTTAAGAGGAGGTGCTACCGAAATTTCGGTAAAATCTAAGAAGAAAAGTGATTAGGTTATGATTTAAAGTTATATAAGCTTTTATTTAGTGATTTGAGTGTGTAGAAATTTCCGTAGATGAGCCATTAGTGAATTGAACCTTTCCGAGTAAAACCCTAAAAATTTAGAAAACCCAAATTTTGAAAACCCTAAACTCTAGGGTAAAACCCTAGAAATTAAACCCTAGAACGACTTGGGGTATTTCTCGAATTTTCTTATGAAATTTCTTAGATTTTAGTAAGGTTTTTATACGACTATTTTCTCTTGAATTTCAGGATCCGGAAGTGAGATCCGACCATATTACGAAATCTTTTCTTAGGCACTTCAGGTGAGTGTTTTTATGTGTGCATGATGCATGAAATGCTATGTTATACTTGACATTAATATTTAATGAAATGTGTTACTTGAGGAAAGATGTGTACTTTATTGCATCTATTCCGCAATGTGTTACATGCTTTCGTTATCCAATGTGTTACTTGTGTGTGAGACTTCCGTGACTAACTTCACTATTACTTCACAGATAGTCAACCCAGTCGTGCGTGGGAGGATAAAAGGTGCTGGGTGTTTTAGGGCGTGTTGTTCTTTCCCTTGAGTTGTGAATCCTCAATGAGGCCAACTCCAGATTGAACTTTCTTGCTCGTGTGTTGGCCCTCCAAGGTTGAATTACTCCCTGGATGTGGTAGCCTGTACGGAGGTTATAAGGTGAATGGTGGTTAGGGTACTTTCTTATTAATACTGGTATGACCTTTGGCGAGAACCTAAGCTATTATCTTGATCCTAACGTCATGGTTACATGATCAGTACTTGCTTCTCCTGCGGTTGAGCTTGCTCCTGTAGTTGAGCCCTGTATCCGCCATTGACTACTTGATAATTAAATTGTTCATATATTGTTTATTTAACCTGTCAAATATTTTCTTGAATAAAATCATATTTTACTGGTATGGTTGCATGACTTGAGCACTCACTGGGATATTATAGCTCATCCCGTTTATTTGTTTTCTTTAACCAGGTTTCCAAAAATACTAAAGTTGGAAAAGCTGATTTTGGACATTGTACATGTTCTGTTTCATGTATTTTGAGAGCCACTTGTTTAGGCTATTCTTGTAAATACTATGTGAATTTTAGTGTGTAAAATATATTATTAATATGTGTACTTTCAAATAAATTATATAAATGTGTTTTATTTTGCATTAAGTATGTTTGGATGTCTTGAGCGAGCACGTGATTTGAGTCCTGGCGAGAGTTAGGCAAGCAGTCCGCTAAGCCGTTTGGTACGCCTCTGGGTAAGGTGGGGCTGCCACACCAATCATTTCCCAACCATACCCATATTTAAATGGGTTTTAATGGGTATAATCCTAAATAAGCCCAATCCTATATTATTGATACCCATCTCGCCCAAATTAAATATGGGCATGGGATCTCAATGGATTTTGGAATTGATTGCTAGCATTACTTAAAATACATTTAAAAAATGCATCTACATGAACCTTTAATGATTGGATGCCTATTAGAGAGGGGGGGGGGGGAAGAGAAGATACTGCTCTTTTTTCTCTCTCCAAGGATCAAACAGAAGGGAAAAAATAAAAGTAAAATTAACATTTAAAAATTTATTTTGGGTAAATCTTTCATAAACCGTTATTGTAAACTAACTATTTACCATATCGCCGTTACTTTAAAAATGGACTTTGCTCACATGTTTAATCCTTTTCCGCCTAACATTAAGTAGTTTTAGATTGACTAAATTTTCAGTCAATACAAAGAAGTTTAACGATAATGATTAAGATATTTTTTTTGCAAATTTAAGAATAAGTTCCTATATCACATATAATCAAGAAATTAACTACCATTGCTAATTATAATCGGCATCAATGAAGATAGTAACTAATAAAAATAAGACTAAAAAGATTGAGAGATGATAACGATACTCCGTAAAAACTCTAGGAAAGAAAAGTTCTTTTTTAACTATGCTTTTTGATAACAAAATAATATCGCAAACAACATCTCAAAATTAGTGCTATTATTTTCAAAAGATAGTGTGTAAATTCTTACATCAATTAGCCTTGCAGAAGGAAGCTATCAATAAGGAAAGCCGTAGTCCGTTCATGTTGTAATCAGGAGTGGTAGAAACGACGGGAATTGGGAGAAGGACGGTGATGAGTGGGAGAAGAAGCCTATGAGCAACTACAGAAGTTCTGGAGTTTTAAAAATCATAGAATCTTGGTTCTTTTTTTCCTTTGATAAATTTTTATTAAGCACTACTAGAAGACGTTACAAAGTAGTTATCAGGCTATAACAAGCTATCAAGTTTCATTAATTACGTGCCACGATTTCGTGAGCCTTTGTTGTACTTATTTTCTCATACATTTAGCAAAAGGTTGTATGGATACTTTGCAAAGGTCAAAAATTTGAATTCAAAATCTTTAAGTAGATGACTTAAGTCGCAGATGCTCTATCCTATGCATAGGTTTCATGTTACACTCAATGGTCTTTTAAAGAAACCCCGCACACAACATTTAAAACACATCATTCAAATTGTACACTAGTATAAATGCAGCCTTCCTTTCAATATCATTGGAAAAGAAAAATCCGTCTGTATGAGGACATTGTTTTGAATAATATTTGAGATATTATTTATGCATATATTACCATTAATTTTTTATTTTACATGCATCACATTGCAAAAATTATTATACTATTATTCTTTCAATAATATTCTTAAAAAACGCAGTTCAAACAATAGCTTTGCTATTTCTAATCTTAATCTAGTCAAGTCATATATTTTCTTCCTGCTATTCCCACACTTTAATCTTGACAAATCATATATTTTCTTCCTTACGTGTTAATATAATCCCTCACTCTTAAGATTTCATTTTCTTGATAAATTGCCTTTTTTATCCTTTTCGTTTGAAAGTAGATAGTATTGTAAATAAAACCTATGATACGACTATAGGTGCTTCTTTTGGACGATTGCACGGAATTAAATTGATTAACGATTTTCCAATTTTTTTTAACAAAAGTAATATGCATTTTTTGTTACATTTGATTAAGGTTGTTCTTATGTTTTCATTATGCACAGAGTTGCAAGAATTACGTTACTCTACCTCTATGGAAAATGTAAAGAACTTTTGTAAAGCTTGTTATTTTATTGGTCTGTAAAATATGCAGACAAAATTCAAAGGGCTAATGTCACTTTGTAAAATTATTCTCTTAAAAATTCTTTCCATACGTTAAATTTTTAGTTTGGACAGTTTATCTCAAACAGTGACAATATCCAAGGCTAACGTAAGCTGCTCAGATTGTTGAAGAAAAACAAACGTTTGTACGCTAATACCGTGCCAGCTATTATACTAACGGCAAACGCCTGGTGTAGATGCGTGTGGTTTTTAATACTGTAGTCTTTATGTCAAAATGGTGCACTTGCGTATACATTTCATCGACTTCGGTTATCTGGAAAACAAATTCATTGAATTTTGTAACACACTTCAAGTTTTAATTGATGAGTTTGGTTAGAATTTGAGTTTACCTAGTAGATTAGTTTAAATTATCAAATAGAATTGGAGTTGATTTTTCAATTCTCAAATAGAATTGGAATTGATTTACACCTTGATACCACAAGATAATCCTTTTGAAGGGGTTGTTACTATAGTTTGCGAACTCATGAACGTTTTCATTGGAAGATTAACGAGGAGTCTCGCACTGTCACGCCTCACTACATTATTGAAAAATTGATCTTGGTTACTTTCAATGTGAATAATCTTTGCTGTAGCATGAATCCCATGTACTTTATCTGTCAATAGACTTGACGTGTGATATCAAGATTTTATTTTCTTTTCATTCAAGTGTTCTGACATCTACAACCTTGGAATTTTACATGCCTATACTTTTTAAAGAAAATGACATCACAAGTGTTCAAAAGGGTCATTTTCTGAAATTTATTCTCGTTATGTATTTGTTAGCATACATTTGAATGGATGATTATACCTTAACCTTATCTTCAACTGTTGATTGATATAAAACTCAACTTAAACTCTAGTCATATCGATTGATGGGTTTTCTGTAGGTTGCTGATCTAGAAGTGTCCGATTGAGTGGGGAAAGCGTATAATTAATAAAAGGGTTAATTAACACTTTGCCCCCTTGAACTTAGAGGGTAGTCACACCTTACCCCCCTCAATTTTAAATATATACACTTTGCCCCCCAAAGACTAGTCAAAGTTAGAAATTAAAAAAAAAAGGTGAGTGTTATGACATTATTACCCTTTTATTAATGAATATATTTATAACTTAATATTATTTCCTTTCATTTCTAAAAGATTTATATTTTCTCCATCGTATTAATTATTTAAATATATCAAACTAAAAAAATTAAAGAAAGTTAATATTTAATTTATATCCTTCAAAATTTTCTCTTGGATTAATATTTACTTATATATATATTAATTTATTACTTTAAGTTACACAAAATTGATAAATAATACGACATTAAAAATAAATTCCAAATTTTATATAAAAGGGTAATACCTAACTCATTTATTTAAAGTAATTTTTTATCATTTTAATTTATTTCAACTTTAGACTAATATCATTGTCATTTTTATACTTATCAAATTAGTCTAATATGAAATTCTTAATTAAAGAATTTCTTCTTATTTATTCTTTAGGACTAAACATTATTTTTTTTGTTTGACTTTTTTTTTTGGCCCTAGTGTTGTACAATTGCTTACTTTTCTTTTTTTACTTAAAATATTCTTTAATTAAGAATTGGGTTAATTACATTTTACCCCTGTAGTTTTCTAATAAACCACGTGACTCCCTTATGATTTCAAAAGATATACATCACCCCCTTTGGTTTTGGTTAAGTGTCAAATTAACGGAAATTCCCTTCTGTAATGGTCCATGGGTAAAATGACCAAATTACCCCGTACAAGTATTAAAAATTACCATGGGGGTGATGTACAACGATTAGAACCATAAGGGGGTTATGTGATTTATTTTGAAAACTACAAGGGGTAAAGTGTATATTTTTTGAAGGGTTAATAACACTTTGCCCCCCTGAACTTAGGGGTTAGTCACTGTAACACCCTAGAAAATGCACATATAAGAGACATTTTCTTTTCTTATTTAGGGTTAAGTGTTAACCTTGATTTATTAGTTGGGAGATTTCTTGAGTTAATTAGGTTAATTAGCTAAGATTTTTCATTTTGAAGCAAGAACACTTAAGTACTAAAGTTAGAATAATATTACTTGACCATTTAATTTATATTAGTGTTTAAATTTTGATTAATTTATTCTACTATTTTCTAGTCTTTTGACTACTTGAATTTTAGCTCAACTTTACTCAAAAATTTCACTTATTTTCTTGCTATATTTTCTTTTCCCTTAGCTGAAATTTTCCTCTCTCTTTTCTTTCTTTCTTGGCCAAAATTCTTTCTCTTTCTTTTCTTTTCTTTGGCCGAAATTCCTCTTATTTTTTTTCTCTTTGGAGCCGGATCTCTCTCTCCCTATTCTACTCTCATTTTGTTTTAATAATTTGTGTTTTATTAATGTTAGTAGTAAGTGATAAGAAGTTAATGAGTTCCACCAATTAACTTAGTCCAAGTAGTTACTATTGCATTAATAAGATTACTTTTTACTTTATTCTTGTTATGATATAATTGGTCAACTATCTTCTCACCTTTTCTTCATTTTTTTTTCATTTTTCCTAGCCTATTTCTCTCCCTTTTCCTCTCCCCTTGGCCGGCCTCTTCTTTCTCTCTTCTTCCCTCACTTTTGCTCTCAACTTCTTGGACTCTCATCTCTCAAGTTGACACAAATCAACCATAGGAAGTGGACTTATATCTTTTCTAAGCAAAGTTCTAGACATATCTAAGGTATTTACCATGAACTTACCTTATTAATTTCATGCTTTAATTAGTTTTAATGCAAGTTTAATACTAAGTTTCTTGTTAATATTACTTGAAGAAATTAGTTAGAACTTGATATATACTTGCTATATAAAGTATTCTTGTGGTTAGATAGACTAGTATATGGCCTTTAAACCTTGGAAATTTATGTTTTATATGTGGTTTAGTTGAGGATTTAAGTTGGAACTCAAGAACACTTAAAAACAGTCATGCTGGACCAGTTTTAGTAAAACTTTCATAACTTGGTATACACAACTTGGATTCGAGTGATTCTGGTTGTTTTAGAAACTAGATTGATAGGGCTTTCCAACGGTATAAGGCTTGCACGGTAGTTCATTGTGTATTAACCGCAGAAATCTTGCAAAGTTGGCTGAAAATTCGATTCTGCGTGAAACAGTTTTGGTGAAGAGCCAACTTGGGGGCTGATTTTGAACCTGATCTAGTTGGAATTTGGATTGATGATCTTCACGAAAGTTGTAGCCCTATAAACGTACTTTAAAACCATGTAATCAGAATTTCTTAGTTCTTAATGGATTGACCCCAGAAAGGGCACGAAGTTGGCTGAAAACCAACCCTGTGCAAATTTGAGTGATGATCCTTGGAGTAGGGATTTTGAATTTGAGTGGAATCTTGATTGAATTTGAGTTTAAATTGAACCTAGAAGTTGTAGAACTTGTTGAAATTGGGTTGTTGGATGTTTTCTTGCAGGTTTTAAATTTTTGGGTTAGTCCGGTTATAGGGGAAATGCTGCCGAAATTTCGGTAAAACCTAGGAAATAAAAGTGATTAGGCTATGATTTAAGACTTTATAAGCTGTAATTTAGTGATTTAAGTGTGCAGAAATTTTTGTAGATTAGCTATTAGTGAATTAAACCTTTCCGAGCCAAAACCCTACAAAGTTAGAAAACCCTAATTTCGAAAACCCTAAACCCTAGGGTAAAACCCTAAGCTCCAAAACCCTAGAAACTTAACTCTAGAAAGACTTGGGGTATTTCTTGAATTTCTTATGAAATTTCTTAGATTCTAGTCAGGGTTTTTACACGATTCTTTCTCGTGAATTTCAGGATCCGGAAGTGGTTCCCGACCTTTCTACGAGATCTTTTCTTAGGCACCAGGTGAGTGTTCTTCTGTGTGCATGATGCATGAAATGCCATGTCATACTAGTTATTATTATTTCCATGCATGAAATGGTATGATTACACTTGACATGAGTATATAATAAAAATGTGTTATTTGAGGAAAGATGTGTACTTTATCGCATCTATTCCGTAATGTGTTACATGCTTTCACTATCTAATGTGTTAATTGTGCTTGTGACTTTCATGGTCAATTTTGCTATTTTCCCATGGTTAATCAGACTGGGAGCGTATGGGAGAGATATAAGGTGTTGGGCGGTATTCGGTGTGTGTTACTTGTATATCTGAGTAAAGTCCTGAAAAAGGCTAACTCATGATTGAATTGTATTCTTGATCTTGGACTTCCGAGGCTAACTTCACCGTTACTCCTCGGTTAGTCATCCGGGAGCGTTTGGGGTGATATAAGGTGCTGGAGAATATAGGTGCTTGATATTCTTTCCGATAAGAGTTTCATTCCTCAAAGAGGGTAACTCCGGATTGAATTTTACGAGTATGCTGGACCTAAGCTTGCTTTTGCAGTGAGCCCGTATCCGCCATTGACTATTTGTTAATTAATTTGTTCACAAATTGTTTATTTACTCATTAAATATTTTATCGAACAAAAATCACATTTCACTGGTATGATCGCATGACTTGAGCACTCACTGGGCTATTATAGCTCATTCCATTTTATTTGTTTTCCTTTACTCAGGTTACTTGATAACTTAAAGCTGGACCCACTGGTTTTCGATTATTATGGATGTTGTAACTATTGTAATAGCCGAACTGTGTTAGGCTATTTTGTGAAAATCATGTATACTATGACTTGTAAACGTGTGGTATGACTTGTACCTTTCAGTTAAATAATAAGAGTGTATTTTATTTTGTTCCATTTTATTTTAGTTTATTTTATTTTAAGTTAAGTGCGCTCGGTCGTCTGCGTGAGTGCGTGAATCGAGACCTGGCGAGAGCTAGGCAGGCAGTCCGCTAAGCCCTTTGGTGCGCCTCTGGGTAAGGTGGGGCTGTCACAGTCACACTTTACCCTCCTCAACTTTAAATATATACACTCCCCCCCCCCCCAAAGACTGGTCAAAGTTAAAAGAACAAAAAAAAAAAGTGAGTGCCATGACATTATTTCCCTTTTATTCATGAAATTATTTATAACTTAATGTCATTTTCTTTTATTTCTAAAAGAGTTATATGTTATTTATCGTATTAATTATATAAAAATATTGAATGAAAAAAATTAAAAAAGTTAATATTTAGTTTATAACCTTGAAATTTTTGTCTTGATTTAATATTTACTACTATGTATGTTTTGTTTATTTATTAGACTTTAAGTCAAACAAAACTAATAAATAACATAACATTAAAAATAAATTCAATTGTCAAAATTTATCTAAAAAAGATAACAAGCTCATTTATTTAAATTAATTTGTTATCAATTTAATTTATTTAAACCTTCAGACTAATATAATAATCATTTATATATTTATCAAATTAGTCTAATATGAAATTCTTAAGGGTAAAATACCCTATATCTCCTGTAGTTTTCTGATAAACCACGTAACCCCCTTATAGTTTAAAAAGCTATATATTACCCACTATGGTTTAGATTAAAGTGTCAAAGTAATAGAAATTCCTTTTCATAAAGAAACGTGAGTAAAATGTCCAAATTACTCAAGTGATTAACCGTTTTATCTTTGTGTGTGCATGTATGTTTTTTCAAAAAATACACACTTTACCCCCTTTAGTTTTCAAAATAAATCACATAACCCCCTTATGGTTCTAATCGTTGTACATCACCCCATGGTAATTTTTAATACTTGTACGGGGTAATTTGGACATTTTACCCATGGACTGTTACAGAAGGGAATTTTCGTTAATTTGACACTTTAACCAAAACCAAAGGGGGGTGATGTATATCTTTGAAACCATAAGGGAGTCATGTGGTTTATTAGAAAACTATAGGGGTAAAATGTAATTAACCCAATTCTTAATTAAAGAATATTTTAAGAAAAAAAAGAAAAGTAAGCAATTGTACAGCACTAGGGCCGAACAAAAAAAAAAAGACAAAAAAAAAATAATGTTTAGTCCTAAAGAATAAATAAGAAGAAATTCTTTAATTAAGAATTTCATATTGGACTAATTTGATAAGTATAAAAATGACAATGATATTAGTCTAAAAGTTGAAATAAATTAAAATGATAAAAAATTACTTTAAATAAATGAGTTAGGTATTACCCTTTTATATAAAATTTGGAATTTATTTTTAATGTCGTGTTATTTATCAATTTTGTTTAACTTAAAGTAATAAATTAATATATATATAAGTAAATATTAATCCAAGCAAAAAATTTGAAGGATATAAATTAAATATTAACTTTCTTTAATTTTTTTAGTTTGATGTATTTATATAATTAATACGATGGAGAAAATATAGATCTTTTAGAAATGAAAGGAAATAATATTAAGTTATAAATATATTCATTAATAAAAGGGTAATAATGTCATAACACTCACCTTTTTTTTAATTTCTAACTTTGACTAGTCTTTGGGGGACAAAGTGTATATATTTAAAGTTGAGAGGGGTAAAGTGTGACTACCCTCTAAGTTCAGGGGGGCAAAGTGTTATTAACCCTTTTTTGAAAAAATATACATGTACACACAAAGATAAACGGTTAATCACTTGAGTAATTTGGACATTTTACTCACGTTTCATTATGGAAAGGAATTTCTGTTAGTTTGACACTTTAATCTAAACCACAGTGGGTAATATATAGCTTTTTAAATTATGAGGGGGGTTACGTGGTTTATTAGAAAACCACAGGAGATATAGGGTATTTTACCCTTAAGAATTTCATATTAGACTAATTTGATAAATATATAAATGATTATTACATTAGTCTGAAGGTTTAAATAAATTAAATTGATAACAAATTAATTTAAATAAATGAGCTTGGTATCTTTTTTAGATAAATTTTGACAATTGAATTTATTTTTAATGTTATGTTATTTATTAGTTTTGTTTGACTTAAAGTCTAATAAATAAACAAAACATACATAGTATTAAATATTAAATCAAGACGAAAATTTCAAGGTTATAAACTAAATATTAACTTTTTAAATTTTTTTAGTTCAATATTTTTATATAATTAATACGATAAATAACATATAACTCTTTTAGAAATAAAAGAAAATGACATTAAGTTATAAATAATTTCATGAATAAAAGAGAAATAATGTCATAACACTCACTTTTTTTTTTGAACTTTTAACTTTGACTAGTCTTTGGGGGGGAATGTGTATATATTTAAAGTTGAGGGGGGTAAAGTGTGACTAACCCCTAAGTTCAGGGGGGCAAAGTGTTATTAACCCTTAATAAAAACAAAAGGAGTTGACCATTTTCATTTCGAAAATGAGAGTTACATATTTAGGTGAACTACATTTTCTCTTTTACTATTTTTATCTTTTCCTCTCAAATCTGTGGTTTATAGAGAGCTGAATGTCTGTGGTTCACTGATTTACAATACTTATTTGGAATTGTAAAGCTAATCAATGTCTATAATTTAGGCTGTGAAAATTTGGCTTTATTTTGCCTATAAGTCAAATTTCACATCCACAATCTTCCAATGACCATTTAATTGTCTTTCTATGACAATTATTGTCAATGTTCTTGAAATAGAAGTCAGTCTATAACGCATATCATAATTACTTATGGGAATCTGCTGGAACTGACATTTTGACGTTGCTGGGGAATGAAAATTAATTGTAGAAATGTGTTTGCTACTTAAATGCTTTATAAAGATTCAAAGCCAACAGAAGGGAAAACATTACTGATTGATTTCAAAAATTTCTTATTCATAAATATATTTAGTGAAGATTAAGGCTAGAAGATTTAGTCCAATGTATTTTTTGTAGTCCACATTATTTATTATCTCTTTAACATTTAGAACGAGGTAAGAATTTTCATTCTGTTTTTCCTCTTGAAGAATGAGAGAATTTGTAATCCACTGTTTCTTTGTGTAGTTTGTTATTGTTCCACAATTAACAATTTTTCACAAATAATAAATTTCAAATAGTGAACTTTCTCCACCTTTTCTACAAAAGTCAAATGAGTCCAAATCAATATCTAAAAAATTATCAAACAAGGCCAATATGTATCTGAACTTGTAACTAAAAACGGGTAATTTTATGATCAGAATCCCCTGTGATCATTTGCCATAGCTTTGAGTTGACGTTGCAACAAACTTTTCTTTTCTTTTTTTCTTTTTTTGTTAATAAAGCGAACCATTCATTAACTTAGAATAGCACATTGCTCTGCTTGCAAAAGCGGTACAATCGAACTTGGAAAGTTTGATAACCAAGTAGACTCAACTCCAGAAAGCTTTGTGAATTGAGCTAAGTTGTGAGCTACCATATTTCCGTTTCTATTAATCCAATGAAATTCTACAAACGGCAATGATCTAAGTTCTAGCCTAAGTTCTAGCCTAATCTGGTCTAACAGACACCCCAGTGATGAATGATCTTCATCTGTTAACTTTATTCTATTGATAATACCTAGTGCATCTCCGTCGACTACTTTTTTTTTTTTTTTTAATTGGCAAACCCCGTACATGGGGTAGGATGCCAATCCAAATATTATTAATAACATGAAAATTTAATACAAAGTTAGAGGGGGGCATAGAACCATACCTCTAAAACCATATTTGAAAAACTAAAAACAAAAATTAACTAGACATATTTTTTTCTTAAATCTAAAAGAAGGAAAAGATAATTTGTCTAAACGAACAACACAATGAACTTGCTTCGGAAGAGAAGAAAAGGAATAAAAAACTTGGTCAACATGACAACAAAGTAGCTCTTTGGCAAGAAAATCCGTATTACTATTAGCTTGTCTAAAACAATGCAATACCTCAGACCAAACATGACGATACCTCCAAATTTCTTGATGAATGTGCTCCACAAACCAAGGACACTCAACATACCCATTTTAAATGCTCACAAGGATAAGTGAATCCGATTCCAACTGCACGTTTGTGATACCTTTTTCATCACACAACTTGACTCCCTGTAACACTCTGAACTCGGCTTCCAAACTTGTTCCGCGACCAAACCAAGAGGAAAAACCAAAAATCGCCCTTCCACTACCGCCTCTAAGGAACCCTCCGCCTCCAGCCCAACCTGGATTGCCTTTAGAGCATCCATCTATATTCAATTTAAAACCCCACATTGGGGGAGACCATTTCACCATACAGACATTAACTTCTCGTTTCTTATGACACATTGGGAAAAATATATCTGGTCAAGAGGAATGATTAACTTTCCATCTGAATTTCGTCTCAACAGATAATTTAATGTCAGTAAAAATATTCAAAACAATATTTTCCCAACATTGAACATTACCTGAAAAGAACCAGTCATTTCTAGCCTTCCACAAATGCCATACAATAAAGACAGGAACAACTTTAATCAGGAATGATGAAATGCCATTAGGAACAGCCAATAACAACCATTTGATCACTCTACTTTTCACGTTAATGCATGAAGAAGAAAATCCCACCGGCTGCCCAAAGAAACCCCATACTTGCCTTGCACTGTCACCAAAACTAAATAAGTGCTCCAAAGATTCCTCCGAAGAATTTAGGCAGCAGAAACACTTAGACGGCCCTTGGATCCCAAATTTTAGAACAATCTCTGCAAATGGAATATGCCTATTAAGCAATTTAAGCACAAAAAAGGAAATTTTAATAGGAATACCGGGATCCCAAATGTGTCTAAGTATGAAGCCAGGAGCACTCCTTTTACGAACATAATTGTAAGTTGAATTAAGTGAGAAATCACCCGAAGAAGATAATTGCCAGACCATCCTATTAGGCAAGTCCGAAGAAGGGACCCTCTTACGGCAAATCTCATTAACAATCGATTGTGGAAGTAAGGAAATCAATCTTCTATCATCCCAATGGCCTTCCAATATCAGATCCTTCACCTGAAGATCTCTCCACTATTTGCACACTGTGATAAGGATCAAGAACCCAACCAATTATCAAACCAAAAACTCGCACAACCATTCTTCAATAGCCAAATTATATTCTCCTCAGCAAATCCTCTGATCTTTAGCATCCACTTCCATACTGCTGAATCCGACCCAAATCCCTTGACACGCATAGGGTGTTGCGATTTACAGTACTTAGCTTCCATAAAATCTGCCCAAAGAGTCTTCCCTTCTCTGAGTCTCCACCATAATTTGATGGAAAAAGCCTTATAAGTATCTTCCAAGGAACAAATTTCCACTCCACCTTCCTCAGTAGGTCTACACAATTTTTGCCATTTAATCCAGCGATGCTTCACAAGCTCCTCATCTGAGCCCCATAAAAAATTCGCAAAAATTTTTTCCTGTTGCAAAAAATAGACTTTGGAGTCAAATTACCAGCAATGATATGTAAAGGAATAGATGACAAAACATGTTTAATGAGAATCAATTTACCCCCGCAGATAAACACCTATTCTTCCAAGACACCACTCTATTAATAATAGAATGCGTAAGATCAGAGAAATACACTATCTTACATCGCCCAACAAAAAGAGGACTCCCCAAGTAATGCACAGGGAAACTCTTCCTACCAAACCCAGTAACTGTTTTTATGATCGCCGTCCTAGCATGTGATGTATTCGGATGAAAAAAAAAAAATCCACTTTTGGTCACATTAATTTGCTGACCAGAACACCTCTCATACCTTGTCAATGTTTCCACTATCAACTCAGACTCCTTCTACCACCACCAGTAAAGATGATGATATCCTCAGCAAATGAGTGATTTTTGGACATCCCCGAGGAACTAAAAAAGGCACACAAGAACTATGAGTAGGCAAAAGATTAAGCATTCTAGATAAACCCTCTGCCACTATCACAAACAATGCCAGAGAGATAAGATCCCCTTGTTAGTGTATACCTAAAATCAAGTTGGTTGAAGGATTTTTGTATTTACACTTATTTATGTTATATTTATTCATGTGGTATTTTTTATTATCATTTATACTTGTATTTTCATATTACTTGTTTGTTTGATAAAGTCCTTAGAATATTGACTATGTATTAGAGATTGTAAATGTTACAATTATGAGACTCAAATACATAAAGTCATATTCTTAAATATCCCTAATCATAGTATTAATGAGATTGGACATCATTAATGCGGATAGACTAGCATATACTTTGCCTCCACTTATGGTAAGTAGTAGTTGGTCTCATTGACTATGGCGTGCGTGACACTTAAGCTGGTATGTGGATGCTTGTTTGAGAACAAGTTCAGTGGATTGATCCGCCAAGAGTTTTCAACTATAGTGCCAATGGTTGAACTCTTAATGGCAATGGTGTAAGTTGATACGTAATAATTTTACCTATTTTAGTATAATATTTTATATATGATTTTAGTATGATTTGAGTATGTTTTTAGTATTTTAGATATTAAAATGACTCAATTTCATTATTCTCCATCAAATTCGGATTTGCTCCAAAAATAGGGTTTTAAGTTTGGAAATTAGGGTTTTGCAGCAAAAATATTATTTTGAGCAATTTAATGCCCAAGTTTATTTGATTCTGTAGGGAAATGAAGAAAAAATACAATTTGGATCAATTGAAGATCAAAGAATATCAAATTCAAAGATACTTCAAGTTGTACCAATTTTATCATTTAAGCTTGGAATTTTCGGCAAATATTTTCTTCACCAAATTCTACCAAGCAAATTATGATTCAAACAGTGGAAAAAGGTTTCAAGGGCATGAAAGGAATAACCAAATTTTGAAAAGGGAAAAATGGTAAAAGAGAGTGATACGCGGATCACGATCCGCCAGTTGCCATCCGCGTATCGCATCTGTGTATCGATGCCAACTTGTAGATTTCAGCTCTCTTCAATTTCCAGCATGTTCACACAACTTTTACAGATAATATCAACGTCCAGCTGTACTTTGGGATGCCCTAGAAGATAGCACAAAGATCAAGGAAGACTTTTGAGGCAAAAGAAATGACATTTCATCATTATGTCTCCAACTTGGACAAAGACTTGAGCTAGGGTTTATTCTATAAATACATGCCTTTGTAGTTCATAGAAGATATGCTTGGCTTTTTGCTTGAAAAAGTATAAACCATGGCTTGTAAGAAAACTCTTGGAGAATTCAAGTGTATCAATTCATATCAATGAGAAATGAAGCTTTGGAGCCATGTTCTATCAACAAATGAGCATTTCTTACCTTAGCTCTTTAATTTCTTACTTGTTTATAAGTTGTTTCTATTATATGTTATTCATACAAGCTATGTTTAACTAAATACATGTTTTAGGATTAGATGAAGCTAATTATATGATTTGAATGTTATTATACTTGCTATAACTTGTATTTGCTTATTCATCTATCAAGGTTCAACATTTGTAGTAGCTTGATCAACTATTGCAAATTATTTAGATGTTATTCGACAATAAGAAATGCTTATTGGAAAATGGTAGATAAACCTTATGTTGTACACACATGTAAATAGTTGTACAAGTAGGTGGATTGAGGTTGTTTAATACCACAATTCACGCATTTCACAAGAGTTCATCATGAACATAATTGAACTCTAGTTAATTCATTGTGAAAACAAGTCTTGATTTTATATGGAGTTGCAATCCTAAGCAAGACAAGATTAACATAGTAAGGTGTTAATTCATTTAATCATATTAGTGACGATTTGTGGATTCTAGACCCTATTACTTGTGTTTGTGAATTTCTTCCATTTTTACTTCAAGTAGTTGAATTTTCTTATTTTGCACACCACCTATTTGATGTATTGTCTAGATAATAGAGTAAGTTAGTAGCTTTGGTACTTGCAAATTCTTGTTTCCTTGTGGGATCGACCATAATACTTTTCCTACTACATTTGACCCGTGCACTTGCGGAAAGGGGTATTACGTTATAAATTTTATTACTTGTTTGTGTGAATTTTGCCTAATTTTGATAGTACCTAAACCTCACAATCATAAGTGATCCTTTGACTTGAGATTACTATAGTATCTTGAGTGTGGATTGCTATACTTTAACTCTATTCCTCGGTGCCTATAAAAGGGTAGCCCATAGGTTAGAGATTGGGAATAGTTTGAAGTATGGAAGGATAGTGAGTAATCAATATAGAATTCATCACTCCTTATTAAGAGAGTATATCCCTTTATGGCTACTTGTTGGAAATATTAACTCATAAATCTTCTGCAGAAGTGATACTATAACTTGAAAGTAGCTTCAAGGTTATACATCATGGAGAGTTATATTTTTTAAACAAGAAAATATAAATTACTTATTTAAAAGTATGCACTATACTTTTTAGACTAATTGGGATACAATGTGGTGAAAGATATTAATTATACGGTAACATTTTCATTGATGGTAATGGTCTACCATATGACTTTCTTATTTATATAGACATCAAATTTTGACACACCCTTTAGTTTTTTTTAATATTTTGGGCTTTTTTTTTTATTTTTCGGGGGCAAATTGCAATTTTCACGCAAGTTATGACTAATTAGTCGCATCACGAGCAAAATGGTAATTTTAGGTTGTAGACACCTCTTATTTTATTTTCATTTCTAAATTCATATTTTATGGTTTTTAGTCATTTCTCTAATCTTTAAAGATTTTTTTCAGAGTCATTTAGCAATTATTTAAAATTTTGATATTTTTAAGGTAAAAGGGTATTTTTCAATGCATTTTTTATTTTATTTTTATTTCATGTGAAAATTTTTATATGCGCATTTTGTATACTTATAAAGTCTCTATAAAAAATTTCATAATTTTTAGAGAATGGTTGTTACTTTATAAATTTTTGTCTTTTTGTATGTTAAATGCATGTTTCACGAAAAATGCATTGTTGTTAAAATTTTTCTAGTGAAAATTTTAGTATATGTGTTTTGTGTGATAATGTATTTTGTGTAAAATTTTTGTAATTTTTAAATCTCATTTAATAATTTTTGTCATATTTATATCACGTTTTCCAATGCACCTTTTATTTAAATTTTTTATGTGAAAAATTTGTATATGTGCATTTTATATACTTGTAGATTTTATGTAAAATTTCATGATTTTTTTTAGAAAACCGTTTGGGTATTTATTTGAAAATTATGTCTTTTTATATACTAATGACGCATTTTCCAATGCTGCATTACTTTTTAATTTTTATATTGAATTTTCATTCTTCTTATAATGTGTGAATCTAATAGTGTTCGAATTTCAATTTTTTATATATAATTCAAGGATTCCAAGTGAAATTTATCCTTATTTTTTTTGTTCATTTTCTTGCAAATTAAAAAAAGAAGAAGAAGAAGAAGAGGGCAGCAAGCGCAGCCTGCTGCTGCTGTAGCAGCATGGCTGCTACTGCCATGGCCAAATAACCATACCTCGACTCCAAATTTCATCATTTTCCAACCACCCTAGTAATCAGTCATTCCTCTACTCCAAAAACACCATCATTTTCTCACCTACCGTACTCATCAACTTGGATTGACACATCTAGATTTTGGGGGATTGTTTTGCTGTTCTACTTTCTGCCCTCCCCTCAGCGCACTTGCATACATACATACTCAGCTCACCCATTCACTTCCTCTCCCTCTGGTCTCTCACAACTTCACAAACACAAACAACACATACCCCTCTCACTC
This sequence comes from Mitragyna speciosa, assembly GCA_024721245.1. Classification (NCBI taxonomy): domain Eukaryota; kingdom Viridiplantae; phylum Streptophyta; class Magnoliopsida; order Gentianales; family Rubiaceae; genus Mitragyna; species Mitragyna speciosa. The sequence goes on along the minus strand of CM045552.1, from coordinate 18,239,547 downwards.
CCCTCTCGGTTCCACGCTCAGTTGCACACACACACTCACCTTGCCATGCGCTGCACCTGTTTTCCCTCACCAAATTCACTCACTTCACCTGCAAAAACACACACCATTCACACACCAGTTTCACTCTCATAGAACCCACAATTAAACACTCCATTTGCACACACCTCACTAATTGACTTTCACAACTCGCACCTCACTCTTTCGGCCAAACTCACTGATTCACACACACACACACACACCAAATAACAACTAACGTACACTCCACAAGCAATATAGCCCCAAACACGCACCAAATCGCCACAAGTCAGTCACACCACCACCATTAGCCACTCCCATAGCTTCCCAACCAGCTCCATTTCACCAGCCAAATACCCACCTGAACCACTGCTCAGTCCACACCACCATCACATGCAAGGAAAACAACAAAACAGCCCACTCCCTCTAAGGCCATGGTTACAGCTTGTCCATCGCCACCACGGCAGCTGGGCCTCCACTGATTGCCCTCTACTGCTGTGACCAATTACACCGCAGCCACGTCATCACCTGCCCAAACTCATAACACCGCCTTGCTCCTCCAACAGGTGAACCTCTCAGCCCTCTTCCTTTCTCTTTTCGAATGGCTTTCAAACAGTGAAATTATGCTTAGTTGTTGCCAATTTATGGTTGATTGTTTTACAAAATTGAGGAATTTTGGATTTGGAATTTTTTCTTTGAAGAAACTTACGGATTTCGAGTAGAATAAAAACCTGATTTGGGGGAGGGAATCTGTTAAAATATTTTTGGGGATAGATTGACTAAAGAGAGAGCAAATCAAAGAGAAAATGGAAAAGAGAGGGAAGGAGAGAATGAGAGATGAAATCGGGAGAAAGAGAAAGGAGGGAGAACTTGAGAGAATGAGAGAGGAGAGAAGAGAGGAACGAGAGAGAGCAGAAGAAATCTGGAGAGAAAGAAAGAAGGCTGGAAAAGAAAGTAGAAAGAAAAGAGAGAAAGAAAGAAAGAAGAAAAGGAAAAAGAGAGAAATAAAAAAAAAGAGAACTAGAACAAAGGGGAAAAATCGGTTAAAAAAAAAGAAGCAAAAACTACGTCATTTTGATACTAAACGACATAGTTTTGGTTAGTTTCTTTACTTATTTATTTTTATTATTTTTTATCAGATTAGATATTTATGTTTCACCCCCTTAGGTTCTTAGTTATTCTCATTATGCCCTTCAATATTTTTAGTTTCCTTCATTTAAGTCCTTATTTATTTAAGTTGACCCTTATAATTTGTGTTTCCTTTCAATTATGTGCAAAATAATTGCAATATGCTTTTAATATGTCTGAAAATTGCATTTTTACTCCCCTAAGTTTGCTGGAATTGCATTTTTACCCTTGAATGTTGCTGGAATTGCATTTATACCTTTGAATGTTGCTGGAATTGCATTTTTACTCCCCTAAGTTTGCTGGAATTGCATTTTTACCCTTGAATGTTGCTGGAATTGCATTTTCACTCCCCAAGTTTGCTGAAATTACATTTTTTGGCCTTAAGTATTGCTGGAAATTTTTATTTTTGTCATTATGCTTGCTGGAAATTATATTTTAGCCTTTAAACTTGTTGTAAATTCTAATATTACTTTAAGAATTGTTTGAAATTGCAATTTTACCTTTAATTTGTTGTAAATTACATTTTTTGCTATAGAATGTTGCTGAAAATTTCATTTTTAACCAAAAAACTTTTTTGGAAAATTTTTATTTTTTTAAAAAATAATAATAATTAAGTTCTTAAGACTTTTAATTATTTCTTTTCATTTTTTATTTTATTTCATTAAATTTTCAATTAATGTCCTAAGATTTGGTCTTTTTTTTGTCTAATTAATGCTCAAATTAGTTTATTTATTTCTCTTTTAGTCATTTTGGTGATTTTTTTATTTTTTATTTTTGTGTGCTAGAAGCTTAATTAGGTGTTATTGTATTTTTTAAATTTATTTATTTATTTATTATTTTTAATTAATTAAACAATCTTCATTTTCTTCCTAAATGTTTAATTATTATTATTATTATTTTAATTCTTGTTTATTGTTGCTAGAATTGTTTTGAATTTTGTGGCATGGTTCTAGTGATCAATATTAAATTACTTAATTAATGATTTATTTATTTAAATAATGGTACCTTAATATATTTGTTCATGTTGTTAGCATTTGTGCCGAGTTTATGAATAGGAGGTACCTCTATTACCCTTTCAATGTCTCTTTATATGCTCCTACGTACTCCTATGTTTTTTCCCATGTGTTTTTTATGTATCTTTTTTGTGTTTATTATTTCTATTCATGTGTGAGCATTTATTTATTTATGTCATGTTATTTATTTGAATTTAATTTTAATTATTCAAAGAAATGTAATAGATAGATAATATTCTATTTAACAAAAATTTTGCATTTAGATAGATAATGTAATAGATAGTTTATATTTTCATCTATTTAACAAAAGCTTTTTGTATTTTAGATAGAAAATGTAATAGATAGGTTTGATTGGCTATTTTTCTTATCTTTCCCCATTTAGATTGTAATTAGGCTTTTCCTTGGTGTAATAGTTAGGGATTTTGTGTGCTATGTGCTTATGTGTTTTACTCGCATTCCCTAGGACTTTGCATCTAGAATATCATGCTTATGTGCTATGTGTTTTTATGTGCTATTACTTGCTTCTATGTGCTTATTGCTTTAATTTATGTTTGTTATTATTTATTGCTTTGCTTTATTATAAAATATGTGTATCGTTGCCACACTAGCCCAATGCTAGTTGTGGTTCATTCTCGTTTCCTCATTAGTCCAACGTTAATGAGGAATTTATAGAAAACGGGTTAGTTCAACGCTAGACCCTTAGGCTCCTTAAACATTAGTTTCATTTGCATGAAATTCATGTCATTCAAATGTATCATTTTTCTATTTTTAGGATCTTATTCTATTTTACATGTCATTTTCCCTTATATTATCCCTCTTCCAATAAATATATAATGCATGATATTTGGATTGCATTTCATATAGAATTTTAGGACTTAAATAGATCATTTGCTTGCTTAGGTTAGGAAGAGTCAACCCTTCGAACATGGGAATAGCGAATATGATTTTTGTAGCCTTAGTATGCTATTTATCCCTCTGTAAGAAGGAACACATTTGTCACGAGTTTTCATTCCCCGTACCCGTTGTGTTGCATTCCTTTTTCTTTGATCACTTATATCTATATTTATACTTCTATTTTTTCACTTTTTGCATTTTATTTTTGCATAACTCGTAACTCATTCGAGGTCTCATTTTGGGTTACGTAATTAATGTGTTAATTCCAATTAAACCTTGTAGGGACATATTGCCCCTCTTGACATCTCTTTTAGGTTTAGGTTTGCATCCATATAGTTACATCCAAATGTGATAGAATTTTAGGGTTATTTTAAAAAAAATTTTGACTAAATCTCGCAACTGTTTTCGGCTAGGTTGAAAGGGTGCCTCAGGTGTAAACCTTTGCCTTCCCTTTCTTCAACTGTGACTCCCGAACCTTTTTCTCTTGTTTTCAAAGACCTGGAGTTGTCTTAAAAAGGGTTTTCTTTTTTTTTCTTACATTTTTCTCAAAATCATTTTCTAAATAAATCATTCTTGATTTTCTTACCTTTTATAAAATATTTTTTGGTGATTTGGTACACCAAAACTTAATACCAAGTGGCGACTCCCTTTTTCACTAAAAACCCTTTTTAGACTCTATTTTTTGGCCCAAAACCGTCGCATTTCCAAAAGTCCCATTTTAGGCCCTTTTTTTTGTTTTGCTTTATTTTTCAAAAAAATTAAAAACTATTTTTCCAAAAAAAACTCTTTTACAAAAACCACCAAAACTCTCTTTTTCTCACACTAAAATCTAATCTAAATCTCTTTTTCCGTCTTTCGAAAAATGGGGCGCGACAATTCACTTGGGTGGTCATGATGCATTGCTAGATGCCACTCATGATCTATAAGTACGAATTAATTAATTGTGAATTAATGATAAATTAAAGTTTTTAATTTATCTAGCTCTTAATTAATTAATTAATTAATTAATGAGTTATAATTTGTACTTATTGCCAACGTGTGTAGATACCAAATTTTGACACATCATTTATTTTCCAATATTGGGGGGCATTTTTATATTTTTGGGGTCAAATTTTAAATTTTCAATAAAAGGGGAACAAAATCACAAGTTCGGGGGGGGGGGGGGGGAGGGGGCAAAACAGTAATTTGCAGCTATAAATATTTTTCATTAGTTTTGGGAGTTTAAATTCATTTTTGTACTTTCATACACATTTTTAAATTTTTGTGATTTTTTCCAAATTTAATTGATATTTTCTGCATATTTTGATATTATAGGGGCAAAAAGGTCATTTCGCCCTTTGAACATTTTTTGCTATTTCTTCAGTCCCAAATTCATTTTTTAGGTTTTTAAAGCATTCTTCTAAGTTTTTCTAACTTTTTTCGGGGTGAATTGCTATTCATAAATTTATTATTTACATTTTTTAAATTTTTAATTTTTTGTGTTTTTGGAAGAGAATATAGATTTTTAATTTTTAGTAGGGGTAGAGTTGTAATTTTGGTTGTCAAGGGCATTTTGGTCATTTTCATCCATTTCTTGGAGGTTGAAACTTTTGCACTATAAATATCCATTTTTAGGAGAGAAAAAAGGAGGAAAAAAGAAAAGAGTCTAGAGAGTTTATAGTTTTTTTTAAGTTTTTAGTTTTTATATTGCACCAAAAACATTTGTTGTGTCCAAAATCGATGAAATGGTGGGGTCGTGACTGTCGTGCCCCAAAAAGGCGGTCCAGTCCGATGACCCTTTTCAAAAAGAAAGGTTTTTGGAAAAACTGTGCGTGTGATGAAAATCGAATTTTTAGAGAAAAAGTGTTATTTTGAAAAATGGTATTTTTTAAAATAAGAGAAGGCCAGGACTAAAAAAAGTGCGACAGTTTTGGCCAACTAAATTTTGAAAAAGGTTTTTATTTTAAAAATGGAGTCACCACTCCATATTGAGTTAGGGTGTACCAGGTCACCCAAAAAATCGTTTAAACAAACAAAAATAGAAATTTTAGAAAAAACATTGGAAACCTTTTTAGACTCCGGTCTCCAAAAAACAAGAAAAAAAGGTTCGCGAGTCACATTTGAAAAAAGGGAAGGCAAAGGCTCGTACCTGAGGCACCTTTTTCACCTAGCCGAGGCTAGTTACGAGGTTTAATCAAATTTTTCTAAATTAATCCAAGATTCTATCGTGTTTGGATGTATTTATATGAATGCAAATCCTAATCTAAATCTGAGTATCAGAAGGGTCAAAATGTTATGTCGAGTCTTGATTGGGATTATTGCATTAATTGTGAAACTCGAAATGAGGCCTCGAGGGATTCACGAGTGTATGCAAAAATGAAATGCAAACAGAAAAGAAAAATAGTAATATAGATAATTAGTGGTCGAAGAAAGTGAGAATGCGACATAACAGGAACGGGGGACTAAACAACTTGTGACTTACATTTTTTTCTACTCATGGAGGGGGAAACGATCTATTAATCCACTACTTCCCACGTATGTAGATGACTATTTCTAGTCGAATCAGACAAATGACCTAATTTTATGTGAAATGCAACCTAAATGTCATGCACTTGAATGATAATAATAAATAATAAATAAATAATGTTGCGCCCCATTTTTCGAAAGACGGCAAAAGGAATTTGTTATTTATTGGAAAAAGAGTGTAGGTTTTTGTAAAATGATTTTTTAGAAAATGCTTTATAAAAAGGTAGTTTGACAAAAGATGTGATGTTTAGAAAATGCTTTATTTTGAAAACAAAAAGAAACGGGCCTAAAATGGGACTTTAAAAATGCGACAGTTTTTAGGCCCGGAAATAGAGTCTAAAAAAGGGTTTTTAGTGAAAAGGGAGTCGCCGCTTGGCATTGAGTTTTGGTGCACCAAGTCACGAGAAAATGTTTTATAAAAGGTAAGAAAATGGAGAGTGATTTATTTAGAAAATGATTTTGAGAAAATGTAAGACAAATAAGAAAAACCCTTTTAGACAACTCTAGGTCTTTGAAAACAAGAGAAAAAAGTTCAGGAGTCACAGTTGAAGAAAGGGAAGGCAAAGGCTTGCGCCTAAGGCACCCTTTCAACCTAGCCGAAACTAGTTGCGAGGTTTAGTCCAAATTTTTCCAAATATAACCCTAAGATTTTATCACATTTGGATGTAACTATATGGATGCAAACCTAGTCCTAAAATAAATATTGTTAAGGGACAAAATGTTCCATTGAGGTTTGGTCAGAATTATCGCATTAATTGCGAAACCCGAATCTAGACCTCGATGGAGTCACGATTATAGATGCAAAATGGAACGTAAAAAGAAAAGGAAAATAGTAATAGATAGATAGTAAGTGAACAAAGAAAGTGGGGATGCAACATAACGGTTACGGGGGACTAATAAACTTGTGACTGACTATTCCTACTCATGAGGGGGGAATGACATGTTGATCCACCGCTTCCCACGTAAGTAGATGACTATTTCTAGTCGAATCACACACAAAATGACCTAAAATTCTAAGCGAAATGTAACCTAAATGTCATACATTGTTGGATGCTAAAAATAGATAATAATAATAATAATAGAATGTATACCAAAAATCATGCAAATATGGAAAAGGCCTTAAAAAGCAAAGTGTGTGAAATGATATGAAATGCACACGAGGAGTGCTCTAACACTAACATGACCTAAGGGTCTAGCGTTGGACTAGCCCATTTTCTAGAAAATTATCCGCTATTGTTGGACTAGCGAAGAAACCAGAATTAACCACAACTAGCGTTGGACTAGTGTGGCAACGATATACATATATTATAATAAAGCAAGTAAATAAGTAAATAAAAACATAAATTAAAGCGATAATCACATATAAGCAGATAATAGCACATAGGAGGACATAGCATATAAGCATGATATTCTAAATGCAAAATCTTAAGGAAAGTGAATAAAACACATAAGCACATAGCACACATAGCACATAAAAGCCCTAACTATTACACCGAGGAAAAGCCTAATTACAATCTAAAATGGGGAAATATATGAAGAATAGCCAATCTAACCTCTATTACATTTTCTATCTAAAATACAAAATTCTTTTGCTAAATAGATGAAAATATAAACTGTAACACCCTAGAAATTCATGTCAAAACCATTTATTTCATATTATCATGTCCATTAGAAAAAAAAAAAAAAAGAGAGGGGCTGAAATTTTGGAAAAAAAATATATATATAAGCAAAGTGTTGTACCTTCTTCCTTAGGAGTTATACCTAGTACATCTTGCAAGATTAATTATAGGATAACTAATGAAAATCACTTCTAATTACCTAGTGCCAAGTGGAGTCTTCCATGGTTAAGAAAGTCAAGACTTACTTTGGTTTTGTCTTGTTTTGATTGGCCACTATTTTTTCCAATTTATCTCCAATTCTTTTCATTTTTATTTAGCTTAGTTTTCTTTCTTTTTTCTTCATTGTGGCCGGCTGCTTCTCTCCCTTTTTCTCTCCATTTTCTTTCAATTTTCTTGGATCTTTTACTTCCATTTAATCATTTTTCAACCATAGAAATTGAGTGAAACTTCCTCCTAAGCAACAATCTTGTCTACCTAGAGGTATTTCCCATGAATTTCTCTTTTAATTTCAAGTGTAAGATTATAGTTTTTAGCTCTTAAGTTATGTTTTTTTTTTGGTTAAGTAAGATTGATTTTTGGCCATGAAAAGTGAAGTTTTATTCCATGAATGTAAAGCTTATAGGCTTGTATACTTGTAGATAGTGATTTAAACTTGAAATATCATGATTTGAGTGTGATTTGGTTGAAGATTTTTGGAGTAGAAATCTTGAATTTAAGTAGTAGTTGAATAACAGTCATGCTGGACCAGTTTTGGTAAAACTTTCATAACTTGGTGTAGATAACTTGGATTCGAATGATTCTTGTTGTTTTAGAAACTAGATTCATAGGGCTTTCAAACGGTATATAGCTTGCACGGTGGTTCATTGTGTATTAACCGCAGAAAGCTTGCAAAGTTGGCTGAAAATTCGGTTCTGCGTAAACAGTTTTGATGAAGAGCCAACTTGGGGGCTGATTTTGAACCTGTTCTAATTGGAATTTTAAGTGATGATCTTCATGAAAGTTGTAGCCCTATAAACGTACTTTCAAACCATGTAATCACAATTCCCTAGTTCTTAGTGGATTGACCCCAGAAATGGCACGAAGTTGGCTGAAAACCAACCCTGTGCAGATTTGGGTAATGATTCTTGGAGTAGGGATTTTGAATTTAAGTGGAATCTTGATTGAATTTGAGTTTAAATTGAACATAGAAGTTGTGGTACATGTTGAATGGATTGGATGGTTGATTTTTCTTGCAGGTTTAAAATTTTTGGGTTAGTCCGATTATAGGGGAAGTGCTGCCGAAATTTCGGTAAAACCTAGGAAATAAAAGTGATTAGGATATGATTTAAGACTTTATAAGCTGTAATTTAGTGATTTAAGCGTGCAGAAATTTTTGTAGACTAGTTATTAGTGAATTAAACCTTTCCGAGCCAAAACCCTAAAAGGTTAGGAAACCCTAATTTTGAAAACCCTAAACCCTAAGGTAAAACCCTAAGCTCCAAAACCCTAGAAATTAAACCCTAGAAAGACTTGGGGTATTTCTTGAATTTCCTTATGAACTTTCTTAGACTTTAGTCAGGATTTTTATACGATTATTTTCTCGTGAATTTCAGGATCCGGAAGTGAGACCCGACCGTATTACGAGATATTTTCTTAGACATCAGGTGAGTGTTCTTCTGTGTGCATGATGCATGAAATGCCATGTCATACTAGGCATTATTATTTCCATGCATGAAATGGTATGATTATACTTGACATGATTAACTAATGAAATGTGTTACTTGAGGAAAGATGTGTACTTTATCGCATCTATTCCGTAATGTGTTACATGCTTTCACTATCTAATGTGTTAATTGTGTTTGTGACTTCCGTGGTTAACTTCATTGTTTTCTCTGGTTAATCAAATTGGGAGCGTATGGGAGAGATATAAGGTGCTGGGCGTTATTCGGCGCGTGTTAATTTCATATCTGAGTAAAGTCCTGAAAAAGGCTAACTCATGATTGAATTTTTATTCTTGATCTTGGACTTCCGGGGCTAACTTTACCGTTACTCCTCGGTTAGTCAATCGGGAGCGTTTGGAGTGATATAAGGTGTTGTGGGTTATAGGTGCATGATATTCTTTCCTATATGAGTTTCATTCCTCTAAGAGGGTAACTCGGGATTGAATTTTTACAAGTATCTCGGATCTGAGCTTTTACCTCGGGCCGATACTCATGTTATCGTGTTCATGATTGATACTCCTGCGGTTGAGCATTTTCCCGTAGTGAACCTGTATCCTCCATTGACTACTTGTTAATTAAATTGTTCACAAATTGTTTATTTACTCGTTAAATGTTTTATCGAACAAAAATCACATATTACTGGTATGGTTGCATGACTTGAGCACTCACTGGGCTATTATAGCTCATCCCATGTATTTGTTTTCTTTAACCTAGGTTTCCAAAACTATCAAAGCTGGAGGAGCTGATTTTGAACCTTGTACATGTTTTGTTTCAGTATTTTGATAGTTTAAATGTATTGGTTTTTATTATAAATAGTATTTACATTTTGGGATGTAAAAACTCTTGTAATATTTATATTTTCAAGTTAATACTATGAATGTATTTATTTATGAGTGCATTTTATTTTAAGTTAAGTACGGATGGATGTTTAAGTGAGGGCGTGTTTGAGTCCTGGCGAGAGCTAGGCAGGCAGTCCGCTAAGCACTTTGGTGCGCCTCTGGGTAAGGTGGGGCTGTCACATAAACTATCTGTTACATTATCTATCTAAATACAAAATTTTTGTTAAATAGAACATTACCTATCTATTACATTTCTTTGAATAATTAAAAATTAAATTCAAATAAATAACATGACATAAATAAATAAATACTCACACATGAATAGAAATAATAAACACAAAAAGATGCATAAAAAAAACACATGAAAAAAAAAAACACATAGGAGCACGTAGGAGCACATAAAGAGACATTGAAAGGATAACAGAGATACCTCTCATTCGAAGACTCGGTATAAATTACTAATAAAATGAAAAAACATATTAAGGCACCACTATTTAAATAAATAAACCATTCATTAAATAATTTCATATTAAGCACCATAACCATGCCACAATAGTTCAAAGCAATTATAGCAATAATAAACAAAAAATAAAAAAATAATTAAATATGTAGGAAAAAATGAAAATTGTTTAGTTAAAAAAATAAATAAAAAAAATACAATAATACATAATTAAGCTTCTAACACACAAATAAGAATTACCAAAATAACTAAAAGAGAAATAAAGAAACTAATTTGATCATTAATTAGATAAAAGACCAAATTTTGGAACATTAATTATAAATTTAATAAAATAAAAATAAAAACATGAAAAGAAATAATTAAAAACCTTGAGGACTTAATTAAATCCCCTTTTTTTTTGGCAAAAATAAAAATGTTCCAAAGTTTTGGGTTAAAAGTGGAAATTTAGGCAAGCATTCTAGAGTAAAGATGTAATTTAACTAAAGGGTAAAATTACAATTTCAAACCATAGTTAAGGTAACAATATAAGTTACAACAAATTTAAAGGCTAAAATATAATTTCCAGCAAGCATAATGACAAAAATAAAAATTTCCAGCAAGTTTAAAAGCCAAATATGTAAATTATAGCAAGCCAATGGGATAAAACATAACTTATAGCAACAATTAACAAAAAAAATGCAATTTCAGCAAGGTTGGAGGGGCAAAAATGCAAATTCCTGCAACATTCAAGAGTGAAAAATGCAATTTTAGCAAACAGCTAAAATGCAAGTTCTAGCTACTTGGAGGGCAAAAATATAAATTCCAGCAACATTTGAGGGTGATAAAGTAATTCCAGCAAAGCATAATGTGATAGCCCCACCTTACCTAGAGGCGAACCAAAGGGCTTAGCGGACTGCTTGCCTAGCTTTCGCCAGGACTCAAATCAAGCACTCACTCACGACATCGAAACATACTTAATCCAAAATAAAATACATTCATATAATTCACTTGAAATTACAAGTATCACTAATATGTATTACACACTCAAAATTTACATAGTATTTACAATAATAGCCTAAACAATTGGGCTATCAAAATACATAAAACAAAACATTTACTATGTCCAAAATCAGCTTTTCCAGCTTTAATATTTTGGAAACCTGGTTAAAGAAAACGAATAAATGGGATGAGCTATAATAGCCCAGTGAGTGCTCAAGTCATGCAACCATACCAGTAACTCATGATTTTATTCGATAAAAATATTTAACGAGTTAAATAAACAATGTATGAAGCAATTTAATTAACTAGTAGTCAATGGCAGATACAGGACTCAACTACGGGAGCAAGCTCAACCGCAGAAGTAGCAAGTACTGAACATGTAACCATGACGTTGGGACCGAGATGATAGCTCAGGTCCTCGCCAAGAATCATACCAGTATAAACAAGCAAGTACCCTAACCACCATTCACCTGGTAACCTCCGTACAGGCTACCACATCCAGGGAGTAATCTCAACCTTGGAAGGGCCAACAAGCAAGAAAGTTCAATCCAGAGTTGGTCTCTTTGAGGAATTCAACTCAATTGGGAAAGAACAACACGCCCTAAAACACCCAGCACCTTATGACCTCCCAATCACGACCGGGTTGACTAACCGTGAAGTAACGGTGAAGTTAGTCACAGAAGTCTCAAGCACAATTAACACATTGGATAGTGAAAGCATGTAACACATTGCGAAATAGATGCAATAAAGTACACATCTTTCCTCAAGTAACACATTTCATTAAATAATAATCACAAGTATAACACAGCATTTCATGCATCACGCACACATAGAAACACTCACCTGAAGTGTCTAGGAAAATATTTCGTAAAATGGTCGAGTTTCACTTCCGAATCCTGAAATTCAAAAGAAATAGTCTTATAAAAAACCTGCCTAAAATCTAAGTAATTTAATAAGAAAATTCAAGAAATACCCCAAGTCTTTCTAGTGTTTAATTTCTAAGGTTTTAGAATTTAGGGTTTTACCCTAGGGTTTAGGGTTTTCAAAATTAGGGTTTTCAAAATTTCTGGGTTTTTGCTCGGAAAAATTCGATTCACTAATAGTTCATCTTCGGAAATTTCTGCACGTTCAAATCACTAAATTACAACTTATATAGCTTTAAATCATAGCCTATTCACTTTTTACTTCTTAAGTTTTACCGAAATTTTGGCAACATTTCCCCTATAATCGGACTAACCCAAAATTTTAACCTGCAAAGAAAACAGCCAACCAACCCAATTTCAAGTAGTTCTATAACTTTCATATCAAAATCAATCCAATTTCACTCAAATTTGCCATCAAAACACATGAACCACACCAAAGATCTTCAACTAATCACTAAATTCTTGTCATCTCAAGATTCAAACACTAGCTATAAGTCATACAAGCCCATAAACATCATAATCATGGAATAAAACTTCATTTTCATAGCTTAATCAATCATGCTTAACAACAAGAACATGGGTATAAATCTACATAACTACAACTTATACTTGGAAAGAATAAGGAAAGTTCATGGTAAATACCTTCAACGAGTCAAGATCTTTGCTTAGAAATGAGTTTAATTCACTTTCAATGGATGAAAAGTGATCAAAATGCAGAGAAAAACTCTAAGAAAATGAAAGCAAAAGAGAGGAAAAGAGAGAAGAGAGGGCCGGCTATGAGAGGAAGAAAAGAGAGAAAATAAGGTAAGTAAAATAGAAAAGAAATGAAGAAAGAATTGGTAAAAGAAATGACCAATCATAACAAGACATACTTAAGTGTAGGGCTTTGACTTTCTTGCACCTTAGACTCCACTTGGCTAAGCATAATTAGGGGTAGGTTTTAACATTTATCTTCCATTTATCTAGCAAGACATCTAGGGTACAACTCTTATAGGATAAATTACAACATGCTACAATATAAAAGAAATCATTCTAGTATTTAATTCTACTAATTTCGGTTCTCTCTTTTTTTTTTTCTACTAATGGACATAATGCGAATTAAATGGTTTTGCATGAGTTTCTAGGGTGTTACACATAATGGCAAAAATAAAATTTTAGCAAGGTTGGGGGACAAGAATGCAATTTTCAGCAACATGAGGGACCAAATTTACAATTTCCAGCAACATTCAAGGGTAATAAAGTAATTCCAGCAAAGTATAATGGCAAAAATAAAATTTCAGCAAGGTTGGGGGACAAGAATGCAATTTTCAGCAACATTAGGGACCAAATTTACAATTTTCAGCAACATTCAAGGGCTAAAATACAATTCTAGCAAACTTAGGAAGTAAAAATGAGAACTAGAGCAAACCTGGGGGGTAAAAACACAATTTCAGCAAGGCTTAAGGGACAAAATTGCAATTTCCAGCAACATTCAAGGACTAGAATACAATTCCAGCAAACTTGGGGAGTAAAAATGAAAACTAGAGCAAACCTAGGGGTAAAAACGCAATTTCAGCAAGACTTAAGGGACAAAATTGCAATTTTCAGCAACATTCAAGGACCAGAATATAAATCCAGCAAGATTTGGAACTAAATTGAAATTAATAGGACCTAAATAATGAGAAATTAAAATCTAGAGGGCCAATCTACAAATATTAAGGATCTAGATGCAACAATTAAAAAACATTCATGGTAGAATAAAAGGCTAACCAAAATTCTAGGGGCTAAAACACAAATACTAATCTAATACAAATAATAATAAAAAAAAGTAAAAGAAGCTAACCAAAACTACGTCGTTTTACGTCAAAACAACATAGTTTTGGCCAACACTTTTTTTTTTATACAATTTTCTCCTTTTTTTCTTTTTCTTTCTTTTTTCTTTCTTCTTTCTTTCTTTTTTCTTCCCTACTTCTCCATGTAGACACCAAATTTTGACACACCCTTTATAAAAAGAAAATGTATTTTACTTCATTTGGGGATACTTTTTATTTTTCGGGGGCTAATTGTAATTTTTGTATATATTATGTCTAATTAGATGTATCAAGGGCAAAATAATAATTTCACAACGTAAATATTATTTTATTTTTATTTTATTTTATTTCATTTCCTAAATACATAGTTTTACTATTTTATCATTATTTCTAATTTTAATGATTTTTCGGAGTCATTTAGTATTTATTTAAAATTTTAGTATTTTTTAATTTAATGGCATATTTCCCAATGCTTTTTTTAACGAGATTTTTCAAGTGAAAGATTTTGTATGTGCATTTTATATATTCATAAATTTTTTGCATAAATTTCATGATTTTTAAATTTCACCTAGTATTTATTTCAATATTTTACCTTTTTTCTATTAATGACACATTTTTTAATGTTATATTAATTTTGAATTTTGCGGTAAATTTTATTTACTCGTTCTTATAACTCTTAAATTTTAGTATTTTTCTTATGGATTTAGGGAGTCCAATTATCTTTTATTTTATTTTATTTCGTTTGTTTTTGCTTTATTTCCCTTGCAAATTTCTTTTTTTTTAAAAGAAAAAAAGAAATAGAGAGCCAAACAGCAGCAATGTTGGTTACTGCTGTTTGCTTTCTGCCATGGCTGCTAGCAGCCATACTTTCTCCCATTATCAAAACTACTCTATGGTTGGAACAACTATGCAGTACAAATGTGCTTCAGTTACATGAAATTTTGACCATCGAAACGTGCGAACTGGACTTTGATGACTTCATAAGAATTGTAGATCATTGTCTTAGCTTCAAAATGCTTCATGAATCACCTTAATCCAATATCTCTAGCTCAAGTTATTGCCAACTAACTGAAATATGCCCAGGCTGCCAAACTGTTTCTTTTCCAATTCTTCTTCCCCCATTGTTTCTTTGCACCACTTTGAGGATTTCTTGACTTTAACTCATCACCAACTTCAAATCATCTCAAAATATCATCCAATTGCTATCCAAATTGATCCAAATTGGTGATGCAATGTACAAACCCTACAAAAATGACATAAAATCACATGTAAATCGCACCTTTACACAATTTGGCATTCAAAACACAAATGAGAAGAAATAGCTAAGAAATAGAGGAAAACTCATAGAAAAACCCTAAAAACCTACCCTAAAAATCTACTAAAAAATAATGCACTTTAGTACTTATTAGAGTTTTAAAAAATTTAATGAAAAGTCATTTTAGAAATTGTAGAAACATACCCGTGGTGCTACCCGCTCGCGAGTATGTCCTGTAAGGCTTTTGTCCCGAGCCGTGGGGTCACCACACATTGCGTTTATAGCTGCAGCTATGGTTCTGATCCTAGTCGTGATGTTACCCGCGCGCAGGTAGACCTGCAGCAAGGAAATGCCATGAATCCGTGGACGGATCCGCGGGAATAGTCCCGTGGATTCAACTTGAATAGTAGCACCGAATTTTTATTATTTTGGAAAAAGCGATTTTTGAAAATTTTTGTGAAAAACTCTTTCCAATTTTAATTGTTAGGTTTTGGAAAGTTAAAATTTCGAAACCTACACCTTCTATAACTATAATTTTTGTGACAAATAAATTCAAGAGTATTAATCTAATTTATTTAGACCATGTGATTTATGACTAGAATTAAATAAACAAATTTATTGAATTGTTAAATTGAATGATAGCATGGTGGATGATTATGGACTATACCAATGTGATTGAATGTTTATTATTTCTATTATGGTTGGCTTATATTGGTTTTAAAAATAGGACCTGCGTGTCCTGTCTTCTCTATTTTTCTGATGTAATTCTCTTCTCATCTAAACTCCTCTCGAATGTAACTCGAGTTTTCTTGATCAATACTTGTAATGTACATAGTATAGGTTAGGAATAGGTATATTTTCTGAATTGTTTAGATTAGAATTACATATGTAAGGTACAAGAAGATAGAGATGGCACCAAGGTGCAACCAAAGAGGTGCATCAAGGAGTTGATACATCCCTTAGGAATTTTGAACAAATATTTTCTTCAAGGCTTGAAGAAAATTAATAGTTAAAGTCTATAATCATCCACGTTTGTTATGCTTTTATTTTGATGTGTCGATATATTTTAATTGCATGATATGATGAGACATTAATATTTAAAATAAAATCCCTTAAAATAAAATCCCTCAACCTAAATATTAAGTGGTGCTACCCGCTCGCGAGTATGTCCTGTAAGGCTTTTGTCCCGAGCCGTGGGGTCACCACACATTGCGTTTATAGCTGCAGCTATGGTTCTGATCCTAGTCGTGATGTTACCCGCGCGCAGGTAGACCTGCAGCAAGGAAATGCCATGAATCCGTGGACGGATCCGCGGGAATAGTCCCGTGGATTCAACTTGAATAGTAGCACCGAATTTTTATTATTTTGGAAAAAGCGATTTTTGAAAATTTTTGTGAAAAACTCTTTCCAATTTTAATTGTTAGGTTTTGGAAAGTTAAAATTTCGAAACCTACACCTTCTATAACTATAATTTTTGTGACAAATAAATTCAAGAGTATTAATCTAATTTATTTAGACCATGTGATTTATGACTAGAATTAAATAAACAAATTTATTGAATTGTTAAATTGAATGATAGCATGGTGGATGATTATGGACTATACCAATGTGATTGAATGTTTATTATTTCTATTATGGTTGGCTTATATTGGTTTTAAAAATAGGACCTGCGTGTCCTGTCTTCTCTATTTTTCTGATGTAATTCTCTTCTCATCTAAACTCCTCTCGAATGTAACTCGAGTTTTCTTGATCAATACTTGTAATGTACATAGTATAGGTTAGGAATAGGTATATTTTCTGAATTGTTTAGATTAGAATTACATATGTAAGGTACAAGAAGATAGAGATGGCACCAAGGTGCAACCAAAGAGGTGCATCAAGGAGTTGATACATCCCTTAGGAATTTTGAACAAATATTTTCTTCAAGGCTTGAAGAAAATTAATAGTTAAAGTCTATAATCATCCACGTTTGTTATGCTTTTATTTTGATGTGTCGATATATTTTAATTGCATGATATGATGAGACATTAATATTTAAAATAAAATCCCTTAAAATAAAATCCCTCAACCTAAATATTAAGTCAAGAATAAAGTTGCCTTCCATTATTATAACAAAAATGAAGAGTTGCTATTAAGTGTTGACTTGTTGGCCTTCGCCAAGGTCACCTTACTCGATATATGTTTTTGTTATCAGATTTGATCTCTGGATAATGGGTATGATTTAAAAAAATACATAACTTGTTAACCTTCATCAAGGTTATGATATTTTTGAGGCAGTGTTGGGTAACACATAATGTGAATATCAAGAGTTGGTACTCAACTATCTAGGAGTCATAAAAGTTGTGATTGGTAAAAGTTACCTACCTAATCGAAGTTATCTTTGGATTGTTGGCCTTCGTCAGGCTCAAAGTTACTTAGATGGGATCCTAGTCCACTAGGAATTTCTAACGAATTCCTGAATCAATGTTGAGAGTTATTGATTTGAAGTAAAATAGGGGGAGCAAACCAAATAAATTTTCGAGTCCACATTTTTGGTTTGCATATGTAATATAAAACAAATACTTATTTTCTGTCTTTACTTTTTGTATAATGTCTAACGTAAATCTGCTACCAATTCTTAACAATAAACTCAATGAAACCAATTTTGAGGACTGGAATATCAATTTGAGAATTGTTCTCAAATATGAAAAAATTGAGTATGTTCTCGATAAACCCAGGCCCCCTCCTCCTCCTGCTATTGTATCGCCTGAGGACATGAATGCATATGAGATGCACAAAGCTGATAATGATGCTACAACATACATCATGTTAGCTTTTATGACCTTGGCTTTGTAAAAGCAATACTTTAGATGGATGCTTCGTCAATGATTGTGTATTTAAAAGAGATGTTCAATGCACAAGCAAGGACTGAGAGGTATGCGACCTCAAGGGAGCTCTATTAGTGCAAGATGGTAGAGGGATCTTCAGTAACTACCCATGTATTGAAAATGATTGGGCTAATTGAAAAATTAGCTGATCTAAGACACGTCTTTGACAATGAGATAAGTATTGACTTAATTCTACAGTCCTTCCCTGAGGGCTAATCACAATTCATCCTGAACTTCAACATCTGAAAAGTTGAGTGCATATTGATTGAATTGATGAATATGCTCAAGACTGTTAAGCCCAATCTTAAGAGGGAGAAGGGCACTGTTATGCTTGTCTCGGGCTCCAAGAAGAAGAAGACCAATTTTGGGCTTAAGAAGTCCAAGAAAAAGAGAACCAAGCCTAAGGGTGGGGTTAAGAAGGACAAACCCAAGGGCACATTGTAACACCCTAGAAATGCACTTACAAGAGATATTTTCTTATTTAGGGTTAAGTGTTAATCCTTGATTTATTAGTTGGAAGATTTCTTGAGTTAATTAGGTTAATTAGCTAAGATTTTCATTATTAAGCAAGAACACTTAAGTACTAAAGTTAGAATAATTTTACTTGACCATTTAATTTATATTAGTGTTTAAATTTTGATTAGCTCATTTTACTATTTTCTAGTCTTTTGACTACTTGAATTTTATCTCAATTTTACTCAAAAATTTCACTTATTTTCTTGCTTTATTTTCTTTTCCCTTGGCTGAAATTTTTCTCTTTCTTTTCTTTTTCTCTTGGCCGAAAATTCTTCTCTCTTCTCTTTTCTTTTTTTGGCCGAAATTCTTTTTCTTTTTTTCTTTCTTCTTTATGGCCGGATTTTCTTTTCCAATTTTACTCTATTTTTGCTTTAATAATTTGTGTTTTATTATTGTTAGTATTAAGTGATAAGAGGGTATTGAGCTCCACCAATCAAATTAATCCAAGTTAGCACCTCTTGCATTAAAAGACCACCTTTTTACTTTACTCTTGTGAGGTTTTAATTGGTTAATCATTTTCCCACCTTTTCTTCATTTCTTTTCCATTTTTCCTAGACTATTTCTTTCTCTTTCTTCTCCCTCTTGGCCGGCCATCTCATTTTCTCTTCTTCTCTCATTTTGCTCTCAACTTCTTCAAGTTTTCTCTCTTAAGTTTGGGCAAATCCACCATAGGAAGTGAGCTTCTTTCCTTTCTAAGCAAAGTTCTAAGCATATCTAAGGTATTTACTATGAACTTTTCCTATTAATTTCATGTTTTAATTAGTTTTTATGCAAGTTTAAGACCAAGATTCTTGTTGATACTACTTGGAGAAATTAGTTAGAATTTGAGATTTACTTGCTAGATAAAGTGTTCTTGTGGTTAGATAGACTAGTATATGGCCTTTAAACCTTGAAATTTCATGTGTTATATGTTGTTTGGTTGAAGATTCTTGGAGTAGAATTCTTGAAATTTAGTGGAATTTTGATTGAATTTGAACTTGAGTTGAACATAAAAGTTGTAGAACTTGTTGAATTGGGTTGGATTGTTGATTTTTCTTGCAGGAAAAAAATTTGGGTTAGTTCGATTTTAAGGGGAAATGCTACCGAAATTTTTGTAGAATTAAAAGAAGAAAAATTGATAAGTGAGATTTTAAGCCTAGAATAGGTTCAATTGAAGGAAATTGAAGTGTAGAAATTTTAGAAATGATCTAGTGATAGATTAAATTTTCTTAGAATAAGTAAACCCTAAACCCTAGAAACCCTAAAACCAAAACCCTAGAAATAAGTGGGGTGTTTTCTTGAATTTTTCTTACTAAATTTACTAGCGTTTTACTTGGGTTTTCATTATATTTTATTTCTTTTAAATTTCAGGGTCCGAAAACGCATCACGACCATTTTACGAGATATTTTCTTAGGCATTCCAGGTGAGTGTCTTTATGTGTGCATGATGCATGAAATGTTATGTGCTACTTGTAAATATTGTGTTACACTTGCAAATATTATGTGATAAAATGTGCTACTTGAGGAAAGATGTGTACTTTATCGCATCTATTCCGTAATGTGTTATATGCTTTCACTATTCCACGTGTTACTTGTGCGTGAGACTTCCGTGACTAACTTTATCGTTACTTCACGGATAGTCAACTTGGACAGGTTTGGGAGGTTATAAGGTGCTGGGTGTTTTAGGGCGTGACGTTCTTTCCCTTTTGAGTTGTGAATCCTCAAAGAGGCCAACTCCGGATTGAACTTTCTTGCGTGTTGGCCCTCCTAGGTTGAGAGTACTCCCTGGATGTGGTAGCTTGTACAGAGGTTATAAGGTGAATGGTGGTTAGGGCTTGCGTGATAAAAACTGGCATGTTCTTTGATAAAAGACCTAAGCTATTATCTCGGTCTAAATGTCATGGTTACATGATCAGTACTTGCTTTTCCTGCGGTTGAGCTTGCTCCCGTAGTTGAGCCCTGTATCTGCCCTTGACTACTTGATAATTAAATTGTTCATATCTTGTTTATTTAACTTATTGATTATTTTATTTACTAAAATAATGAGTTTTGATATGATTGCATGACTTGGACATTTGTCGGGCTATTATAGCTCATTCCTTTTATTTGTTTTCCTTTACTTAGGTTTCCTGAAAAATTAAAGCTGGAACGACTGGTTTTTGATTATTATAAATGTTTAGTTATTGTAATAGCCAAACTGTGTTAGGCTATCTTTGTGAAAATCATGTATATTATGACATGTAAACTTTTGAGGTGACTTGTACCCTTTAAGTAAATAATATGAGTGTATTTTATGTTATTCTATTTTATTTTATTTTAGTTTATTTATTTTGAGTTAATTACGCTCGGAGGTTTGCGTGAGTACTGTAAGGTAATAAGGGGAGTAACGTAGCGGAAAATTTAAAAATTTATTACCTTAGCCATGGATCTCTTTGATGTAATCTATACGATTAAAGGGTGTTTAGCACAAATACCTCAAGCATAGAAGGTTTCTATGCTTCAAAGGGCAAGATCCTATTCGATGAAGGTGTTGATCTACCATGAAAAGCCCTCCAAGTGTAGAGCCTCCAACGGTATCCACACGAACACGATCTTTAGGAACCTTTGGGCTTGCTTGCCTTGCCTTTCGAGTGCTAGCTCCCTTGAATGATTCATGAAGAACACAAGAAGAAGAAAGAAGTTGAAACCCTAACAATTAGGGAAGGAGGTGTGGCGTTTTTCTTGGAGAGAAAAACCGCCACCAAGCTCTCAATTTTTCTCTCTCTAATTTTTGTGTTATGTTTCATCAATCAATCAAGAGTCAAGGCATGGACTTATTTATAGATGTAGTATCCTAGTCTTTTAAGGAAACAAGAGCAATTGGAAACCAAGAAGGTTTAGGAAGCTTACCTTAAACTAATCCTATTCCTTTAGGAAACCTATTCCAAAAGGAAACCAAATAGCTTCTTAATTCCTTTTAGGAAACTAATTTCCATCAAGACTTAGAATATTTATAATTAAGTCCTTTAAGTTAATTTATCACATAAATTAACCCCATAAGTATCTTATACTTATCTTAATAACAATTTAACCCAAAGACCATGTTCTTATTGTGTGTGACCCATTAGGTTCCATTCACGTTGGCAATAAGTACAAATTATAACTCATTAATTAATTAATTAAGAGCTAGATAAATTAACACTTTAATTTATCATTAATTCACTAATTAATTAATTTGTACTTATAGATCATGAGTGGCGTCTAGCAATGCATCATGACCACCCAAGTGAATAGGAAAGTCATATGGTAGACTACACCTATCAATGACAATGTTACCGTGTAATTAATATCCTTTCACCACACTATATCCCAATTAGTCTAAGAGTGTAGTGCGCACTCTTTAAATGACTAATTAACAATTTCTTGTTCCCGAAATATAACTTTCCATAAAAGTATAACCTTGAAACTCTTTCAAGTCATACTTTCACTTTTGCGCAAAAGATTCTTTAAGTCATATTTCAACAAGTGGCCAATCCGGGATATACTCTCCCATAATAAGGAGTGGTGAATCCTATATCGATTACTCACTATCCTTCCATGCTTCATACTATACCCAATCTCTACCGTATGGGCTACTCTTTTACGAGCACCGAACAATAGAGTCAAAGCATAGCAATCCACACTCAAGATACTATGGTAATCTCAAGTCTAAGGATCACTTACACCATTGCCATTAAGAGTATAATTCATTAGCACTATGAATAGTAACTCTCGGCGGATCAATCCAATGAACTTGTTCTCTAACAAGCATCCACATACCAGCTTAGGTGTCATACGCCATAGTTGACGAGATCAACTACTACTTACCATAAGTAGAGGCAAAGTATGTGCTAGTCTTCCCATATTAATGATGTCCAATCTCATTAATACTATGACTAGGGATGTTTAAGAATATAACTTAATGTGTAATAAGAGTCTCATCATTGTAACTCTTACAATCTCTTATACACAGTTAATATTCTATGGACTTTATCAAATAAACAAGTAATATTAATAACAAGTATTAAATGACAAAGAAAATGCCACATATATAAGTATAACACGAAATAAGCGTAATAAAAATCCCAAAAACTAACTTGGTTTTAGGGCATACACTAACAAGTGCGTGATTCGAGTCCTGGCGAGAGCTAGGCAGGCAGTCCGCTAAGCCCTTTGGTGCGCCTCTGGGTAAGGTGGGGCTGTCATACACATGCTTCCATTGCAGACAAGATGGGCATTGGAAGAGGAACTGCAAGGCCTACCTTGACTCTCTGAGGTCAAAGAAGCTTGGTGAAGCTTCAACCTCTGGTATGTTTATGATTGAAATTAATTTATCTACTAATCAAGATTCATGGGTATTAGATACCGAATTTGGATCTCATATTTGTAATAATATGCAGGGTCTTAGAGATAGTAGATTTCTAGCAAAGGGAGAGGTTGAGCTACTCTCTATGCCCACTGGGCTTAATTTAGAATTAAGAAACTATTATTTTTGTTCCCGTACTTACTAAGAACAACATTTCTATCTCTTTGTTAGATTTGGATGGTTTTACTATCATTCAAAAGAATAAAAGTTGTTCTTTTTCACGTGATGGTATTACTTATGGTATTGGTACATTAATTAATGGTTTATATATTCTAGATGAAAAAAAGTCCATTCTCAACATAAACACCAAGAAACAAAAATTAGATATTGTGAACCAATCATATCTTTGGCATTGTAGACTTGGTCATGTAAATGAGAAACGCATATCCAAGTTACATAAAGATGGATGCTTGGACTTGTTTGATTATAAATCATTTGGGACATGCGAATCTTGTTTGCTTGGGAAGATGACCAAGACACATTTTACCAGAAAGGGTGAATGTGCTAGTGATCTTCTTGGGCTTATACATACTGATGTTTGTGGCCCAATGTCAATCCATGCTAGAAGTGGTTTCTCGTACTTCATCACTTTCACGGATGACCATTCCAAATATGGTTGTGTGTTTCTAATGAAGCACAAATCTGAGACCTTTGAAAAGTTCAAAGTCTTTAGAGCTGAAGTAAGAAACAACTCGGCAAGAGTATCAAAACACTTAGATTTGATCGAGGTGGAGAATACTTAAGAGTTCCAACAATATCTAGAGAAAAATGGGATTATTCCTCAATGGACTTCTCCATACACATCACAACTCAATGGTATGTCTGAAAGGAGAAATCGTACTTTGTTGGATATGGTACGTTCTATGATGGGCCATGCATCTCTTCCTAGTTCGTTCTGGGGTTATGCCTTAGATTCCGCCTCCTTACACTCAACCGTGTTTTGTCTAAATCTATCGATACCACACCTTATGAGATTTGGTATGGTGAAAATCTCATCTTAACTACTTAAAGTTATGAGGTTGTTCTGCTTTTGATGAAGCAAAATATGTCAGACAAGTTGGAAGCTAGGTCTGACAAATGCATGTTTGTGAGATATCCTAAAGATAGTCGATGATACTACTTCTACAATCCCCTTGAGCAAAAGGTGTTTGTCTCAAGACACGCTATCTTTCTAGAGAAAGAATTTATTCTTGAAAGAAGCAATGGGAGACAAGTAGAACTTGAAGAAATTCAAGAACCACAAAGTAGTCAACAATTAGAACAAGAGCTTGCGCCACATGTTGATGCTCAAAATACACAAGAACTTTGTAGATCTAGTAGAACAAGTAGTTTTAATGTTATACATCATGGACAGTTATATTTTTGCAACAAGAAAATATAAATTAGTTATTTAAAAGTATGCATTATACTTTTTAGACTAATTGGGATATAGTGTGGTAAAAGGATATTAATTACACGGTGATATTGTCATTGATGGGTATAGTCTACAATATGACTTTCTTATTCACTTAGGTGGTCATGATGCATTGTTAGACGCCACTCGTGATCTATACATATGAATTAATTAATTGTAAATTAATGATAAATTAAAGTGTTTAATTTATCTAACTCTTAATTAATTAATTAATTAATGAGTTATAATTTGTACTTATTGCCAACTGATTGTGAGTTTAGGTTATATCAAAATATAGCAATAAATTCACTTAAAATCACACAAACAAGGAATAAAATTTATAACCTAATACTCGTTCTGCAAGTGCATGGGTCAATTGTAGTTGTGATGAGTATTAGGGTCGATCCCAAGAGGAAACGTGAACTAGCAATTACCAACACTACTAACTTTCTTTATTGTCTAAACAATCAAACTTAGAAGTTGGTGAAATGGTAGGAAATTCAATTTCAAGTAAACAAACAATGAAGAAACTAGTTAAACAAAGTTGACTAGGCTTAAGAATCCACCAAGTATGAAAGTTTAGCTTATGGCCATGATGATTTTTATCCATGTTTAGGATTCAATTCCAATTTTACTCCAAACTAGATCTCTCTACGAATGGAAGACTACCAATTCATGAGCTTTCCTACTCTTGTGGTAAAGTCTAGCATGCATTAGTTCATTAAACTATGAATTGTGGCTTTAATCCTTAATCCACCTATGTGAATCACTACTCTCGTGAGATTCAACATAAGTTTCATTTACTCTTTCCATTGTTAAGTGCAAATCCCTTTGTCAAATAACAACTAAATGACTTGAAGTTGGAAGCTAATCAACAACAAGTGTTAACGACCAAGTAAATGAATAAACAAGAATAAATAGGCCATAAACCAATTCAATCATATTAGAGCTTCATCCTAAACCTAGTAGAAATCAACTTAGTTCAACATATTTAAGATAAACTTAAGCACATTGACGTGGTGTAGATTAGGTATAAAAAAATCAAGTCAAGTATACACACAAAAGTCAAGTAATAAAACCTAATCTCCTAACTTTTACCGCAAGTATACGGGTTGTTGTAGTATAGGAAATTAGGGTCGAATCCCTTAAGGAACCAACAAGATGCAATTACTAGAGTTTTATCACGTTCTTTATTATCTAAGCAATGATTAAATTGAACAAGGTTTGGTTGAATTTCAAATTAACTAGGAGAAACTTATAAAAATGCAAGAATTCTTGTAGAAAAATATTTAAGAAGGAATTCTAGGGTTATGAATCTACTAATGATTGATATTAAGTTGTAGAGATTAACACTTGCCACGTTGAACTTGCTTTGTTTAGGAATGCAATTCCATGTACATCAAAACTTGCTTTCACAATGAGTTGATTCAATCTACCTACTACCGTGATAGAGTTTTTGTGGAAATGCATGAATTGCTTCATCAAGTCCTCATAAGCATAACACTATTTTCATGTGCTAATGCTTAAGCTCAATCATTCATTTTCTATTATTAAGAACAAACTTAATTGATTCCTAATAACTAAGATGCTTTGCATGTGATGGCCTTTCAAATACAAAGAGTTAAAGCTTGAATAATTGAAGAAACAAGAGCAAGAAAGGGCAAGGTTAATCAAAAACAAGTATTGATATTAACGCATTAGTATCATCAAAACCCTAGAATAAGAATTTAGCTCAACATGGTTGTTTCCAAATCAATACACATGATTTGAACACAACTAGCCATAGCAATCAAGTTAAATGAAATAGAAAAAGTTGAAGAAAGTTTATTTAAGATGGAAATGGCTTCAAGGCTTGTATTTCTTTCACAAGAATTGTTACAAGGATTTTTGAACAAGAAACTCTCTTAAACTCACAATATTTCTATTATGGTTTGAGAATTCTAACAATTCTCTACAAATTCCCTCCTAGCATATCCCAAACTCTTTACAAATGACTTCTATTTATAGACATGGATCCTACAAAACATTTTCCAACTTGCCATTTTGATAGGATCCCTTGGACGTCTACACAAGAGATGCATATTGATTATGAAGTTGGTGATAAAGTAGCTCGTGTGAAGCTTAAAGAGGCATTGATTGCTCGTGAACTTGGTGAACGAGCTAGAGAAAGTTGGCCAGATTGTCTGTACGAGTTTTTGATGCTAAGTGGATTTGGACTCAACTGAAGAGCTCGTTTGCCACTTGAGGTTATGGGTGTCATGGGCTTAATTCGTTAGTTTAATAGCCCAAGTTGTATCTTTAGTTGTAGGTTTATGTTATAGTGCAACTAGGGTTAAGTTAGTTTCCATATTTAGTTTATATCTTGATGTTTTGCGCCTCTTTTTAGAGGATGTTACTATTCACCCAAATTTTAGAACATTAATCAATAATATTGAGTTTTTCTCTTCAATTGTGCGCGAGTGCAAATTGAGTTTTCTTAGTTCTTTGGCTAAAGAACTACTCTTGATTGCTTGGCAAGGCGTTTGTTGAGTATTCAAGAATCTCGCTTAGGGTTCATCTTTGAAGGTTTGAATCTATCCAATAGGATTGTCGACTAGGTGTCTATACCACGTTGTTGGTTAGGGGTCTAGGATTGTTTCTTAAATGGAGGAGTTCAACGAATCTAGTTGAATTTGAAGCAAAACAATCCGAGTTGTTCTTGGGGTCTTTGACAAGTTACGAAGGGGTCAAGAAGATTGGGTTGCATACTTGGAATTTGAGAGTCTTGGACCGTCATCTCTTCCGTTGAACGCATCAATTGGTATCAGAGCCTTGGTTCATCTTGAAATCCAGGTTTTCTAAGCCAAATTTTCCTTTGGAAGATTTTGGTTATATCTTTTTTTTTCTTTCTTCTTGAATTCTTTCGTGTTTTGTTATCGTTCTTGTGGTGTCCTTCTGCGTTTGTTCTTGCTGTCCAATCTGTCCAACTTTGTTTCTCCGTGTTTCTAGTCACTTTAATTTGTGTTTTGTGTCTTTTATTCATGCTTTAAGGTAGTCCTTGTCTATAGAGTCGTTCTTGCTATTTGCATATCAAGAATTCTAGGTTTTTTTTGTGTGGTTTAAACTTGTTTTCTTGACATTTTTCAATTGTTTTTTGATGTTTTCATTTTTCTTGTGTTAAAACTTTTGAGAAAATTAAATCTTGGCCTAAATAAGAACCTTGAAATAATTTTCCTGAAAGTTACTCTTGATTTCTGGTAAAACAAATTTGTACTGTTCACGTACTGTAGCATCACTGTTCACTCGATGTTACTGTTCACTGCTAGGGTTACTGTTCACACGGCGGAGTACTGTTCATCACCTTTTACTGTTCATCCTTTTTTTTTTTTCCAGAAAATTTTTTTTTCAGTTTAAATTTTTTGTTTGTTGTTGGGAGTTGAATTTTGTATTTTGTGAGTTGTTTGTGTTGTTAAAAAAAGAGAGAGAGAGAGAGAGGTTGTTAGAATTGAAAAAAAAAAAAAAATTTGTGAGTGGAAAAAGGCAAAATTTTGAGATTCTATAAAAAAAGCCAAAAGTTGGGTGAAAAAAAAAAAAGTCTTGCACAAATAAAAGTCGTGCAATACAAAGGAAAGCGATAGAGGTGTGCAAGGTGATAAAAGCTAAGCACACGAACTAAACCAATTAAACTGAAGTATATTTGGCTGGAATATTGTCCTTGTGCAACCTAATAGATCTGTTGAAACATCCAGATCGTTGGACAGAGAACAACGATACGTACAAAAGTTTAATTGATCAGATTCTACTCTTCTTGTTTCTTAGAGTTTTGGTGGAGTTTCTTGTTATTTCTATTTGGACATAAGTGCATTAAAGAACTTTTGAAAATCAAGATTTCTACAAGAAAAAAACCACACACTAGGGGTGTCATACGTGCTTCTCAAATCTGAAATTTCTAGTGTCTTGATTTCTTGACTTTTATTTGGTTCAAACCTTACTTTAGGCTTCCATTTTCACTACTACTCGTCTTGAATACTTGATCGGAGTTTTTGTCAAGCTCAATTGAGCAGGTTCTTATCCAAAGGCATACAAGGTAAGCTCAAGGAGTGGTAAGAGGCTAAGGTGTGAGCTTATCATCGGGTAAAAGTCAAGTTTCATTGGTGTGATACACGTGTGAAGAGTGAATCACGAAAGGGAGTGAGTGAGGATATCTTTCTTGATTTTTTTTTTCTTGTGACACTAACATTTTTGTGCAGGTTTTCTACTTTTATTTTGATAGGTTTCTATTATGGGTGAACAAAATGAGCAAAGACTCAGTGCTTTAGAGTTTAACATGCGTGCCATGCAAGATGAATTTAGGCGTGTGTTCACCAAGTTGGAGGACATTGACTCAGCTCTCAAGGGAAAATCACATGTGACTCAGAATGCTCGAGGTGATGATTTTGATGATGGCTATGATTCTGAGGAAGTAGTGTCCCATCGAGGGAGGAGGGTTTCTCAACAATGTGATAGCAATTTGGGGAGCATAAAGATGAAAATTTCACTATTCAAGGGGATGAATGATCCAGAGGCATACTTGGAGTGTGAACGAAAGGTTGAGCACGTGTTTGATGTTCACAATTATTCTGAGGAAAAGAAAGTTCAACTTGCTACAGTTGAGTTTGTGGAGTATGCTAGCATTTGGTGGGATCAACTTGTGAAGTCTCGTAAGAGATGTGGGGATGAACCAATTCGCACTTGGGCTGCCATGAAGGTGATTATGAGGAAAAGATTTATTCCAAGTCTGTGATATCCCATATCGGTGGGAGTAAGAAAAAAAGAATAGTATATAACATCCTACCTTTGGACTACTAAATAACTTGGTTTAAGTATTTTGGGCCCGTGGTTTAAGCTCAAAAGTTATTGGGCCAGTCCAGACGCGGGATGTTACAAATGGTATTAGAGCGAACCTCGTGTGGTCTCTGCACGGGGTGAGACTGGGCCTATGATATTGGGCCAGACTACGCAAGGAAGTGAAGGAACTAAGTGCTGTGTGGGGCTAAGTGCTACGTCGATCTAAGGGCGGGAGCCACCTCTAGAGCCCGTACGAGCCACCTCTAGAATCCAACACAACCGAGTGGACAGTCCGGATATGAATTGGGCTTTGCGAGGATGTAAAGGCCTAAAGGAGGGGTGAATGTGATATCCCACATCGGTGGGAGTAAGAAAAAAAAAATATTATATAACATCTTACATTTGGACTACTAAATAACTTGGCTTAAGCATTTTGGGCCTGTGGTTTAAAAGCTCAAAAGTTATTAGGCCAGCCCAGACGCTAGATGTTACAACGGTGGGAGTAAGAAAAAAAGAATAGTATATAACATCCTACGTTTGGACTACTAAATAACTTGGCTTAAGCATTTTGGGCTTGCGGTTTAAAAGCTCAAAAGTTATTGGGCCAGTCCAGAAGCAGGATGTTACAAAGTCACTATTCGTGGGATTTGCATAGGAGGCTACAAACTTTAAAGCAAGGTTCTTCCATAGTTGATGAATACTATAAGGAGTTGGAGACACTCTTGATTCGTGCTGACATCCAAGAGGATGAAGAGGCCACCATTGCCCGATTTATAGCTGGTTTGAATTTTGAAATTGTAGATATTGTAGAATTACAACATTATGTGGAGCTTCAAGACTTAGTGGAAAAGGCACAAAAGATGGAGCACCAACTCAAAAGCAAGAGGAACCGAGGGTTTGGAGGGGCTCAAAGCCGTGGCACATGGAGGGACTCTCGAGATAGAAAGTTTGATCAAATGCCACAAAAGCCCAAGGAGACTTGGAAGAAGGGTGAGTCGAGTTTCATGAGCAATAAGCCAAGGGGTGAGAATTCTTCATCTAAGCCACCAAGCAAGGGAAAGATTGAAACTCCTATGAGGCAAAGTGATATTAAATGCTTCAAGTGTCAAGGTTATGGGCGTATTTTATCTCAATGCCCAACTAGAAGAAACATGATTATCCTTGATAATGGAGCTGTAGAGAGTGAGCATTCAAGTGATAATGAGATGCCTCCACTCGAAGGCCCTAGTGATGATGATTCTGTTGAAGGGGGACCTGAGGATGCCATTCCATCTAGTGGTGAAGTGTTAGTAACTAGAAGATCATTGAGCATCCAACCAAAGGAGGAGGAAGAGGAGATGCATAGGGAACATATATTCCACTCAAGATGCTTGGTTCAAGGCAAGGTATGCAGTGTTATTGTTGATTCTGGTAGTTGCACTAATGTAGCTAGTACCTTGTTTGTAGAGAAATTGAAGTTGCCTACAATTCGACATCCAAAACCATACTACTTGCAATGGTTGACGAATTTTGGAGATGTGAAGGTAACCAAGCAAGTGCTAGTGGCATTTGCTATTGGAGGATACAAAGATGAGGTACTTTGTGATGTAACTCCAATGCATGCATGTCACCTTATATTGGGTCGTCCTTGGCAATTTGATCGAAGAGTCTATTATGATGGTTTCAAGAATACATGTCGTCTGAATTGGAAGAAAAAGGAGTTCATCTTAAAGCCGCTCACACCATCAGAAGCTTATAAAGATCAAGTTAAAATAGCTGAAGAGTGTAACGCGAGAGTTAAGGAAAAGAATGCTCATGAGAGGAAGGAAAAGAGTGAAAATTGTTTGAGCATGAGTGGTAAAAATTCTAGAAAAAGTGACGTAGTTAGTGAGTGCAAGAGTGTTTTACTTGTGAGGGCTAATTCTCTTATACCAATGTACTCTCAAGAAGAGATTTATTTTGCTAACTCAGTTACCTATACTTTTCCTAGTGTTTTTGTGTTGTTTTTGCAGAATGATCCTCAAGTAAAAACGTCACATGATTGTTGCCTTGAAGTGAAGTTTGCAACCACCATTAAGTGTCCATTGAGCAAAGAAATTCAAGCCATGAGAAAGATTCACTTAAGGGGCGATGAACTAAGTTTTAACGCCACAATCTTGCAACACAATTTGCTAACTTTGATTGATTGGTGGTGAGGGTTTTTACGTTTTATTTGTTTGCGTTCTTTTTGTTTACATTTTGGATTTTGTTTACACTTAGTTTGTTTTAAATTACACATTACAATTTGTTTTATGTTAGATTATGATGGTTTAAGTGATTTGAAGTCTTTGTTGCATGATTATTCACATTGCATTGTTAGGACTAGGTTGTATTCAAGTATGCATGAATTCTATTTTGTAGTCTTGTGTGACTTTCAGCTTTGCTTAATTGAGTCTTCTAGTGTTATCATGCATGATTCTTCTATTTTGAATATTTATTTAAGTTCTTATGCATTAATTGAACATGTTTGTGTTAGTGTATGCCCTAAAACCAAGATGGTTTAAGGTGTTTTATATTTACACTTATTTATGTTATATTTATTCATGTGGTATTTTTCTTTATCATCTATACTTGTATTTCCATGTTACTTGTTTAATTGATAAAGTCCTTAGAATATTGATTATGTATTAGAGATTGTAAGGGGTTACAATTATGGGACTCTAATACATAAAGTCATATTCTTAAATATCCCTAGTCATAGTATTAATGAGATTGGACATCATTAATACGGATAGACTAGCACATACTTTGCCTCTACTTATGGTAAGTAGTAGTTGATCTCATTGACTATGGTGTGCGTGACACTTAAGCTGGTATGTGGATGCTTGTTTGAGAACAAGTTCATTGGATTGATCCGCCAAGAGTTTCAACAATAGTTGAACTCTTAATGGCAGTGGTGTAAGTGATCCTTTGACTTGAGATTACCATAGTATCTTGAGTGTGGATTGCTATACTTTGACTCTATTCCTCGGTGCCTGTAAAAGGGTAGCTCATAGGTTAGAGATTGGGTATAGTTTGAAGCATGGAAAGATAGTGAGTAATCAATATAGGATTCACCACTCCTTAATAGGAGAGTATATCCCTATATGGCCACTTGTTGGAAATGTTAACTCATAAATCTTCTGCAGAAGTGATAGTATAACTTGGAAGTAGTTTCAAGGTTATACATCATGGAGAGTTATATTTCTAGAACAAGAAAATATAAATTAGTCATTTAAAAGTATGCACTATACTTTTAGACTAATTGGGATATAGTGTGGTGAAAGGATATTAATTACACGATAACATTGTCATTGAAGGGTATGGTCTACCATATGACTTTCCTATTCACTTGGGTGGTCATGATGCATTGCTAGACGCCACTCATGATCTATAAGTATGAATTGATTAATTAGTGAATTAATGATAAATTAAAAGTGTTTAATTTATCTAGCTCAATTAATGAGTTATAATTTATACTTATTGCCAACGTGAATGGAACCTAATGGGTCACACACATAAAGAACAAAATCTTTGGGTTAAAATGTAATAAAGATAAGTATGAGATACTTATGGGGTTAATTTATGAGATAAATTAACTTAAAGAACTTATTTATAAATATTCTAAGTCTTGCAGGAAATTTGTTTCCTAAAAGAAATAAAGTAACTAATTAGTTTCCTTATGGAATAGATTTCCTAAAGGAGAAGGATTAGCTTAAAGTAAGTTATCTAAACCTTCTTGGTTTCTAATTAGCCTTATTTCCTAAAAGACTAGAATACTTCCTCTATAAATAGGTTCATGCTTTGACTCTTGAATTGTTGTTGCTACACAAAAAGAAAACTAGTGAGAGAAAATAGAAAAAGAAAAGGCACGCCTCTCTCTCTCTCTCTTGGCGTCTCTCTCTCTCTCTCCTAAGTGTTAGGGTTTTTCTTCTTCTTGTGTTCTTAAATAATTCAAGGGAGCTAGCACTCAAAAGTCAAAGCAAGCAAGCCTACAAGGTTCCCAAAGAAGTTGTTCGTGTGGATATCGTTAGAGGCTCTACGCTTGGAGGGCTTTTTGTGGTAGATCAAACATCTTCTTCGAAGGATCTTTGCCTAGTAGCATAGAAATCTTCTGTGCTTAAGGTAATCTTCATGCAAACCCCCTTGTAAATCATATAGATATGTCAAAGAGATCCATGGTTAAGGTAATAAATTTTTATTTTTCCGCTGCGTTACCTATGCTATTACCTTACAGTTTGGTTATCTTATGTCATTAGATCGCTTATGTTAGTGATCTGTCCAAGTATTTTCATTGTTGTAAGTATTCTTGATTCTTGTTTATGTGTTGAGTTTAGCACTTCTAGTTGTCACATGTATACATCCTTGGATTTGGTCATTGGTTATGATGAGTCCAACTTAGTTCATTCTATTTTATCAAGTTTCATTGTTGATTCATCAAGTGTTTTTAGTATGTTGCATCTATACTCGTTAGCTTTAGTTCATGTGTTTAAGGATTATGCACATCGTAGGGATTATGCACATCGTAGGGAGTTCATTGTCTTAAACTATGATCTCACTTGTTTAACTATCTTACTTGTGTATGATTCTCATAGTTCTGATTACGTGTGTGTGGAGGTTTACCTTGTTGAAGGTGTGTGTCATGATTTGATTTTAAGTTTACATGGTACTTATTATAGTTTTCATGATGTAGGCGATTCAAGGATGAATCTTCGCGAGGAAGGAGGGAATGATAGGATCCCTTGGACGTCTACACAAGAGATGCATGTTGATTATGGAGTTGGTGATAAAGTAGCTCGTGTGAAGCTTAAAGAGGCATTGATTGCTCATGAACTTGGTGAACAAGCTACAGAAAGTTGGCCAGATTGTCTATACGAGTTTTTGATGCTAAGTGGACTTGGATTCGATTGAAGAGCCCGTTTGCCACTTGAGGTTATGGGTGTCATGGGCTTAATTCGTTAGTTTAATAGCCCAAGTTGTATCTTTAGTTGTAGGTTTATGTTACGGTGCAACTAGGGTTAAGTTAGTTTCCATATTTAGTTTATATCTTGATGTTATGCGCCTCTTTATAGAGGGTGTTACTATTCATCCGAATTTTAGAACATTAATCAATAATATTGAGTTTTTCTCTTCAATTGTGCGCGAGTGCAAATTGAGTTTTCTTAGTTCTTTGGCTAAAGAACTACTCTTGATTGCTTGGCAAGGCGTTTGTTGAGTATTCAAGAATCTCGCTTAGGGTTCATCTTTGAGGGTTTGAATCTGTCCAATAGGATTGTCGACTAGGTATCTACACCACGTTGTTGGTTAGGGGTCTAGGATCATTTCTTAAAGGGGGGAGTTCAACGAATCTAGTTGAATTTGAAGCAAAACAATCCGAGTTGTTCTTGGGGTCTTCGACAAGTTACAAAGGGGTCAAGAAGATTGGGTTGAATACTTGGAATTTGAGAGTCTTGGACCGTCATCTCTTCCGGTGAACGCATCACATTTATATTCAATGAATTGGAATGATGAAAACCCTAGTTGAAGGTCTAAAAGTCTTCATTTGTACTTCCAATGCAATCTTCAACTTGCAAAACCTGTGTACAGTTCAAAAGTATACAAAAATAGCTAGAGGATGAAGCAAGTTGCAACAGTCAAAATTTGGCAAGTTGGTTGCGATACGTGGCTGGCGATACGCGACTAGTCGTCGGCATATCGTCATCCGCAGATCGTGTTTCCTGCTCCCACTTGTGTAAATTTTTGCTGAGTTGTCCCTCCAAGTGTCCTGATCCTTTTTTATGACTTTCTTCGTATTTTTGTTGATTTTTTCTAATTTTCCACATTTTGCTCATTTCATCTTCCAATAATTCTTTACCTTGACTGTTTCACTTAATTACCTTGATCTTGACCTTTCTTGATGAATATGCAAAAATAAATATTAGTTTGTGAATTAAATACTCAAAATAATAGTTTTAGACGCAAAAACCCTAATTCTGGAAAATAAACCCTACTGAATGAAAAGTGTTATTTAAAGTAAAAAAGTATAATAACTTTACTAAAAATACATTAAAAATACCAACTAATATATATACTAATATGGGCAAATTTTTCACTTGTCACACATAAATAAAAGTAAACAAGCATGCATGAATGAAACTAAAAAGAATAAGGTTAGAATTGCTCATTTGATAGATGAACTTGGCTCCAAAACGTGTTCTTGCATTTCATCAAACATGTTGAATACAAAGTAGTTCCTCCAAATTCTTGTTACAAGAATATGATTTTGCCTACTACAAAACTAAGAAAGAAAATCTACTCCAAGTATTTACAAGGAGTGCTCCTCCTACCAAGTTATGGTTTATACTCTTTCAAGCATAAAGCCAAGCATAACTTTCAATGACTACAAAGGCATCTATTTATAGAAATAACCCTAGCTCAAGTCCCTTTCCCAGTTGAAGATTTAATGATGAAATTTGATTCATTTTGCCTCAAAAGTCTTCCTTGACCTTTATGTTATCTTCTAGGGCAAAGAGAATGCGGCTGGACGTTGGATATATTTGAAAAAGAAGTGTGAACAAGCTACAAATTGGAAGAAGCTGAAATCTGCAAGTTGGCGTCGACCTGCGAGTGGGATCCGCAAGTGGCAACCCACGGATCGTGACCCGCGGATCGCTCCTCATTTCCAATTTTGCCCTTTTAAATTTTAGTTATTTCCATAATGCCCTTGACACATTTTTTCACACATAAGCCATAATTTCCTTGGTAGAATTTGGTGAAGAAAATATTTGCCGGAATTTCCAAACTTAAATGATAAAATTGGTACAACTTGAATCAACTTTGAATTTGATACTTCTTGAGTTTCAATTGATCCAAATTGTGTTTAATCATCATTTTCCTGCATAATCAAATAAACTTGGTCATTAATTTGCTCAAAATAATAATTCTGACTCAAAACCCTAATTTTCAGACTTAAAACCCTAATTTTGGAACAATCCTTTATTTGATGAAAAATAATGATATTGAGCCATTTTAATATCTAAAATATCAAAAGCATACTAAAAACATACTAAAATCATATATAAAACACTATACTAAAATAGGTAAATTTATCACTTATCAAACTCCCCTACACTTGAATCATTGCTTGTCCTCAAGCAATTGGAAAATCAAAAGATCAAATGATGATTCAAGGCTTGAAATAACAAGTGCCTCATTGTTGAATTCAATTCCACAATATAAAACAAATAGGCATTATGCAATTCCTTGTTAGATTTAATGCCAAGCAAAAGGGAAATAATTATATCAAGATTAAGGCTAATTTAACAAAATGTCTATGCCTTACTAAATTTTACATTGTAACCATTCAATATGGACAAACAAGTAAAACTCATGCTTATTTACATTTTCACACAATAGGGGCATATTGAATTTATAATCTTAAGTAAGTGTCTTTTGACACGAAGGTTGACATTGGTAAATGAAAACCCCAGGTTACTCAACACTTTGTTCATTTTTACCCCATTTTGACCCTTAGTTTGAGAAGTGAAGTTGTTTCTTGATGAAAGGATCGACATTTTGTGATGAAGATTCCTTATTACTCAACAATTCACCTTCAATCAGACTTGCTTTGCATACTCTTAATTCAAATGCCATTTGATGTGAAAATCGACATTTTGTGATGAAGATTCCCGGTTACTAAGCAATTTGAATAATTAGAGTAGAGATAAATAAACATAATCATTTTTCTCACAATATACTTGTCCCTTAATTTTAATAATGCATAAGTATACTTCTTGTCCATATCTACTACTTAAGAATGTGAAATCAAGTAAAGAAAAGAAATTTAAAATCAAATATGCTAAATCAAGACATAATTACAACCATTTTACAAAATATACTTTCTTAAAAACAAAATTCCTAATCACATAATAACTATTTCTTGTATTCTTGTAGAAAATATTCAAGCAAATTTTCATAGATTATTTCAAAAAGTAAAGGAATTTAACAAGTGTATGGCATGAAAACATGTTAAAGAAGCAAATTTTCAAAATTTTGGCCATATTTTACCAAAACAATATCTTGACACCAAACTAACATGCTCTTAAACCTTCCCCCCACACTTAAAATGTAACATTGTCCTCAATGTGAAGAAGGAAAAATAAGAATGAAACAAGAAAGCTCCCTTTGTTTGGTTTAGAAGGTCCAAAGTTGATATTGTTATGTCCTTGATGTCCATGGCCTTTGGCAAGTCCCTCATTGCAATGCTTCATCCAATTCCACATTTGATCCAAACTTGCTCATTGACTTTGCTTTCCCAACTCAAAACACTTGAATGCTATGTTAGAAGATAAATGAATAGCTAATAAAACACAAAGTCAACATAACATTATTGAAAGTTGGTGATTTTCCCCACACTTAGTTTATGCAATATGGCTTCATAGGAAATTTTAAAGACAAGTAATATGAGCAAATGTATTATGTATAGATGAAGTGAAAGGTTAAAGAAACTTTTTCGCACTTGCCTTATGTCAAAATTTCACTTTTCATGCCACTAAATCAAAATATCAAGTTAAAAATAAAGCAAAGAAAATACATAATTGAAACATGTTAAAGTGTTAATTTGATTGTCCCAAACATATATACGAATCATGAAACACATGTCATAAGTGAACCACTTGAAAACCAATGAAAAAGAACTTGAAAAACTATTTTGAACAGTGATCCGTGAGTGTGTACCTGCTGTTCACTAAGCCTGTCCATGGATCTCTGTGCAACGAATCACACAGACCTCCCAGAAGTTGATCCGCGGCACAAGTGGTGACCTGCAGATTGTAACTCGCGGATCATTGCCAGAAACAGGCAGCGAACTTCTTTTTCTGCAGTTCACTGTTTCATTGGTTCATTCCATTTTCTGTAGCACTATCTACTTTAAATTTAACATGTTTTTGAACACTTTAGCACTATGAACAAGTTTGAATCAAGAAAATACACATGTGCAAACACAAACTTCTCAAATTTTGCATCAAAATCACAACATCAAGCATAAATAGAGCATGAATTCCCAAGTTGCATAAATTGCAAAATTTGAATGCACATTCCAAACCACTAATGCACACATGTTTCTTTGAGCATATTAAGTATAAAAACAAGACCAAACAACATATAATCTCATTGAATCACCAAATGACCTTTTTGCTCAAAAAGTTCATCAACCATGAATAGCAACTTCTATCACTTCCAACTTCTAAAATGCATCATATAGCACATAATATTCATGTTAAACATTCTCATTAGCATGAAATGTTAAATCAGAAGGGATTTAAGAATCAAACTTATGATTGTAACTTCTTGAATCAAACTTGATCATCAAGTTCCAATTTGCATACTTACAAAATAAACAAACTAAAACACGCTTTAAACTACATAACACTTAACAAAACAAACTAAAAATTTCAAAAATATTAAAAACGTTGGGTTGCCTCCCAACAAGCGCTTCATTTATAGTCTAGAGCTAGACTATTTCTCAACCACATCACGTGATTGGAGTATCCCACAAAAGATGTAATACACCTTTGATGCTTAATTGATTTAGCAAGTAAAGGTATATCCTTTGTGCTAGAATGAGTGCTCCCAAGTCCATAATCCATTGTGCAATTGTTCCTATGACATGAAAACACTTCAAAAGAGCTTCATAGCCATGAT
Source organism: Mitragyna speciosa (assembly GCA_024721245.1). Taxonomy (NCBI): domain Eukaryota; kingdom Viridiplantae; phylum Streptophyta; class Magnoliopsida; order Gentianales; family Rubiaceae; genus Mitragyna; species Mitragyna speciosa. Next base: position 18,200,805 of record CM045552.1, on the reverse strand, counting down.
TGGCTATACCTTTTGTGACAGCCCCACCTTACCCAGAGGCGCACCAAAGGGCTTAGCGGACTGCCTGCCTGGCTCTCGCCAGGACTCGATTCGAGCACGCACTAAAAATTTGCAATTCGGTAAAAACTCGTAGATACCAACTGTGACAGTTCTCAGGGTCACATCACATTCAAACTTAAAAGTAAAAGTACTAGTTAAACAATTTACATTACATACATTTGTTATTACAATAATATCTCAAGCAGTCCTTCTACCCAAAAATCCTACCCAGTTCTACCCTGGATTCCTCACCACTGGCTTTAGAGATAGGAGCCTGTTTAAGGAAAACAAATAACAAAGAGTGAGCTATAATAGCTCAGTGAGGTTCCCACACATGCAGATACGGAGGCAAACCAAGAGAGAATAAGTAAGCAAATAACATGTGTCACAAAATCACATAGGAAAATAATTAAATAAATAATTATTTAAACAAGGGAGGATACGTTCCAATCACGAGAGCAAGTACTGATCGTGTGACCATGATAGTGAGAGTGGATTGCCGGTTAAACCTGCATTTTCAAGCAAAAGCCCTATCCGCCATTCACCTTATATCCTCCTGGAGTACCGTCCGACCCATCCAGGGTGAGATCTCACCCCGGAGGGCAACAAGCAAGAAGGTTCAGTCCAGGAGTTGGCCTCTTTGAGGATTCACAACTCAAGGAAAAGAACCACAAGCCCTACAACACCCAGCACCTTATATCCTCCTGGTTACCGTCCTACTAGACTAACCGCGGTATAACCACGGAAGTCCAGCCAACAAGTTTAATGTAGTGAAAAATTCACAAACAAATATATTCACAACAGGTAGAAATTGTGCATGTAACAATTCACGGGGTAAGTGCGATAAAGTACACACTTTCCCTTCATATAATACATTGTAGCAATTCATGAATATCAATAACACATGGCACATTGTGACAAGTCACCAGCATCAAGTGCAAATAAAATCACATTTTGAACATGTATCATGAATATGTGAAGAAACACTCATGAGCAAAAGTAAGGGAACACTCACATGCACAAAAGGGACACTCACATGCACAAGAAAAGGGACACTCACCTGGAACGCTTAAGAAAATATTTCGTAAAACGGTTGCGTCTCACTTTTGGATCCTGGAATTTATAAGAAATAATCTAATGAAACTCAATTTAAACCCTAATCAACTTAGAAAGAAAATTCAAGAAATACCCCATTAAATTCTAGGGTTTTAGTTCTAGGGTTTAGGATTTAGGGTTTAGGGTTTTCTAACAAAATTTTGGCATTATTTCCCCTTAATTTTCGGCCATCCAACTTTGTTTTCCATCAAGATTTCAATCATCAAACCCATAATTCAACAAGTTCTACAACTTATTAGTTCAATCCAAGCTCAAATTCAATCAAAATTCCACTAAATATCAAGAATTATACTCCAAGAATCATTATCCAAATTTGCACAGGGTTGATTTTCAGCCAACTTCGTACCATTATTGGGGTCAATCCATCAAGAACTAAGGAATTATGATTACATGGTTTTAAAGTACGTTTATAGGGCTACAACTTTCGTGAAGATCATCAATCCAAATTCCAACTAGAACAGGTTCAAAATCATCCCTCAAGTTGGCTCATCATCAAAACTGTTTCACGCAGAACCGAATTTTCAGCCAACTTTGCAAACTTTCTGCGATTAATACACAACGAACCACAGTGCAAGCCTTATACCGTTGGAAAGCCCTATCAATATAGTTTCTAAAACAACAAGAATCACTCGAATCCAAGTTATCTATATCAAGTTATGAACGTTTTACTAAAACTGGTCCAGTATGACTGTGAAAGTAAAACTTGTACAAAACCCTGAATAAAGCTTAAATAAAACTTAAATAAACTTGAAATTAATAGCAAAAGTTCATAGTACATACCTTAAACAAGCTTAGAACCTTGCTTAGGAAGAAGAAAACCTCACTTTCTAATGGTGGAATTTGTCTAAAATTGAAGAGAGCTCCAAGAAAATGAAGAACAAGGGAGGGTAGAGAGAGAGATGGAGAGAGTCGGCCAAGGGAGTAAAAATGGAAGATAATTTCGGCCAAGAGAGAATAGAATGAAAGAGAATTAGGTCAAGAAAGATTAAAAGAATAAAAGAATAATGGGAAGAAAGTGCAACCAATTAGAACTAAACAAGAGTCAAGCTAGAGTGTAGATATTTTGGCATAATAGGTACTAGTTGGCTAAATATAATTGGTACAAATTTTTAATCATCTAACACTTAACATTTGGCAAGTTTTGTAGCATAAAATTTTAAAACAAAAGAGAGGAAAAAATGAGAAAGAGGGGCCGGCCATATGGTGGGGAAAAGACAAGGGTTTAAGTGAAAATTTTAAGTTAATTTTTGTGCTAAAGTTCAATTAGTCAAAAGGCTTAATAATGGTAGAGTTGGTTAGTCAAAATTACACACTATTGTAAACTAATAGACCAATAAAATTAACCCAAGTTTGGTACTTAGGTGTACCACTTAATCATACAAAAATCTCATTTAGTTAACCTAACTAACTTAAGACATTTTTCAACTATTAAACCAAAGATTAACACTAAACCTTAAATAAAAGAAATGCCCTATTAAATGCACTTTAATTTCCCTCTTCTTTTCTTTTCTCATTCATTTTTTTTTCTACTAATAAACATAACATAAATCAAATAATCTTTTTAGTGCGAATTTCCGGGGCGTCACACCTTTCTCTTGTATTAGTATTTTTTCAATACCAAGAAAATCAAAGTCACAAGTGAAAGGAGGGTGATTAAACATTTCATTTTCTACCTTTGACTTTTCAATTTCTTCATCAAGAGCAAGTTCACCATTGAGGTTTGTGTGTTCAAAAGTAGGAGAAACAATTAAGTTGTCTTTACTATGCACATTTTCAACTACTTTTTCACACACATATGCATTATCATCATTCACTTGTTCTTGCTCATATTCAAAAGTAGAATTGTAACAACCTAGAAATTCATGCCAAAACCATTTATTTTGTATTATGTTCATTAGAAGAAAAAAAAGAGAAGGGCCGAATTAGTGGAAAAAAATAATAAGGAATGATATTCTATTTTACTAGCATGTTGTACCATTACCTTTAAGATTTGTACCTAGAATGTCTTGCAAGATTTAAGTATAGGATAAATAATAAAAATCCCTTCTAATGACCATTAGCCAAGTGTAGTCTTCCATGGTAAGAAAGTCAAGATTTACTTTGGTTTTGTCTTGCTTTGATCGGACCACCATTTTTTCCAATTTCTCTTCAATTCTTTTACTTTACTTAGCTTATTATTTTTCTTCTTTTCTCTTCACTTGGCCGGTTTCTCTCTTCTCTCTTTTCTCTCCATTTGCTTTCATTTTCTTGGACCTTTTGCTTCTATTTGATCACTTTTCATCCATAGAAATTGAGTTAATCTTCCTCCTAAGCAACAATCTTGCCTTATTAAAGGTATTTCCCAAGAACTTCTCTTTTTATTTCAAGTAAAAGATCATAGTTTTCTAGCTTCTAAGCCATGTCTTTATTGTTAAGTATGATTTATTTTAGCCATGAAATATGAAGTTTTATTCCATGAATATAAGGTTTATGGACTTGTATGCTTGTAGATAGTGATTTAAACTTGAAATGGCATGAATTAAGGATGATTTAGTTGAAGAAACTTGGAGTAGTTTAGGTGTTTTTGTGATGAATTTGGGTGAAATTGAAGTGAGTTTGATGTGAAATTGGTAGAACTACTTGAGATTGGGTTGTTTGGATGTTTTTCTTGCAGGTTAAAAATTTTGGGTTAGTCTGATTATAGGGGAAGTGCTGCCGAAATTTCGGTAAAACCTAAGAAATAAAGTGATTAGGCTATGATTTAAAGCTTTATAAGCTGTAATTTAGTGATTTGAACGTGCAGAAATTTTCGTAGATTAGCTATTAGTGAATTAAACCTTTCCGAGCGAAACCCTAAAAAGTTAGAAAACCCTAATTTTGAAAACCCTAAACCCTAGGGTAAAACCCTAAACTCCAAAACCCTAGAAATTAAACCCTAGAGATACTTGAGGTATTTCTCAAATTTTCTTATCGAATTACTTACATTTTTATCCGATTTTTATACGACTATTTTCTTTTAAATTTCAGGCTCCAGAAGTGAAACCCGATCGTATTACGAAATATTTTCTTAAGCACTTAAGGTGAGTGTCTTTATTTGTGCATGAGGCATGAAATATTTTGTCATACTTGAGAATGTTATATTGCGAAAATTTATGTTATACTTGTAACTGTTATTTGATGACATGTGCTAACTTGAGGAAAGATGTGTACTTTATCGCATCTATTCCACAATATGTTACACGCTTTCATTATCCAACGTGTTACTTGTGCATGAGACTTCCGTGACTAACTTCACCGTTACTTCACGGATAGTCAACCCAGACAGGCTTGGGAGGATATAAGGTGCTGGGTGTTTTAGGGCGTGTTGTTCTTTCCCTTTTGAGTTGTGAATCCTCAAAGAGGCCAACTCCGGATTGAACTTTCTTGCGTGTTGGCCCTCCAAGGTCGAGATTACTCCCTGGATGTGGTAGCCTGTACGGAGGTTATAAGGTTAACGGTGGTTAGGGCGTGCGTGATAATACTGGCATGTCCTTTGATAAAGACCTGAGTTATTATCTCGGTCCTAACATCATGGTTACATGAACAGTACTTGCTTCTCCTTCAGTTGAGCTTGCTCCCGTAGTTGGGCCCTGTATCCGCCATTGACTACTTGTTAATTAAATTATTCATAACCTGTCTATTTACCTTGTCAATTATCTTGTTCCATAAAATAATGAATTCCTGGTATGATTGCATGAGTTGGGCACTCACTGGGCTATTATAAGCTCATCCCTGTTCATTTGTTTTCTTTAACCAGGTTTTCCAAAACACTAAAGCTGGAAAAAGCTGCTTTTGGATATAGTAAATGTTTTGCTTCATGTATTTTGATAGCCTAAATGTGTAGGCTTTTATTGTAAATATTATTTATATTTTGGGATGTAAAACTCTTGCGATATTTATACTTTCAAGTAAATTTCATGAATGTATTTCTTTATGAATGTATTTTTTTTGGGGTACGTACGCTTGGATGTTTAAGTGAGTGCGTGATTTGAGTCCTAGTGAGAGCTAGGCAGGTAGTCTGCTAAGCCCTTTGGTGCACCTCTGGGTAAGGTGGGGCTATCACAAGAATCATCAAGCATTTCTTTGCATTCATTTTCATGAAATTCATGCATGATTTCACAAGTGAGGGATTCAAAATGTTGATCATCATGGTACTCCCTACTTTCAACCATATTTTCCACACATGCATGTTCATGAATTTTACTTTCATGCTCAAGATTATTTTTCTCATGCATAGAGGTGTCTAGTGAATTAACATAAGTTTCTATTGGTGGTTGCATTAACCCACAATTATATTCCTTATGATTACCACCACACATGGAACAAATATAAGCATAATCATGAACACCATATCGTTCCAAGTTATTCGTAACATTAGCACATGCACCACTTTGACATTCAACTTCATTTTCATAAAAAGTATGATTATTTAGCAAATTGTCATTAATCTCCTCATTCCTACTTTCAACTACTTGATCTTGAACATGTTTATTTTCGATACATGATGACTCTAGTTTTGTTTTATTTTCTTTTTTCATACTTTCCTCATTCCTAGAGTTCAAAGCTTCTCTCATCTTAGCAAAATGGCCATCCAATCTCCTACTCATGTTTTCTATTTCATCCATATTGGTATTAGACTTCATGTTCAAGGATGAATTTTGTTCAACACAAGTAGGTAGATTTATTTGATTCCATTGGTCCATCCACCCTAAATTATCATTTTGATCATAATGTTTAGATTGAGGTGAATAAGTGCAATTATTTCCAAATTGTACATGATCATTATATCCACATTCAAAATTTGCATGATTTCCTCCACAAGTAGTACAACAAGGAACTTTTACACTATAATTATATCCAAATCTATTCATTAGCATGCCTTCTAATGTATTCATTTGTGATTGTAACATGCGTACCTTGTCATTAAAAGACATACCTCCATGAATACTAGACTTGTATTCATTATAAGGCCAATAGTTGTTCTAGGAGCAATTGCCTTCCATGTGTTTAATGAAATGCTTGAATGACCTCTAGTTCAATTTCACCTTCTTTCACAGTTAATTCACAAGGTACCTACAAGAAAACCAAACATAAGATATCAAAATAAGAAAAACTGAAAAATGTCTAGAAAATAAAGCTTGTTTTTGCCTCGATATTGCCAAAGTTTCTTTGTTTCCCCAGCAACGGCGCCAAAAACTTGATTGTGAGTTTAGATTATATCAAAGTATAACAATAAATCCACTTAAAATCACACAAACAAGTAATAAATTTTATAACCTAATACTCATTCCGTATGTGCACGAGTCAATTGTTGTTGTCACGAGTATTAGGGTCGATCCCAAGAGGAAATGTGAACTAGCAACTACCAAAGCTACTAACTTGCTTTATCTAAACAATCAAACTTAGAAGTTGGTGAAATGGTAGGAAATTCAATTTCAAGTAAACAAACAATGAAGAAACTAGTTAAACAAAGTTGACTAGGCTTAAGAATCCACCAAGTATGAAAGTTTAGCTTATGCCCATGATGATTTTTATCCATGTTTAGGATTCAATTCCAATTTTACTCCAAACTAGATCTCTCTACGATTGGAAGACTACCAATACATGAGCTTTCCTACTCTCGTGGTAAAGTCTAGCATGCATTAGTTCATTAAACTCATGAATTGTGGCTTTAATCCTTAATCCACCTATGTGAATTACTACTCTCGTGAGATTCAACATAAGTTTCATTTACTCTTTCCATTGTTAAGTGCAAATCTCTTTGTCAAATAACAACTAAATGACTTGAAGTTGGTAGCTAATCAACAACAAGTGTTAAAGATCAAGTAAATGAATAAACAAGAATAAATAGGCCATAAACCAATTCAAACATATTAGAGCTTCATCCTAAGCCTAGTAGAAATCAACTTAGTTCAACATATTTAAGATCCACTTAAGCACATAAATGAAAGTAAACCAGCATGCATGAATGAAACTAAAAGGAATAAGGTTAGAGTTGCTCATTTGATAGATGAACTTGGTTCTAAAACTTGTTCTTGCATTTCATCAAACATGTTGAATACAAAATAGTTCCTCCAAAGTCTTGTTACAAGAATATGATTTTGCCTACTACAAAACGAAGAAAGAAAATCTACTCTAAGTATTTACAAGGAGTGCTCCTCCTACCAAGTTGCAGTTTATACTCTTTCAAGCAGAAAGCCAAGCATAACTTTCACTGACTACAAAGGCATCTATTTATAGAAATAACCTAGCTCACACTACAAGAAATTAAGATTTTACCCACACACATGATATGTGGGTAAAAAATAATTATGTGTCAACAAATGACTTTACCTACACAAAAAATAAATGTTAGCATCTGTCTCTATCGGACTGCGGAGAAATGTTTTTACCCACACATATTTTTATGTGTGGCTTATAGTTACATATATATATGTTGGTAAATATATACAGTATGCATGGATAATTTGGTTGCCGATTGTGTGATGATGACATGGACAATGACAAGGATGATGATTGGATAGTGACGAAGCTTCCCTGTTGGCAGATTTTGTATGACTTGTATGACAACGTGGCATGTGAGGTGGCATGCCATTTTTTATGTGTAGATAAAAATTTGGTCATATGTGTGGGTAAAATGTGTATAATGTGTGGGTAAAAGGTACAAAATGTGTGGGTAAAAACTTTACAATGTGTGGGTAAATTTGATACATATAGTGGTGGACACTTCACATGCGTGGGTAAAAGCATCAATATGTGTAGATAAAATTTACTGTATTTATAGGTAACACATTTATATGTGTGGGTAAAGGAACCTCTATGTGTGGGCAAAGTTTGCTTATGTTAATGTAACCCCACCTATATATATAGCTAAAAGTATCTGTATGTGTAAGTAAACAATACATGTATACAATTGAAATTTAAATTATCATATATAATAAACACAAGAACTACACAAACAAACAATGTCAATAACACGATCTAGACACCAGTATCAAACATCCAAATGTCGAAATATTGCCAATAACACCATCCAACACAGCATCAAACATCCAAATGTCGAAACATAACTTTTGAAAATAAGAAAGTAGTATGTTCAAACACAATGTAGGAAAAGTATCACAAAGCATGAAGAATTAATCGATCCCTATCTAATATCATATTCTAAATATAACCCAATCAAAGTGATTTCCTTCCATATCTTGGCTGTCATAGAATACAATCACAAAATACCATAGTGTTTATTTGAAGCATTTTGCAGAGTGCCTGGTTCTTGAAAATCTTTTCGTAAAGTCTCATTTTTGAAAGGTTTACATGTTAATTCCACCATGATCTACCAACCACAAATACATTGAGAAAATTTCAATTGTGTAACTCCCCCTGAAAATGTAAGAAAAAAAATTAGAACGACAATTATATAAGCATTTATAAATTTAAATGAAGCCAATGCTGTTTCAATGTGGATAAGAAAGTTTGAACACTGCTATGGCAAAAATATCTCTTTAAAATGTGACAAATCGAAACCATACTAAAGAACACAAATTCAGCTATATTCAACTGCCATAAGCAATAATAGCACCAAAGCAAGACTTAATACAGCCAAGCTGTGACTCTCCATCGCATAAAATATGCCACCAATGTTGTTTGGCAGATCCCTGCATCCAAAAACTAGGGATTAGGAAATAATCAGTTGTGAATTTCAGTTTAAAACAAGTTGATACACTCTCTCTAGTGATTACTTGTTCAAGAAAGTTAGAATAAGGTATCTCTCTCCAATGATCACTCGTATAAGAAAGTTATAATAACTAACAAATACTTATAACTTGTACTATAATAATAGAAAAGGAATAAAACTTGATAATTAACAAGAAAATTATCAATCTTGCCAATACTCGATAATTAACAAGAAAATTATCAATCTTGTCCCCCTACAGAGAAAAATAAATGCTGAAACTAAAAAAAGTGCTATTTAACCAATAAACCAAATAGAATATAAGACATACTTGATCAATGTAGTTAGAGCATCTTTCAGCTGAAAAGGAAAAATTTGTAGAGAAAACACTAAACGCTAAAGAGATAAATAGATTAGAACAAACTGAAACACAAGCAACACAGTAGGTAGAGGACACATGATTACACATTTGTAATCTTTAAAGCATAAGATTTGGTAGTACATATAGGTTTGCATAACTCCAATCTACATGCGGCCTTTGGTCACGACTTCCTAACCAATGTGTATTTAAACGGGCATAACTCCCATTCTACTCTTCTAATTCTTACAAAATCAAAATCTTTATAAATTAGACTCAATTTGGAGCATTTCTTATGCAGATAATAACTTATAATCCCACCATAACCCAATCAAATTTCAATCATAAATCTGTTCATCTACTATCAAAATCTTATTTTTAGTCATACCAAGAATTAGTATTCAATTGAGCATAACTTTTGGTTCACAACTCGGATTGATTTGAACTTTATATGTCTAGAAACTAGATTTATGAAATATTAACTATTGTGAAGAAAGTAAATCAAAGTTCTAACAAGAATAGGGTCAAAATCAAGTCAAAATTTTGCACCTTCACCAACTCTAGGTTACGCAAGGTGGATGTGTCAGCTTATTGTTGTAATTTCTATTCTTAATATAGAAAGAACTAGGGCATGAGCTTTATATGAATAAAATATATGTCTCAAAGGCTATAATTTTTGTGAAGAACATCAACTCATATTTCAACAAAAACAAGTACAAAATCATGCTACAACTTGGCCTCTTCACAAAATCTGTTTACGCAGTCTTAAAATTTCAGCCAGGTTCTTAAGAATTCTGGTGTTAATCTACAAATAATTAGGCTATGTACCTTATACCATTGGAAATATCTATGAGTCTAGTTTTAAAAAAAATAAGAATCATCCAAATCTAAGCTTTCTATACGAAGTTATAACCAATTTTCTAAGACTGCTCGTGAGTGACTGTACATACGAGTTTTTTTTAATCATAGTCAATCAAATTAGCTTATCTTGAGTTATACTTAACCAAAAATCATAAAATCTGCACCTTTGTAAACTAGATTTAACATGCAAGATGTTCTTAGAAGACTACATGTCCTAATTCCAACCATAACAGAACCAAAATCCTAATACAAATATAAAAATATCATACCTCTATCCTGTTTGAAGCTGATTATTCTATCAATTAGGGAAACATCCTTGGGTATATACACTTTGAACCAGGCTATGATTTTTGCGCCCTTAGAAAGAACTATGAATCAAATTTTTAACACAACATGAATTACTTAATTTGAAATTTCCTACGCCAAGTTATAAACATTCTCTCAAGACTGTGCATGAGTAACTACGAAAACAGTCTATGAAATTCCAATCTGTTTTTTTTTTTAAACTTTAGCCTTTCTTGTTTTCCAGCAAATTTTTTATTGCCAAATCAAAACATTAAGTCCTACTAACTTAGTAATATATATATATATATATAACATAAATCCAGAGAGCAAGAAAATTTACCTTCAACTCAAAGGTGCTCTCAATTTCCATCTTTAGGTTCTTGGTGTAATTCCAATTTTATTCGAACCTCTCTCTCTTTCTCTATCTTTTGGTCTCTTTCACGATTCCTTTTATGTTTTTTTGCTTACATTTCTTTATTTAATAGACTTCAGGCTAAGCTTTATGGTTGAGGTATGTGCCTCACCTACTTGCTTCATCCTTGGACCACCAAAATATAGATAGCTCAAGCTTTATGATTCCTTTCACTTATCCAGCCAACTACACATTCATTTCTTTCCTTTTGGTTTGTTTATTTGAACTATCATGTTATATCTTGCTTAGGTATTTGTTAGGTACTCAATTATGTCATTTAGAGCATTGAATATAAAATATATACATGGCTTTTTTTTTTTTGGCAAATCCTGTACATGGGGTGGGGATGCCAGCCCCAATTTTATTAATGAGTTAACAAGCATAATACATGATTGGAAGGGGGGCCACACCTGACCTCCACACAATGAAACTAAAGTAACCACAAAATAATAAAAGTTAAAGCAAATAAATTAGGAGTACTACTCCTTTACATTAACTTTTCTTATGGAAGGAAATCCTATGCTATCTAAGTATACTAATTTTTTGACCACAGAAGGCAATTGCGAGTGGGAGAACATGTGGAACCGAGACAAGGGTTGTGATGCTAGACAGTTTGCGACTTTGTTTGCTTGACGAAACACATGTGAGATAGATGCCCGTAAGGTAGAAATTAACTTTCTAATGCAAGAAATGGAAACACATACATCCCAACTGCCCAATTGTTGGCTATTCAATAGCAAGACTAATGAAAGAGAGTCCACCTCAACTAGAAGATTACTAAATCCATGTTGAGCAACCAATTCCAAACCAGTCAATAACGCCCGTGCTTATGTTCCCAACACATTATGATCCCCAAACTCCTTATAGAAAGCAAAGATCACCTTTCCATGATGGTCCCGTAAGAGCCCTCCCCTAGAGCATCTAGTAGCATCAATAGAAGCATCAGTATTTAGCTTGTAGTATCCTTCCGGAGGTTTTTCCCATGATATTGCCACCAACATAGATTTTTGAGGTCCTCAGAAATGGAAATAATTGAGAAGGTGTATTTCTCCAAATCCTTGCCTTGTGGTGAATTCCACCGACAATCCAAAATTTCTCATGAACACATCAATGTCAAATAACACTTTATTTGTCAATGGTGTCCCCTTTCCATATCTACCTTGATTTCTAGCGAGCCATAGAAACCAAAGCACAACCATAGGGACAATGCACCAAATGCTTGGACCATTCTTCTTTGATGCATACATAAACCAATGCATAAGAAGAGACGATATGCAAGTGAACGATAATCTACGTATCCCACAAACTATTAAAAAATGCTCCCATACTGTTGATGCAAGACTACCAGAGAAGAATATATGCATTATATCTTCCATGCCATCACAGCATACACATTTAGAGGCTAAGTTGAATCCCCTTGATTGCATAATAGAGTCAACAGGTAATAAATTATAAATCAGCCTCCAAGTAAAAAATTTAAGCTTAAGAGGCAAACCTGAGGACCACACCTGAGTTAAGACACTGGAAATATTCCTCCTCCTTCTGATTATTTCCCACACCGATTTGAGAGAGAAATTACCATCTTCAGAGGCGGCCCATAGAATTATATCCGGTTCCTCCATGTGAAGTGGGATCTCCACGATGTTTGATACAATATTTTTCGGGAGCCAAGGCTGAAGTCGTTCCTTGTTCCATCCATCTGCATTAAAAAATTTAGCTACCATAGCAAACGGAGGGTTAGTGATATTACATAAAGTACCCAAGTTCTCATTTCCCAGCCAGCAATCATGCCAAAAATCCAGCATTCCTTGCCCAACACACCATCTAATTTGGGACTCGGCTTGTGATCTGATTCCAATCAATCTTCTCCACAGCCGTGATCCCCTTCTAACCACTGTCATTGGGTGTTCCTCTTGTATATACTTTTTAAACATAAGGTCAGCCCAAAATGAATTACGTTGTCTTAGTTTCCACCATAACTTCATGGAACAAGCCTCCACCACATCGGAAATGGCCTGAATACCAAGGCCTCCTTCGTCTACTGGAAAACACACTTTATCCCATGCTAACCAATGAGTTCTTCTACCTTCCTTACTATCCCATAAAAAAGCATTGAACATTTTCTCCATCATGGATACCACTCCTTTAGGAGGGGCAAGCACCTGAATCAAATAAAATGGAATGGAAGATAGAACATGACGAATCAAAATTAACTTCCCACTTGCAGATATATATTTGGAGCTCCAAGGCCTAATTTATTTCGAATTTTCCCTAGAATGTCATCAAACAATATTTTTCTCACCCTCCCCTTATATAATGGAACCTCCAGGTACTGAAAGGGGAACTGCTCCTATTTAAATCCCAGAACAGTCTAGAAATCATTAATAACCCTTGGAGGAACTTTAGAAGAACATATGAAGGAACTTTTCCCCTTATTCACTTTTTGACTAGAGAAGGATTCATAATTTTGTAAAAAAGTCTTTAACAACATCAATCCAGTATCAGAACATCATGTAAAAATTATCATATCATCTGCAAAGGCTAAGTAAGGAATTTTACCGCCTTTAGAAGCATAATAAAGCTGTGTATGTTCATTAAATTGTTGCTCCATACCACGTCCCAAATAATCTGCTGCCAACAAAAATAGAGCCGGGGATAGGTGATCACCTTGTCTCACCCCACGAAATGACTTAAAAAAACTTGTAAAAATTACAAAAATTTTAACAGAGAATACATCATCACACAAAACACAAATACTAAAACTCTCACTCGACAATTTTAACATTAAAACATTCTCGAGAGATGTGCTTTTAATAAACAAACAGACAAAAAATTAAATAAATACCAAATGACCTCTAAACATCATGAAATTTTTACCAAAAATCTAAAGTATATAAAATTCACATGTAAAATTTTTCACATGAAAATCTTAATAAAAGAGGCTGCATTGGAAAATGGGCCCTTAATTTAGACAATACCAAAAATTTAATAAACACTACATCACTCTGAAAAATTATTCAAATTAGAAAAATGATTAAAAAAATACAAAAAATGAGAATGTAGAAATTAAAAAATACATAAAATTTTAAAACATTTATACACATGATTAATGCACCACTTTTTTAAAAAATAAACTAATGCACCACATGCTTAACAAAAGAAGAAATAAAAACTAAAAACAACCAATATAAAAATGAATCAACCACAGAAACCAAATTCCTTGTTGTACTATAATCAACATAACTTTTTGATTTATTCTCAACTCAATATCCTCAAAAATTATCCTTCAATCAACCAACATTACTAATCTTTTTGTTTGGTCTTTCCCCTGTGTCCTAGTGTTGTCACCTCACGTCCTTTGTCTAGATTGGACCTTTCCATGATAGTTTTTTCCTTTCCACTTCTTTATGTCTTTCGTCTTTGCAATTAGAATAGCTAAAAATTTGTGGCAAAGATTTTTATACTCACCCAAAAACTATTTGAGTGAGCTCGACACTGTCTTTTCGAGATTATATCAATTACAATAAAGGCCGCTTCTTAAATTATTTAAGAATAGTAAAATATGTTATTGTAACAAAAATTTTCTAAATCAAATAAACAAAATTACACAATAGATTGGATTATGTATTTATAGTCACACAAAACACAAGTACTAAAATTCTCACTCGACAATTTTAACATTAAAACATTCTCAAGAGACGTGCTTTTAATAAACAAATAGACAAAAAATTAAATAAATACCAAATGACCTCTAAAAATCATAAAATTTTTACCAAAAATCTAAAGTATATAAAATTCACATGTAAAATTTTTCACATGAAAATCTTAACAAAAGAGGCTGCATTGGAAAATGGGCCCTTAATTTAGAAAATACCAAAAATTTAATAAATACTACATCACTCTGAAAAATTATTCAAATTAGAAAAATGATTAAAAAAATACAAAAAATGAGAATGTAGAAATTAAAATAAAATTAAAAGGCACTTACATGCCAAAGTTACTATTTTGCCCTCGATACGACTAATTAGTCACAATATACACAAAAGTTGCAATTGACCTCCAAAAAACAAAAGTACCCCTAGATGAAGTAAAAAATATATTTTTATTATAAAGGTTGTGTCAAAATTTGGTGTCTACAGTTTGTACACACACATATATACATTTACATATAAATACACACACACACACATATATATGTATGTATGTTTGTATGTGTATATGTATGCATATGCATACATGTGTATATATAAAAACAGCATTTATATGTATATATACACATGTACATGTACAAATATATACGTATTGTGTGTGTGTATATGTATACACACACAATAGATACACACGCACATGTTTGTGTATGCGCATGTTTATATGTATAGCTTCAGTGATGACATAGGTTGTCATTGATGCTTTAGACATATATTCCAAATTTAGCTACAACATGCAATTGTTGTAAAAAAAAGTTACTATATATATATAGAAATTAGTCAAGTTGTAGTGACAACTTGGAGTGGTTGTCCGAAAAGGTTAGAGGGTAGTGACATCATACCCTTTATCACACCGGTCACTTTGCCCAGGTTGCTTCTAGTGACTCGAGGTGTACCCTGATTTCTATGTTTAAAAGGATATCAATTAAATTTGAATTTTGGGAAATTCTTTCTCAAGAAGAGAAAAAAAGAAGAGTGGGGATAGGAGGGTCCCTGATAAGATAACCACATCAATTTTATACAATTATGCATTAATTTATTTTGAAGGATAAAAATACTAATTTGAATATTTGTTTGATAGACTTCTATGATAGATTTGTGCTTTTTATTTCTCAAGATTAAATTCTAAACTTTGTTTACAATGTGCAAGAAGAGAAAATTCTCTATTTTCCAGTATTTGATATTATTATCGTTAACTAGAGTCTGGCATTATTTTTTAAAATAAAAGCTTTTTAACTAGGTAAAATAGATGTTTCGCTTTAGAAGTATGGGGCTTGGGCCTTAGCCTTTTAATTTGTTAGAGTTGTGGTTGAGCTATTACCTTGGATCCAATTTTTAATACATTTATTCAACTTGTGTTAGTTGGGCTATTACCTTGGGCCCCATTTTTGGTGCATTTATTAAGCCTGCATTGAACCAATGATAAGTATCAGACTATGTCACAGTTAATGTGTAACGCCCTAGAAATTCACATCAAAACCCATTTAATTCATGTTATGTCCATTGGTAGAGAAAAAAAAAGAGAAAGAGAGAAAAGAAAAGAAAAGGAAAACCGAAATGTATTTTATAAGGAGATTTCTTTTATTTAGGGTTTAGTATTAATCTTTGATTTATTAGTTGAAAGATTACTTGAGTTAATTAGGTTAAGTAAATGAGATTCTTTCATGATTAAGTGAGACACCTAAGTACCTAATTGGGATTAATTTCATTGGACCATTAGTTTATATTAGTGTTTAATATTGACTAACTTATTCTACTATTTTCTAGTCTTTTGACCAATTGAATTTTAGCTCAATTTTACTCAAAAATTTCACTTATTCTCTTGCTTTCTTTTCTTTCTTCTTGGCCGAATTTTCTTCTTCTTTTCTCTCCTCATGGCCGGCTCTCTCTTCTCTATTTCTTTTCATTTTTGCTTTAATTTTGTGCCATAAAGTTGTTAATTACTAGAAGATAAATGATTAAAATTATCACCAATCAAACTTAACCAAGTTAGCCAACTTTTCATTAAAAGCATACAAACTCACATGACTCTTGTCTTGCTATAATTGGTCATTCTTTCCTCCATTATTTTCTTTATTTCTTTTCCATTTTCTTGGCCTATTTTCCTTCTCTTTTCTTTCCCTTATGGCCGGCCCTCCCAACCTTCTTTTCCTCTCTTTTGTTTTAAAATTTTATGTCATAAAACTTACTAATTACTAAGTAATAGATGATTAAAAATTTGGACTAATTGTATTTAGCCAACTAGTACCTATTATGTCAAAATATCTAAACCCTAGCTTGATTCTTGTTTAGCTTTGATTGGTTGCACTTTCTTCATTAATCTTTTATTTCTTTTATACTTTTTGACCTAATTTCTCTTTCATTTTATTTCCCCTTGGCCGAACTCCCTTACTCTCTCTTTTCCTCTCATTTTTCTCTCAACTTCTTGAAGCTTTCTCTCCAAAATTAGAGCAATTTCACCATAGAAATTTAGCTTTTCTTCTTCCTAAGCAACTTTCTAAGCTTGTTCAAGGTATCTACTAAGAACTCTTCTTGTTAATTTCAAGTTTTATTTGGTCATTTGTATAAGTTTAACTCTAGAACCTTGTTATTACTACTTGAAGAATTTAGTTAGAATTGAAGATTTACTTGCTAGATAAAGTGTTTTTGTGGTTAGATAGACTAGTAAATATCATTTAAACCTTGAAATCTCAAGTATTATGTGTTGTATGGGTGAAGATTCTTGGAGTAGAAATCTTGAATTTGAGTAGAATTTTGAATGGAATTGAGTTTGAATTGAATTTAGAAGTTGTAGAACTTGTTGAGAAATGGATTGGATGGTTGATTTCTTACAGGGAAAAATTTGGTTTAGTCCGGTTTTAAGGGGAGATGCTGCCGAAATTTTTATAGAAATAAGAAGGAAAAATGGTAGATGAAATTTCTAACCTAGAATATGTTAAATTTAGAGAATTTGGTGTGCAGAAATTTTTAGAAAATCATCTATTGATGAATTGAATTTTTCTAGGATGGGAAAACCCTAAGCTCTAAAAACCCTAGAAATGAAACCCTAGAAATAATTGGGTTATTTCTTGAATTTTCTTGCTAATTTATGTAGGGTTTTAATCGAGTTTTCATCAGATTATTTCTTTTAAATTTCAGGACTTGAAAGTGAATCTCGACTTTTTACGAAATATTTTCTAGGCATTCCAGGTGAGTGTCTCTATGTGTGCATGATGCATGAAATGCTTTGTCCTACTTGAGAATGTTAAATTATGAAATATTATGTTATACTTGTAATTGTTATTTTATAACATGTGTTACTTGAGGAAAGAGGTGTACTTTATCACTTCTATTCCGCAATGTGTTACACACTTTCAATATCCAATGTGTTACTTGTGCATCAGACTTCCATGACTAACTTCACCGTTACTTCACGGAGAGTCAACCCGGACAGGCTTGGGAGGATATAAGGTGCTGGGTGTTTTAGGGCGTGATGTTCTTTCCCTTATGAGTTGTGAATCCTCAAAGAGGCCAACTTCGGATTGAACTTTCTTGCGTGTTGGCCCTCCATGGTTGAGATTTTCTCCCTGGATGTGGTAGCCTGTACGGAGGTTATAAGGTGAATGGTGGTTAGGGTTCTTGATTGATAATACTGGCATGACCTTTGATAAAGATCCTGAGCTATTATCTCAGTTCTAACATCATGGTTACATGATCAGTACTTGCTCCTTCTGCGGTTAAGCTTGCTTCCGTAGTTGAGCCCTGTATCTACCATTGACTACTTGTTAATTATAATGTTCATAACTTGTCTATTTAATTTGTTAATTATTTTGTTCAATAAAATAATAGATTCTGGGTATGATTGCATGACTTGGACACTGACTGGGCTATTATAGCTCATCCCGTTCATTTGTTTTCTTTAACCAGGTTTCCCAAAATACTAAAGCTGGAAAAGCTGATTTTGGACATTGTATATGTTTTGTTTTGTATCTTTTGATAGCCACTTGTTTAGGCTATTCTTGTACATGCTACGTAAATTTTAGTGCATAAAACCTTTTGTAATACATGTACTTCAAATAAATTTTATGAATATATCCCTTTATGAATGTGTTTCATTTTGCATTAGTTATGTATACGTATTGAGCGAGTGCTCGACTCGAGTCCTGGCGAGAGCTAGGCAGACAGTCTGCTAAGCCCTTTGGTGCGCCTTTGGGTAAGGTGGGGCTGTTACATAATGGCTTTATAACTATATTGTCACTGAAAAATGTTGTCATTAATGATCATTTTTCTTGTAGTTGTTGGTTCTTCTTTTTGATTTTTTTATTAAGTTCTATATAGAAATAGATATTTACAAAATTAACCTCCAATGTTAACAATTCTAAGATATTAACAATCATAATTTTTTAAAGAAATATGGAAAAAATCCTAATTGTGCATGTAATATATTTACATCTAATGTGGCAATATGTGGGTAATAAAACAAAGGAAAAACCACATCAGCATTTCTAAACAATTTGAAAATATTATAGTATTACCGACACATATGGGACATTTTTACTTATGTGTAGGTAATATTAACTAGAAAAAAATACATTAGCATTCCAAAAAATTTGACAATTAATCCTGTCAATTTTATGTGTAACGAAAAACTTTTACCTACACTTAATCTAATTAACAAAAGAGACATGTCAGCATTTCAAAAAATTTGATAATACCGCCAATTTCTAAATTTTGGGGGGAAATTCTCCCACCAATTTTATGTGTAATGGAAAACTTTTACCTACACTTAATATAAATAGCAAAAAAACCAAGTTAGCATTTCAAAAAATATGATAATACCGCTAATTTCAAAATTTCGGGGGAAATTCTCCGACCAATTTTATGTCTAACGGAAAACTTTTACTAACACTTAATATAAATAGCAAAAAAGTCACATCAGCATTTCAAAAACTATGATAATACCACCGATTTCAAAATTTTGGGAAAATTCTTTGACCAATTTTATGTGTAACGGAAAACTTTTACCTACACTTAGTATAAATAACAAAAAAGGCACGTCAGCATTTCAAAAAATTTGATAATACCACCGATTTCAAAATTTTGGGAAAATTCTCCCACCAATTTTATGTGTAACAAAGAACTTTTACCTATGCTTATTATAAATAACAAAAATGGCACGTCAGCATTTCAAAAAATTTGATAATACCGCCAATTTCAAAATTTTGGAGAAAATTCTCCTACCAATTTTATGTGTAACAGAAAACTTTTACCTAAACTTAATATAAATTAAAAAAATGGTTAGCATTCCAAAAAAATTGATAGTACCGCCAATTTCTAAAGTTTGGGGAAAATTATCCCACCAATTTTATGTGTAACAGAAAACTTTTACCTATACTTAATATAAATAACAATAAAGCCACATCAACATTCTAAAAATTTTGAGAATGCAACCAATCCCTAATTATGGAGGGAAAAACTCCCACCAATGTGAAACTATAGGTATTTACCTACGCTTAATAAATGCCAAATATATAGTAATTAATCTTATTATATTTATCCACACATATTATGTGTACCAATTTAATGTGTAGATAAAAGCTAAATTTCTTGTATCAAGTCCCTTTCCAAGTTGAAGGTTTAATGATGAAATTTGATTCCTTTTGCCTCAAAAATCTTCCTTGAGCTTTGTGTTATCTTCTAGGGCAAAGAGAATGCAGTTGGACATCGGATTTATCGAGAAAAGAAGTGTGAACAAGCTGCAAATTGGAAGAAGCCGAAATTTGCAAGTTGGCACCGATCCGCGAGTGGGATCCGCAAGTGGCAACCTGCGGATTGCTCTTCATTTCCAATTTTACCTTTTTAAATTTTAATTATTTCCATAATACCCTTGACACATTTTTCCACACATAAACCATAATTTCCTTGGTAGAATTTGGTGAAGAAAATATTTGTCGGAATTTCCAAGCTTAAATGATAAAATTGGTACAACTTGAATCAACTTTGAATTTGATAATTCTTGTGCTTCAATTGATCTAAATTGTGTTTAATCATCATTTTCCTGCATAATCAAATAAACTTGGGCATTAATTTGCTCAAAACGATAATTCCACCTCAAAACCTTAATTTCCAGACTTAAAACCCTAATTTTGGAGCAATCTTTTATTTGATGGAAAATAATGATATTGAGTCATTTTAATATCTAAAATATCAAAAGCACACTAAAAACATACCAAAATCATATATAAAACACCATACTAAAATAGATAAATTTATCACTTATCACCAACGTGAATGGAACCTAATGGGTCACACACATAAAGAACATAATCTTTGGGTTAAAATATAATTAAGATAAGTATGAGATACTTCTGAGGTTCATTTATGAGATAAATTAACTTAACAGACTTATTTATAAATATTCTAATCTTGTAGGAAATTAGTTTCTTGAAAGAAATAAAGTAATTAATTGGTTTCCTTATGGAATAGAATTCCTAAAGGAGAAGGTGTAGCTTAAAGTAAGTTACCTAAACCTTCTTGATTTTCAATTAGCTTTATTTCCTAAAAGACTAGAATACTTTCTCTATAAATAAGTTCATGCTTTGATTCTTGAATTATTATTGCAACACAAAGAGAAAACTAGTGAGAGAAAAAAAATAAGAAAAGAAAGATGCCACTTTCTCTCTCTAGGAGACTCTCTCTCTCCTCCTAATTTGTTAGGTTTTCTCTTTCTCTTTGTGTTATTAATTAATTGAAGAGAGCTAGCATTGAAAAGTCAAAGCAAGCAAGCCTAGAAGGTTCCGAAAGAAGTTGTTCGTGTGGATATTGTTAGAGGCTCTAAGCTTGGAGGACTTTTTGTGGTAGATCTAACCTCTTTAGCAAAGGATCTTTGCCATAGAAGCATAGAAATCTTCTGTGCTTGAGGTAATCTTCGTGCAAATCCTCTTTATAATCATATAGATATATCAAAGAGATCCATAGTTAAGGTAATAAATTTTTATTTTTCTATTGTGTTACCTATGTTATGACCTTACACTCCTTGCCTAAGCCCCCTTGAAGACTTAAAAAACCCTTACGGCATTCTGTTGATCACGATTGAGAACCAACAATTAGAAACCAACCTCCACATCATATCAATCCAGTGCTCCCGAAAGCCAAACATACGAAGAATATCCACCAAATATCGCATGAAACCCTATCATATGCTTTAGCCATATCTAGTTTGAGGACTACATTCCCAGCCCTATTCTTTCTCTTCATGCCTATGACTAGCTCTTGAGCCAACAACACATTTTTAGTAATCAATCTACCCTTAACAAATCCACTTTGTTGAGGCAATATAATCCGAGGCAAAACCTTTGCCAAACGCTCAGCCAACAGTCTTGATATCATCTCATTAACAGAATTACACAGATTGATTGGTCTAAATTGAGAAAATTCTTGAGGCTAGCTACTTTTTGGAAATCTTGGTAACTCACCACCACAAAAAAAAAAAAAAATTGTGACTCCGTTGTACATATCTTGAGCTACAATATCCCAAGCATGCATGGAAAACTTCTCCGTGAAGCCATCCAAACCTAGAGCACTATTGATATGATCGGGTGTGACCCTCTCGTATGTTACAGGAATATCATCCCCAAAGACCGTCTTGAAAAGAAATCTACGAAGAAACAACCCAATCTTCTTGACTCCTTTGTCACCTGTCCAAAGACTTCAAGAACAACTTGAGTTGGGATGCTTGAAGATTCAACCAAGATTGTTGAACTCCTCCTTTTACGCTGCAAGTTAGACTCCTAACCAACCCGTGGCATAGACTCCTATCAAACCTGTGGAATAGACTCATACCCAACCTGTGGAATAGACTCCTAATTGATGAACACAAAAGAGCGAATCAAACCAAATGGAAGAAACCAAAAGCGGAGATTTTGGTCGCCATGGAATCACTCCAATAAGACCAGATTTAGTTCTAATCCAAGAACTAAGAAAAACTCTCATAGAGAGAAAAACTCACAATTTTATTAATTCATCTTAAACTTATGAAAACCATACAATATTTAGCCTTATATAGGCTTTAAACCCTAAAAAAAAAAATTTAAAAAAAACCCTAAATAACAAATATGAAAAGTCTAAAGTGAATAAAAGTGACAACAACTAATAAAAATCCTAAAAACACTAAAGTTCGCAACTGCTGCAGAAATTCTGATCGTACCCACGGCACGGCTTCATGTTGTAGCTTCTGTCAGAAGCCTTTTTGTGCTATTTTTTTCACGCCTTGCTTCATCCAACCGTTCCACGATGCTTCAACCTTTTGCCCTTGAGTGGATGATAGGCAGGCTACTTGAATGATACGTGTGGGGCTACCAGGAACGTATCAAACTCCCCCTCTTAAAAACAATTCGTCCTCGAATCGTCACCCATGGTTTGTAAAGAATGGGGTACAATTCCAACCTCACAAATCTGCAAAATTCATAAGAACAACAAGAATCTCTTTTTTTTTTTTCACCCAACTTTGGCTTTTCTTATAGAATCTCACAAATTTGCCTTTTTCCACTCAAGAAATTATCCCAATTAGCAGCCCTTTTTTTGTTTTTTTCAACATCACAAACAACTCACAAAACACAAAACTCAACTCCAAAAACAAACAAAACAAAACTGAAAAAAAAAACACTTATCAAACTCCCCCACACTTGAGCCATTGCTTGTCCTCAAGCAATTAAACATATAAAACCAACACAACGACTCAACTATAGTAAAAGCAACACATGCGTTTTCAAAATCACATTCTCAACTATGGAAAACCATTATGTAATTATTTTTCTTATTTCAGATACTCATCATATTAAGCAAAAGAGAAAGAATTATACATCAATTGAATTAGCTCAATTCCATTTCTCTACGTTATTTGAAATTCATAAGCAAGTAGTGCTTATAGCTAACAAGTGCAACTATATGCCAATGATTAATTCACTTTTTATCACAACTAGGGACTTTGCTTAATAAGCTTAGCCTTTCCTTGAGACATAAAAGTTGCCTTTTGACGCAAAGATCAACATTGGCCAAATGAAGACCCCCGGTTACTCAGCACTTCATCTGCCCAAGTTGCAATGTGTACTCATAGCTCTAGCACCTTTTTATGCGAAAGTCGACATTGGTCATATGAAGACTCCCGGTTACTCAGCACTAAAACCAGCGGAGTAGAACCTAAGCTCAATTTTTTCTCTTTTCTCAAAAGATTTTCTCTTTCAAAACACTATTCTCTCTTTCTCTTCATTTTTTTCTCAAATAAGCTCATTTAGTCCCTTTTCCTTAATACATTGCTAATCAAAGGCATAAGCCATACCCATAAACCACATTCACTACTTAACTCATGAAGAAAGACAAATAAAGTAGAAAAACTTCATTAAACACACAAAAAATTTCAGCATAATTCCTCCTACTTTACCTAATATACTTTCTCTAAAACAAAATTTCATAATCACACAACAAAAAATTTCCCAGTCTATTAAGAAAGAAATTCTCAAAGCACATGAATTATCTCAACTAGGGTAGAAGAATTTGATTACTAATGATTGTAGAATTTAACCATTAAGCACTTTTGAATTGTTGGGAAAATTCTTTTGAAAAACTTTGGCAAAAAATGTTAGACAAATTGCAATTGGTACCCAAGCAATCATAACATTTAAAATGCAACCAATATTCTCTAAAAAACAAAAACCAAGCAATTCAAACACAACAATTACTATGTTAAATACTATCCTAAACTCCCCCCACACTTAAGATACACATTGTCCTCAATGTGTAAGAAGAAAAAATAAGAAAAAAATAACAAAAGATAAAGAAACATTACTCCCCTATCGTAGCCATTGAAGTGTCTATCCATGATTGCCATGCTCCCTTGATCCAATATCAACTATTCAAACCTGCAATGACAACATGTTAACCAAATATAAGCTCTACAAAACCATTAGTCACACAACCTAAACAATAGAAAATAAAAACTAAATAAATCCTACCGTGACTTTAAATCCTAAAAAATGCAATAATATTAAATTAATGGTCGGGTTGCCTCCTAACAAGCGCTTTTTTTATAGTCTTCAGCCAGACTTTTCCATCAACTTTCACGTAACCCCTTGATGGAAAACATCAGAAGCCAACTCCTTCTTCTTCTTGGGCTTTGTGATCTCAATCATTAGATATTTCTCCTTCTGAGCACCTTGCAACCTAGAATGCTTAAACCTTGGTGGTGGAGTAGCAATAGAAACAACACTGCATCCTTCTATATTAGCTTTGCTCTTGGTATCCTTCAACTTCCTCTTACATGCCATGATATCCTCAAAAACCTCTCATAAGAAGAAACCTGCAAAATAGTACTACCAAATGGAATATTAATATGCAGTGAATTACAAATTTTAACACAAGATGTTGGTTATGAAATGGGAGATGTAGTTGCAAGCAAGGCTCCTACTCCTTTAATTGTTTCCCTAAAACTCTCCTCCTCGCTTACAACTCCTTCCTCATTCTCTTTTTCTTTCTCAGCATACTCATGTTCTTTTTGGACCCTAAGATTCATATACATCATGGTCAGTTGGTCATGTTTTTCATCCATCAATTTGGAGAATTCCTCAATGGCCAACTCATAATCAGGGTCATTTGCTACAGATGGAGATTCACTTACTTGGTCACCACTACAAAAAGTTTCACTTGCTCACTAGGATTTAACTCAGTATCACTCAATGGGTCATATCGGTACCTAATGTGCGAATCTTCAGCAATGTGGTTAAGTTTATCCTCAAAATTTTTCTCTATCCAAGCTAATTTCTCTAATGTTGATTGAGCCAATTTCTCAAAGGCCAATTCCCACTCAAGTTTTGAATCTAGAGGAGATGGATAAGGTTGGAAACAAGGTTCCTCACAAATAGATTGTTGATGGTTCCAATTATCCTTCCATCCATAACATGGATGATCCCTCCACTCCGGGACATAGGTATTGGGGTACGGGTCATATTGAGGGGAACGGTAGTAATTGTCGTCATATTGTACCTGCCTACAATTAAAACAATCAAATGAATTATGATTTCCACCACAGTAAGTACAATAATCATCAACTACTTGAGAATAAGAAAAACCACTACCATATTGCACATTGACCAAGTTAACCAATTCACCCATATGTGCTTTCAACGTATAAAGAACTTCACTTCTAGACATACTTGTAGATCTTCTCATGTTACCTCTTCCATTGGCCCAATCACCATAATATTCCTCTGCCATCTTCTTCAAATCAAAGTTACACAATTGAGATCTCTTCTCCTTCCACCTACAAAAATAAGAAAAATTTAAAAAAAAAAACAAGTTTAGAGTAATAAAGGTAGCTTTGGCCCTAGTATTCTTTCCTTTTCCCCGGCAATGGCACCAAAAACTTGATAGGCATGTAATTAGGTCTTAAAATATAGAAAATAATCTAATTCTATCACACACAAATAATCAAGTTTTAAAACCTAATTACCCTATATACTGCAAGTGCACAGATCGTATCGAGTATAGGGCAATAGGGTCGATCCCATAGGGAAAAGGTTATTGAAGTACTAAGGCTTTATTGCTAACTTTATTATCTAAACAACCCAATAACAATGAGAAGAACAAAGTATAAAATAAAAAACTAAACTAATTAACTCTATAGAATAACAATATCTAGAGGAAACTTGTAATCTTAAGACCCTAGAGAATAGATTCCAGTAATGAAATATGCATCCTATAGAATAACCCATTTTTGTGTAATCTTTTCTCGTTGCACTTGATCACTATCCTCTCTAGGTGCAAATCCAATTTCCCTCCTAGTGACCAAAAATTCCCCATGGGCGACACCAATGTCTTTGTCACTTTCTCCCTCCAATGGTGGCATATCTTCATCACTTGAAGATGCACTTTCATACTCACCATCATCTCTCATTAGCATAACTCTCTTGTTAGGGCATTGAAAAGCTATGTGACCAATGCCTTGACACCTAAAACACTTCAAATCCCTACTCCTTTGCGATGCCTCGGACTTATTTTTTGTTGGTGGCGTTGAAGACTTTGCTACATTCTTATAGCTCATGATCTCTTTGGCCCTAGAAGTGGAACGCTCTTCCTTCTCCTCAAATGTTGCATTACGCCTCCATCTTACTCCACTTGATGAGTTTGATCCACTCCTTAATCTTCTTGCTTGGAGTTGCTTTTCTACTTTGATGGCCATGTCCACCAAATCCCTTATCTCCACGTAATGTTGCAACTCTACCCTCTCACTAATTTCTGGATTAAGACCACCCATGAATCTAGCCATAGTAGCTTCTCCATCTTCATCCAAGTTGACACGGATCATCAACATCTCTATCTCTTTGTAGTAATCATCAACAGACATGGATCCTTGTCTCAATGTTTGAAGCTTCCTATGAATATCCCTAGTGTAGTAACTAGGTACAAAATGCCTTTGCATGATGGTCTTCATCTCTCTCCATGTACGCACGGGCTCTTCTCCATACCTTCTTCTATTCTTCACAAGTTGATCCCACCATATGCTAGCATAATCAGTGAACTCTACAGCTGCCAATTGCACCTTTTTCTCCTCAGAATAGTTATGACATTTGAAGATGTGTTTAACTTTACACTCCCAATCTGAGTAAGCTTCAGGATCAAGTCTTCCTTGGAAGGATGGTATCTTTATTTTGATACTTCCCAAGTTGTTGTCTCAGGTAGGTGGCATTCTCCTTCCTCTCTCAGTAATGACATCCTCGTAGTTAGACATATCACCTTCATCCTCTTCAAGGGTATTTCTAGAAGCCTTAGAACAATTTAGCCTCTCAATGGTATCAATTCGAACATGTACACCCTCCATTGCATTGGTGATAGCCTTATTCACCTCCTTAAGCATTACCTCCATCATGTATTTCATGTCAAAGGTGGTGGCGTACGTGACTCTTCTTCTTCTCTAGACATGATGTAAAACCTGCACAAAAAAGGTTAGTAACAAAAGAAAATAATAAGAGAAATAGCCTCACCTCTCCCTTAGTTTATACACTAGTACTCTCGTGTATCACTCAAGTTCAATGGCTTTTTCCCTCTAATGAGCTCACCACTAAGCCTTTTTCCACTCTAAAGAGTCTTCTTATAAGGCTCTTAAACAAGAACTTGCTCAATTGAACCTTATCAAGTCACCTTATAACAACCAAAACAATTAGCTCAAGAATAGAGTAGAAATAAATAAGAATATGAACAAGAGATTAGGGTTTGATACAAGGAAAATTAAAGAAAGAGTGAAACTCAAGATTAGACTCAAGAAAACATGGAATAGGAAACCCTAATGTGTGGTATTCCTGTGTGAAAAATCTTGATTTTTAAAACTTTCTTGAAACAAAATAATATTCTTGTGCAAAAACAAAAATTACTTTCCAAAAAGAACAAGCACACACAAGAATAAGACTTTCCTTAATCCAAAAGTCCACACCCACTTTCCTTTTCCTTTTCACACAGCCTTAGCTCTTAAATAAAGTGAAATACTTTCCTTTTGCACTGGAAAAATCGTCCTCAAGCCTTAGGAAACAAAGACTTTCCTTTTTCTCACAACAGCCTCCTTAGTTTCCTTTTATCTTGTCACAACTTTCCTAATCCTTTAGGACTTGGATTTCCCTTCTATTTAAGGACCAAAACAGTTTCTTATTGCCCCTTTTTAAGATCAAACAAACTAAAAAAAGTTCAGAAAATTCGTAGCTATCAATCTGCAAAAATCCAGCAAGACAATTTGTTCAAGATTCAAGAAACAAGTTCAAGAACTTGCTCCCACCAAACTCCAAGAGAAAGCTGGTTCAAGAACTCAAAAAATAGGTCCTAAACAACCTGAAAAACGTGCAAAACATCCCCAGATTTCAGAATCACAACCCACTCTCAACTTCCTTCAAGAAAAGACAACACACTCAACTAGAAGTTCAAGAACAAAATTTCAGCAATTATATGGTTCAAGAACTCCAAGAAGGTATTCAAGAATCTCAAGAAAGTGTCCAAGAATTTCAAGAAAGCCCAAGAACTTGTTCAAGAATTTCAAGAAACTCAACAACTCACCAAGACAACAAGACAAGCTATCAAGAACTTCAAGAAATAATAAGGACAGATTGTAAACCTTCAAGAAACACACCAAGTAAGTCCAAGAAATTCAAGAACTCACTTTTAACACCAAGAAAAAATCAAGAAGCTTTGAATAAATGATTGTGCACGGTTTTTACCTTGTTGTGCACTCCTTTTTATTCCCTTTTTCTTTCTTTTTCTTTGTGCTTTTGGCTTTTTCTGTTAAGCACACAATCTGCCTTTTTTTTTAACTTCAAGAGACCACAAAAACAAATTAAACCCCCAAGTAGATTTTATTTGTGAATGTTTATGTTCAAGAATCTTCTTTTCTTGAAAGTTTTTTACACAAGAAAATCAAGAAAACAATAAAAACAGTCAAGATTCACAAAAACACCACACAAGACCTAGAATTCTTAATTAGAAACAATTAAGAACGACACAAGAATTTCAAGGAACAACTAGAACACCAAGAACACAATTAGGATAGCAAGAAAAAACAAGAAAAAAAGAAAAACGATTTTTTTTTTGCACGAAAGAACAAGAACAACAAGAAGGTCACGAAAATTCAAAGGAAAAAAAAAACAAGAGGGATATATCCAAATTTTTAAGAAGAAGATCTTCAAAAAAATTGGATTGGAAAAACCTGAATTTCAAGAAGCCAAGCTCTGATGCCAATTGACCCTATAGAGAGAAAATATCAATTTCCATTGATTAGTTTTATCGTAAAACAAACACATCATAACTCCTTAATAAAAAGACACTAATGTTAGCCTTATATAGGCATTAAAACCCTACAAAATAAATATGGAAAGTCTAAACTAAGTATAACTCAAAAACTAAACTAAAACTAATTAAAACAATAAAAAATGTAAAGTCTGTCCTTAGCCGTGGCACGTAACCGCAGCACGGGTTCATGCCACGAGTTCGATCAGAAGCTTTTGTTCTTCATGCCCAACTCTCTGATGGTACCCGCGAGGCTATCCACGGGTACAGTCAGAAAGTTGTTAATTGAAGCCACGGCTGTATCCTCGCCGCGGGTTCTGGTGCGGGTTCGGGGCGTAGATGTACGATTTTGAGGCACTTTGGGGCTATCTTTCAAGGGACTAATTGATACTCATAGGGAATGGTTAGACTACATCTTTGGAGGGTTTTGTAGTGCTAAAAACACAAGAGAGAAGCTTAGCATAGTATAGAGAGAGATTAGCAAGGGTCTCTCTTAGAGAGATTTTCTCTCTTTGAGAGAGCCATCCCTTTAGATTAGTAAATCTCTCTATAGAATAGTGCTATTTGGACGATTCTCTTATAAACATCAAGATTGGAGTAAGAATAGAAGATTTGAACTTGTTTATCAATCGATAAGTTTTCTTTATTCTATTTTTGTCTCTTTCTTGGTTTATATGGATTTGTGTATTAAAGTTTTGATCTTTTATGTGAAATCCACCATGGGTATGTGCTAAATTGTTAATCTAGGGTTAGAGGAAACTAATGAATTCTTGCATATGACTTGTTTGTGATTATTCATGCTATCTTGCTTTTGTTTGTTCTCTATTTTGGGATGCATAGATTTGTAGTTGCTTGATCACCAACTATGAATTTTTAGTTGTTATTATGCAATGAGAGTTGGTAATAATGATGGAAAGGAAATAGTTGAAGTCTAGGTTGCAAGTCACATGAGAGTAGTGGTGCTCCTAGGTGGGTCAATTAGGAAATTCATGTAGCTAATGAACCAATACTAGTATCTTTACCATGAGAGTAGGAAAGAACTAGTAGGGAGGTAATCGTTAACTTGTCATGAGAGTGAAGGTTAAGTACAATTGGAATTTGACCCTAAACAATACAAGAACTAATAGCATGAATTAATCCATTAAATCTTATGCTTGGTCATTAGTGGAATCTATTCCCTAGGGTCTTAAGATTACAAGTTTCCTCTAGATATTGTTATTCTATAGAGTTAATTAGTTTAGTTGTTTGTTTTATACTTTGTTCTTCTCATTGTTATTGGGTTGTTTAGATAATAAAGTTAGCGATAAAGCCTTAGTACTTCAATAACCTTTTACCTGTGGGATTGACCCTATTGCCCCCTATACTCGATACGATCTATGCACTTGTAGTATATAGGGTAATTAGGTTTTATAACTTGATTATTTGTGTGTGATAGAATTAGATTATTTTCTATATTTTTAGACCTAATTACACGCCTATCAAGTTTTTGGCGCCGTTGCCGGGGAAAAGGAAAGAATACTAGGGCCAAAGCTACCTTTATTACTCTAAACTTGTTTTTTTTTTAATTTTTAATTTTTCTTATTTTTGTAGGTGGAAGGAGAAGAGATCTCAATTGTGCAAGTTTGATTTGAAGAAGATGGCGGAGGAATATTATGGTGATTGTGGCCAATGGAAGAGGTAACATGAGAAGATCTACAGGTATGTCTAGAAGTGAAGTTCTTTATACGTTGAAAGCACATATGGGTGAATTGGTTAACTTGGTCAATGTGCAATATGGTAGTGGTTTTTCTTATTCTCAAGTAGTTGATGATTATTGTACTTACTGTGGTGGAAATCATAATTCATTTGATTGTTTTAATTGTAGGCAGGTACAATATGACGACAATTACTATCGTTCCCCTCAATATGACCCGTACCCCAATACCTATGTCTCGGAGTGGAGGGATAATCCATGTTATGGATGGAAGGATAATTGGAACCATCAACAATCTATTTGTGAGGAACCTTGTTTTCAACCTTATCCATCTCCTCTAGATTCAAAACCTGAGTGGGAATTGGCCTTTGAGAAATTGGCTCAATCAACATTAGAGAGATTAGCTTGGATGGAGAAAAATTTTGAGGATGAACTTAACCACATTGTTGAAGCTTTGCACATTAGGTACCGATATGACCCACTAAGTGATACCGAGTTAAATCCTAGCGAGCAAGTGAAAGCAATTACTTTTTATAGCGGTGACCAAGTAAGTGAATCTCCATCTGTAGCAAATGACCCTGATTATGAGTTGGCCATTGACGAATTCTCCAAATTGATGGATGAAAAACATGACCAACTGACCATGATGTATATGAATCTTAGGGTCCAAAAAGAACATGAGTATGCTAAGAAAGAAAAAGAGAATGAGGAAGAAGTTGTAAGTGTTGAGGAGAGTTTTAGGGAAACAATTAAAGGAGTAGGAGCCTTACTTGCAACTACATCTCCCATTTCACAACCAGCATCTTGTGTTAAAATTTGTAATTCACTACATATTAATATTCCATTTGGTAGTACTATTTTGTAGGTTTCTTCTTATGCGAGGTTTCTTGAGGATATCATGGCATGTAAGAGAAAGCTAAAGGATAACAAGAGCAAAGCCAATATGGAAGAATGTAGTGTTGTGTTTCTTGCTACATCACCACCACAATTGATGAATTTTTGGTTGCAAGGTGCTACAACAAAGATATATCCAAGAGTTGAGATCAAAAAGCCCAAGAAGAAGAAAGAGTGGGCTTCTGATGTTTTCCATCAGGGGGTCACGTGATAAGCTGACAGAAAAGTCTAGCTGAAGACTATAAACAAAGTGCTTGTTGGGAGGCAACCCAACCGTTATTTTAATATGATTGCATTTTTTAGGATTTAAAGTCATAGTAGGATTTATTTAGTTTTTATTTTCTATTGTTTAGGTTGTGTGACTAATGGTTTTGTAGAGCTTATATTTGTTTAACATGTTGTCATTGTAGGTTTTAATAGTTGATATTGGATCAAGGAAGCATGGCACTCATGGATAGACACTTCAATGACTACAGTAGGGGAGTAATGTTTCTTTATCTTTTGTTATTTTATCTTATTTTTCCTCTTACACATTGAGGACAATGTGTATCTTAAGTGTGGGGGGAAGTTTAGGATATTAGTCATCATAGTAATTGTTGTGTTTGAAATGCTTGGTTTTTGTTTTTTAGAGAATATTGGTTACATTTTAAATGTTATGATTGCTTGGGTACCAATTGCAATTTGTCTAACATTTTTTGCTGAAGTTTTTCTAAAAATTTGACCAACAATTCAAAAGTGCTTAGTGGTTAAATTCTATAGCCATTAGTAATCAAATTCTTCTACCCTAGTTGAGATATTTCATGTGTTTTGAGAATTTCTTTCTTAATTAATTGGGGAATTTTCTATTGTGTGATTATGAAATTTTGTTTTAGAGAAAGTATATTAGGTAAAGCACGAGGAATTATGCTGAATTTTTTTTGTGAGTTTAATGAAGTTTTTCTACTTTATTTGTTTTTCTTCATGAGTTTAGTAGTAAATGTGGTTTATGGGTATGGCTTATGCCTTTGATTAGCAATGTATTAAGGAAAAGGGACTAAATGAGCTTATTTGAGAATGAAAATTTTGAAGAAAAAGAGAGCCTAGTGTTTTTGAAAAGGAAAATCTTTTGAAGAAAGAGAGCCTAGGTTCTACTCCGCTGGTTTTAGTGTTGAGTAACCGGGAGTCTTCATATGGCCAATGTCGACTTTCGTGTAAAAAGGTGCTAGAACTATGAGTGCTGAGTAACCGGGGGTCTTTATCCGGCCAATGTCGATCTTCGCGTCAAAAGGCAACTTAATGTCTCAAGAAAAGGCTAAGCTTGATAAGCAATGTCCCTAGTTCTGAAAAAAAAGTGAATTAATCATTGGCATATAGTTGTACTTGATAGCTATAGGCGCTACTTGCTTATGAATTTCGAATAAGGTAGAGAAATGGAATGGAGCTAATTCAATTGACGTATAATTCTTTCTCTTTTGCTTAATATGATGAGTATCTGAAATAAGATGAATAATTACACGATTGTTTTCCTTAGTTGTTGAGAATGTGATTTTGAAAATGCATGTGTTGCTTTTAATACGGTTGAGTCATTGTCTTGGTTTTATATGTTTAATTGCTTGAGGACAAGCAATGGCTCAAGTGTGGAGGAGTTTGATAAATGTCTAGTTTGCATATTTCTTTGTGTGTCTAGATTAGTATTTTATGCTAGTTTTTAGGGTTTAAATGATGAACAATAGTCATTTTTATATCTATTTCTTCCCATCTTCAGTTTGGAGTAAAATGTGCAAATTAATAGTTTAATATGCAATTCTTTGTGTTTTGTAGGTTTTAGCTATAACGATCATCACTTGGGATCAAATGAAGCATATTGGGATGATATTTAAATGTGATTTGAAGTTGATGAGAAGTGGCAAGAGAAGAGGACCAAAGATGTGGCATGATGAAGCAATGATAGAAGAAGAATCGGTGATGAAAGGATTTCACTGCACCGATATGTTTTGGTAGTTTGGTTAGAACTAGAGCTAGACAGAGTGAATTGAGATGATTCTTGAAGCAATTTAAAGCTAAGAGAATTATCTACAATTCTTATGAGACCTCAAAGTCTGATTCTCACGTTTACAATGTCAAATTGCCACATTACTGAAGCATTCTTGTGCAGTAATGCTCTTCCGACCACATCTCGGGGTTTTGGCCATATCTTTGTGTACACAACTCCAAACGACCTGATTTTTGTGCTCCTGGAAAGCTAACTCAAAGAGATATAACTTTTGTGTTTAGAGCAAAAGCTATTTTGGCCAACTTTCTGACCAAACCCGTGGCTGAATCCGCAACGCAGGTTGCACCATGGGTACAGTCAGAAAGTTGTTAATTAAAAGATATATCTAAACGGATTAACAACGAAAAGATATACCCAAATGGGTTAAACATAACGAATAAACCTGATTTTCTTTCAAGATCCAATAGCTCTGATACCACTTGACAGAGAAACGAGGACCCTAGGAAGGCGACGCTCCTATAACCCTCGAATCTTCATACAGGAATCTTCCCAAAAGGATCGTCTTGAAGATCAGGGTGTAAATCAATCCAAACTCTCCCGCAGAATTAGATCAATTTACCTATGAATAATTCGACCCCAACCAAATCAAGAGCGTCGCCTTCCTAGGGTCCCCGTTTCCTCCGTATAGGGTCCCCGTTTCCTCCGTCAAGTGGTATTAGAGCTATTGGATCTTGAAAGAAAATCAGGTTTTTTCTTTGTGTTTAACCCACTTGGGTATATCTCTTCGTTGTTAATTCGTTTGGATATATCTTTTAATTTTTGTGTACGAGTTATTTAGTGTTGTTCTTGGTTCAAGATCTGAAATTTTCTTGAATCAAAGTTGTGATCTTTTAGTTGTTTTTTTCAAAATAACAAAAAAAAAAGTGCGTCATTGTTGGGGGGTACTGTAGCGACACTGTTCATAGATGCTGTTCACACTGGGCACTGTTCAATCAGAAAATACTGTTCACACTTGTTACTGTTCTTCCGGCGGGTACTATTCATCCGATTTGTCCAGAAAATTTTTTTTTTTTTTGGATTCAGTTTTTTTGTTTTGTTTGTTTTTGGGAGTTGATTTTTGTATTGTGTGAGTTGTTTTGTTTTGTTTAAAAAAAAAGTGAGATATTTGTAAAAGTCAAAATTGGGAGGGTATTTGTTTATTGTTTACAGGCTATTGATGTTGAACTTTGAAGATCCTACTCTATATTTTTGTGAACCCCGAAGAGGCATCAATAGAAGCAAAGACAGATGGGATGCCAAAAGATCAAGTGATAAAAAGCACCATTCCAAATTCTCTACGAAGGCGGTTGATGAATATGGCTATGAAGGCAGTGCTTCAATGAGGAAGGAGAGGTCTTTGAAATCCAAATCTTCCAAGAGTCATTGTATGAATTATCTATGGGATGAGATGAAGGATCGATGTGATTCTTTCATAGATATGATGAATAAGTTTGTGGACAAATATGAATCACACATTGCTACTTCAATAGAAAAGCAAAATCAAGCAGTTAATGAAGAGAAGCATCATTCGACTATGGAACTTGAATTTGAAGAACATCCACAACCCATGGAGGTGCGTATGGAGGAGAAGATGGGAGTTGAGGTGTCATCTTTGGAGCCAAATGAAGTTGCAACACCATCTTTAGAGGAGCAAAGCCTAGCTGAGCATCCAATGGAGGAACGTGTTGAAGTTGAAGACGAAGCACCATTGGAGGAGCCATTAGGAGAGCCAACTGTTGAACAATCCCTTATGATCTTAAATTGTTGCTTATCTAGTGTGGGCGACAATTCGAGGACGAATCGCTTTGATGAGAGGGAGTTTGATACGAATCCTGTGGCCATGATTCCTATTATTCAAGCTTCACCAACGGATTTCATCATTCTGTGCAAATTGGAGGTTTCAATGTGTTTAAGGCATGGCAACGGAGCATGGGAGAGGGCTGAGTTAGCATATACTCAAGGGGCCAAAGGCTGGTGGTCACGTTTTAGGTCTAAAGTGTGAGGACGGATTTTCAAAGGACAAGACCAAAAGCCAGTCACAGACATTCTGTTGGAGGCCGCACCCCAGGCCGTCCCGCGGCCTTCCCCACGGCTTGGATCAGAAAGTGTGCCAAGGCCAGAACTGTTTCTGACCAAGGCCACCCTGCGGCCTTGCCCGCGGCCTTCGTCCACAGCTTGAAATTTTTATTGTTTTAAATAGTTTTAGTTTAATTTATTTAAGTTATATTTAATTTAGAATTTCCATATTTAGTTTTAGGGTTTGTACACCTATATAAGGCTAACTATCGTCGTTTAGATTATTACAATGTTGAATTATGATTTGAAATCAATGAATTGATTCTCTCCCTTTGAGGGATCTCGTGAGTTCTTGCGATGAGAACTATCTTTGCCTTTTCAAGAGTGATTATTGTTAGGTTTTTCCTATACCTTAAGTTCTAGTCAACAGGTTTGATTAGGATTTAGGTTTTCTTCTTGTTAGATTCAAACGGTTTCATTCCACGGGGTTGGATTGGGGTTGAGTGATTCGGTGAGAGTTTGTATTATTTGATAATTTGGTCCAATTCTGCGGGAGGGATTGGATTGGGTTATCGCCTGATCTTCAAGACGGTCCTTTGAGGATGTTCCTATGACACATGAAAAGGGAGATCAACCCAGATCGTGTCAACTATCTGCATCCATAGAAAACACAATTCTTCGTACTTCATCGAAGGTTGGAAATTCTTCTAAATAACTACAGTCCTCAGTCGAAAGAACCTTCAGGATACATGTTAATGGCTCAACTTCATGCATATGCTCCTGTGTGAACAAGGAAGAAAAGAATGAACCAGCCTCTTTAGCAATCTCCTTCTCATCTTCCAACCATTGCCCTTGAACACTTTTGATTCTATGAATTATTACCTTATTCCTTCGTTCCATCATCACAGAGTGGAAAAATTTGGAATTTCTATCCCCATATCCCCACCATTTTAACCTTGCTTTTTGTTTCCAAAAAATTTCTTCAATATAGAGGACCTTATTTAACTCCATTCTAGCTGTCTGTAAATTTTGCTGTCTGTAAATTTTGATACACATGATTAGAGGACTCAACATCAAACTTAGCTTCATCTTCCGCTGCTCTTTTCTTAGGTTCCCTAATGGTCTGAAAATATCCCCAAATGCCTATCTCAACCAGACCTGGAGAGACCTTTTGACATGTCGAAGTTTAGCAGCTAACACAGCCAGAGGAGAACCTACAACATCTTCTTACCATGCCTGCCTTACCACCCTTGAAAATTGCTAGTGAGACGTCTAGAGATTTAGAAATTTCAACATACGGGACTTGTTGTCACATTTTGTTGTACCCAACAACAAGAGAGGGCAATGATCTGATGGATTCCATACTAAATGTTGCACCTCAACATCCACAGGTAGATTAGCAAACCCCTCATTTATTAAAACTGTATCCAATCTCTTCCACACTCTTGCATGTACATGATGATTATTGCACCAGGTGTAAGGAGACATAATGAACCCTTTATAAAAAACACTAGCTTCATGCACAAATTGCAGTAGCTTCTCTCCCTCATTAATATAAAAAGGCATAGCTCCCCTCTTCTCCTCCGAATGAGCAATCACATTGAAGTCTCACCCAATCAACCATAGAATATTATTTGACGACTTAACATGTACGAAAAAGAATCTACAATGAGATGAAAGATGAGAATTTTGGACAACAAATGAAACATGCTGGTCACTCTCCCTAACTTTAACACATGCAAAATTGGACTTTTAGAACACCCATATAGAACCAGAAAAACTAGACAAGCCACCTGCAATTCCAAGTTTCAATCGAATACCTTGTAATTTTGACACATCTACCTTTGGTTCACATATCACAACCATTTGTAACTTTTGTAAACGAATCAAATATTTCAATCTTCTCAAATGAGACGCTTTAGAAATGCCCTTTATATTCCAAACTAACCATTTAATCATTGGGATAAAATAGAGAAAGAGTTACCAGATCATTTTGTGTGAGATCTGAGCAACCTATCTGATACCATCAAAGCCTTAGCAGCTTTCGTTCCCCCACGCTTAGGTTGAATCCATTCTTCACAATGCAGCTGTACATGCTTCATTTGATTGGTAAAAACTTCCAGATTGCAATAATCTAGTCTCTAATCTGTTGCAATCCACTATATCCCCTCACGCAGAGGCAGACTACCAGCAACATTCTCCACTTCCATTATCAATTCTCTAGTTATGCTCTCAGCATGTAGAGCATCATGTCGTTTAATATTGACATTGGACATGTTATCATTCTTCTCCATCATTATTGTTTTCAACAACTTATCATCTTGTATGTGCTTTGTTCATGTCAATAATGCAACTCCTTCAACCTTTGGATCGGTTTCAATTATCTCGACTGCTTGAGGTTCAATTTCAATCACCTTATCCGTTAGAACCTTCTGCTAAGAGATCTACACATCCTCTAGGTTCACCACATTATCAAATTGTTTCAAACTAATCCCTTCAGCAACAGTATTCTTCTATTTTGGAACATACATCTTTTTACCCCCTCTCAATCTCTTGATGTTGAGAAGACTCTGGGTTTGTCACATCCAGATTCAACAACCTGCATCTTGTTTTATCGTGGCCTTGTTTGTGACATTCATGACAATAAAGTGGCAAATCCTTCAACTACTGCTACTTCCACATTCAACAACTTGTAAACAACTAAAGCTTCCTTGACTGCAAGCAACTCAGCATGTTGAGGGTCTACCACATTGGAAAACACTCTCATGCACACTGCTATAAAATTCTCTCTAGAGTTACAAATGACAATGCCAACTACTGAACATCTGAACTCTGCAGAGATAGCACCATAAAAATTAATTTCACTTGATTCCCTAAGGGTGGACACCACAACACAACAATATTTGTCTATTCAAAATGTGAAGTGTTCTTTGTGGCTAATCAAAATTCATCAAGAAAAGAAGTAGTAGTTTGTACTAAATCCAACGGACTCACAGTGACATGTTCATGGGCCACTCTTTCGAGCAGTCCAGAGAGACCAACACATAACCACAAATAGCTCACAATCCTCTTTCTCCCAGTGGCATATAACATTCCAAATCCGTTCAATGGGATTCTCAAATGAGAGGGCCTTTAATTTACTTGTACAATAGCATAACGCCCAAACCTGGATAGCTACTAGACAACAGAAGAAATGGTGAAAAATATCCTCTCGATCATAGCCACATAAAGGACAATGGGCATCTACTGGGATTTTTCTTCTGTGAAGATTGATTCTTGTAGGTAGAGAATTCTTTACCAGCATCCAAAAGATAATTTAAATTTTGTGTGGGATGGATATTGACCAGATTTAATTACCTCATGATGTCAATCTACACCATGAAAACCATTAACAAGACCTAACTCCAAAATAGCCCTATGAGTGCTCTTGACAGTATATACCCAATGCTTCGTCGAGTGCCACATCCATTTATCCTCAACGCCTTCAACACTATCCGAGTGGTATGGACTTGATCAATTCAGCTTCTTCTAGCCAAAATGCAATTGGTCGTGTCTATATTCTAAGAACCAATCCTCTGATTAATTAGGTCCATCATCTTTGCTTCACCATTCAAGACCTGTGATGGAGACAAGATTTTGAAAGTATGTGACCTAGGAATCCAAGGACTTTGACACATAAAGATATTTTTGCCAGACCCAACACCAAGCCTGCACCCCAACTGAAGTACCCTTATTGCTTCGTGAATCCCCCTCCAAGTTAAAAGAAGGGCGACAACCTAGTTTTGCATCAAAGAGATTCCCTTTCGGGAAATATTTTGCTTTCATCTCTTGTGCTAAGATAGACTCCAGGCTCATTAGGATCCTCCATGCTTGTTTTTCCAATAAGGCCATATTAAAAGGTTTCAATTTTCTAAAACCTAGACCTCTTTCTGACTTTGCTGAACATAGACTCTCCCAACTATCCTAATGTATGGTTCTCCTTGAGCTTTTTGCTACTCCACCAACAATTAGCCATCACTGATTTAATATTGTGAAGTAGATTGTAAGGTAATAAGGGGAGTAACGCAGCGGAATATTTAAAAATTTATTACCTTAGCCATGGATCTCTTTGATGTAATCTATACGATTAAAGGGTGTTTAGCACAAATACCTCAAGCATAGAAGGTTTCTATGCTTCAAAGGGCAAGATCCTATTCGATGAAGGTGTTGATCTACCATGAAAAGCCCTCCAAGTGTCGAGCCTCCAACGGTATCCACACGAACATGATCTTTAGGAACCTTTGGGCTTGCTTGCCTTGCCTTTTGAGTGCTAGCTCCCTTGAATGATTCATGAAGAACACAAGAAGAAGAAAGAAGTTGAAACCCTAACAATTAGGGAAGGAGGTGTGGCGCTTCTTGGAGAGAAAAACGCCACCAAGCTCTCAATTTTTCTCTCTCTAATTTTGTGTTATGTTTCATCAATCATCCAAGAGTCAAGGCATGGACTTATTTATAGATGTAGTATCCTAGTCTTTAAGGAAACCAGAGCAATTGGAAACCAAGAAGGTTTAGGAAGCTTACCTTAAGCTAATCCTATTCCTTTAGGAAACCAATTCTAAAAGGAAACCAAATAGCTTCTTAATTCCTTTTAGGAAACTAATTTCCATCAAGACTTAGAATATTTATAATTAAGTCCTTTAAGTTAATTTATCACATAAATTAACCCCATAAGTATTTTATACTTATCTTAATAACAATTTAACCCAAAGACCATGTTCTTATTGTGTGTGACCCATTAGGTTCCATTCACGTTGGCAATAAGTACAAATTATAACTCATTAATTAATTAATTAAGAGCCAGATAAATTAACACTTTAATTTATCATTAATTCTCTAATTAATTAATTTGCACTTATAGATCATGAGTGGCGTCTAGCAATGCATCATGACCATCCAAGTGAATAGGAAAGTCATATGGTAGACTACACCTATCAATGACAATGTTACCGTGTAATTAATATCCTTTCACCACACTATATCCCAATTAGTCTAAGAGTGTAGTGCGCACTCTTTAAATGACTAATTAATGATTTCTTGTTCCCGAAATACAACTTTCATAAAAGTATAACC
This sequence comes from Mitragyna speciosa, assembly GCA_024721245.1. Taxonomy (NCBI): domain Eukaryota; kingdom Viridiplantae; phylum Streptophyta; class Magnoliopsida; order Gentianales; family Rubiaceae; genus Mitragyna; species Mitragyna speciosa. The sequence continues at coordinate 18,159,818 of CM045552.1, read as the reverse complement.
TTGAAACTCTTTCAAGTCATACTTTCACTTTTGCGCAAAAGATTCTTTAAGTCATATTTCAACAAGTGGCCAATCCGGGATATACTCTCCTATAATAAGGAGTGGTGAATTCTATATTGATTACTCACTATCCTTCCATGCTTCATACTATACCCAATCTCTACCGTATGGGCTACTCTTTTACGAGCACCGAGCAATAGAGTCAAAGCATAGCAATCCACACTCAAGATACCGTGGTAATCTCAAGTCTAAGGATCACTTACACCATTGCCATTAAGAGTATAATTCATTAGCACTATGAATAGTAACTCTCGGCGGATCAATCCAATGAACTTGTTCTCTAACAAGCATCCACATACCAGCTTAGGTGTCACACGCCATAGTTGACGAGATCAACTACTACTTACCATAAGTAGAGGCAAAGTATGTGCTAGTCTTCCCATATTAATGATGTCCAATCTCATTAATACTACGACTAGGGATGTTTAAGAATATAACTTAATGTGTAATAAGAGTCTCATCATTGTAACTCTTACAATCTCTTATACACAGTTAATATTCTATGGACTTTATCAAATAAACTAGTAATATTAATAACAAGTATTAAATGACAAAGAAAATGCCACATATATAAGTATAACGCGAAATAAGCGTAATAAAAATCCCAAAAACCAACTTGGTTTTAGGGCATATACTAACATAGATTGTCATGTAACTTGAAGCAAGGCATGGCATATGCATGAATAGCTTGGATGATGGCCTTTAAAAGGATTTCCTTGCCTACTTTGGAGAGATATTTTTTCTTCCATCTACTCACTCTTGCAGCAACTCTATCTTGAATTGAATTGAACAGCTCTTTCTTCGATCTCCCAATCACTAAAGGCAGTCCCATGTATTTTTCATGTGACTTGGCAATTGGAATATACAAAATTGCAGCTATCTGACTTGTCTAAATTAATCCTTTGGCCTGAAGTAGCTCCATAGATCCTACGAACTTGCATAAAGTTTCATGCCTCCTCCACAATGGCTCTCCCAAACAGTAATGTATCATCAACAAAGAGAAGATGGGAAATAGGAGGAGCTTGACTGCCAACTTTGATACCTTGCAGCTTCCCACATGACCATGCCTCTTATAAAAAATTGGAAAAAGCTTCTGCACATAGGATAAAATATAAGAAGACAAAGGATCCCCTTGACGGATACCAAGGGTAGGGGAAAACCTACCAAATTTCACCCATTAATGAGAAAAGAGGATGAGACTGTAGAAATGTAAGAAAATACTAGATTAATGAAACCCTGATGGAAACCTAATTTTTGCATCAAATTGACCACAAAACTCCACTTGACCCTATCTTGCTCATATCTAGCTTGATTGATGTGAGGTTCTTGCCATTATGACTTCTTATTTTTAGGAAGTGGTGAATTTCATAGGGTACAAGGACATTATCTGCAATCAATCATGCAGGAATGAAAGCTGATTGAAAATCAAATATTATCAAAGAAAGAATAGGGCGTAGTCTATTAGCTAAAACCTTAGAAACCAATTTATAGATTACGTTATACAGGCTTTTGGGATGAAAGTGAGTAATTGACTCGGGAATTTGATACTTGGGAATTCAAACAGTATGAGTGGAATTGAGACTCTTATCAAAATAACCTTGATTTAAAAACTTAATACAATATAAATAATGTTGTCCCCACAATGTGCCCGAATTTTTTATAAAATATAGGGCTCATACCATCAAGGCTGGGGGATTTAGAAGGGTGCATTTGTGATAAAGCTTTCGTTACCTCAATACCTTCACATAAGCGCTTTAGGTTCTCATTCATTTTTGTGGTAACTTTGCATCTTACCCAGTCAAGAACTACTTGAATGCACTCATCTATTGCAGCAAACTTTTTGATATCAAATTTCATTGTAATCATAAATGCCATCAATAAAAGTTTGAAATAGTACTACCAATTTGTTAGGAATGTAAGGGCCACAAGATATTACCAAAATTCTTGATAACAAGGTACAACAATTAAAAGCTAAACGATAATAGTATAAAGTGTCATGTTTTGTTCGCTTAATGTTTAGTCTTTTGCATTTATCTTTTGCCTAAATGTATGCATTGCTTTTATATTTTAATTTAGAATGCAATTAGATGCATAAAGTGCAAAACGATGATATGAAGTGTTGAATTTGTACACAAAAGTTGGCCTCTAAATGTTCAAAATCACTCCATGAGAAATGTCGACAAGTCCTACAAACAAAGCTTGCGGATTCATTCATAGATCATGTTCTATGCACAAGGAGTTAGATCCACAAGGCAAAAATATCAACAGAACCTTCATGTAAAGTGTTGCACATCTTGTTTTAGGAGTGATTCGAGGACAGGTCAGAAAGCTATACATCCACAAGTTAAGGGTTGCGGCTTTTTTTTTTTTGGTGATTTTTCTAAAACTTGCAGTAGTTTACATCATGTAGACAATAAATTTTAACACATCATGTATTTTTCTAACATGGGGGGGCATTTTTCAACTTTTCGGGATCAAATTTCAGTTTCTAGGTAAAAAAGACAAAGTTAGCAATTTTAGGACCCAAATAGTAATTTCAGCATGTAAATACCCTTTTCACCCATTTTTGATTTTTGAATTCGTGTTTTATACTCTTCTAAATATTGTCCAAATTTTTTGTTTTTTTGGGGACAACTGTTATTTTTCTATATATTACGTCAATCCAGGCGCAAAATCATCATTTCATCTAGTGAGTGCTCTTTTCACCTATTTTTGGGTCTTAAATTCATATTTCAAACTATCACACCCCAAAACGGTTGGAAACCCTTTAGAAAATGGTTTTTTGTGGTTTTGAAAAATCGTGTGTGTGAGTGTGAGAGAGAACCTGGGTTTTTTTGTGGAAAAGTGTATTTTTTAAAAAATTAGTATTTTGAAGAATAAAACAAAGTTGGGACTAAAATGTGATAGTTTTGGGCAAATAGTTTGAAAAAGGGTTTTATTAAAATGGATTTGCCACTTGGGAGTTATGGTGTACCAAGTCACTTGAAAAATCTTTAACAAGACAAAGCAAAAATTTTTACAAAAAATATTCACAAACACTTTCACAACTCTAGGTCTTTGAAAAACAAGAGAAGAAGGTTCAGGAGTCACATTTGAATAAAGGGAAGGCAAAGACTCACACCTAAGGCACCCTTTCTCCTTAGTCGAAGCTAGTTGCAAGGTTTAGTCAAAATTTTCTAAAATAACCCCAAATTCTATTGAATTTGGATGTGTTTAAATGAATGCAAATCTTAGGCCTAATGGGGTGTCAAGAGGGACAAAATTTCCCTTCGAGGCTTGATCAGTATTATTGTATTAATTGTGAAACCTGAAATGAGGTCTTGAAAAAGTCATGAGTACAAATGCAAAACTGAAAAGCAAAAAATAAACAAAAATAGTAGTATAGCTAGTAAGTGATTGAAGAAAGTGGGGATGTAGCACAATGGGTACGGGGACTAGAACTCGTGACTAACTATTCCTACTCACACACAGTGGGGGAATGGTATGCTAAGGCCTATGAAAGCCAAACTTGCTCGTTTCCCACACGAGGAGGACGATTATTTTTAGTCAGATCACACAAATGACCTAAAATTCTATGTGAAATGCGATCTAAATGCCACACACTGAATATATGACCAAAAAATAGATAATAATAATCATAATATATAAAAATCATGCAAAAATGGAAAATCCTAAAGAAAGGGAAAAAAGTGTGTGAAATGAGATGAAAAGCGCATGAGGAGTGAAACTAATGTTAAAATGACCTAAGGATCTAGTATTAGACTAGCCCATTTTCAAGGAATTTTCACTAGCATTTGACTAGCAGAGAAGTGATAAAACAACAACTGGCATTGAACTAGTGTAGTGATGGAATAATAAAAACTAAAAAAACATGAACTAAAATAATAAAACATGAATCAAAAGCAAATAAACATATAAACACATATAAGAGCACGTAAGAACACATAATACATAGACATAATATCTAGATGCAAAATCCTAAAGAAAGCAGTAAAACAAATAAACACATAAGCACATAAAGAACACACAAGCCCTAACTATTACATCGTGGGACCTAACTACCATTTATGGAAGAAAGATAAAAATAATCTATCTATTACACTTGCCTATCTAAATAAAAATATTTGCTAATTAATGCAAAAAGAAAGTAATCTAACTATTACATTGGCTATCTAAATACAAAATCGTAATTATGCCAATTGCATTGAAAGATTACATCTTTATTGATATAGTTATGTGCAGTTGAGTTATTGTTGTCTAGGGTTTGGACCATCTTTATGATTGATGTGTGTGTTTGATTAACTGAATTTATGCCTGAAACTACTTTGTTTATACACTGTCTTGAATTAACCTAGGTTGTAATTGGATGGCCAATGATTATGACTATTTAAATTACTTCTATGCAACGAGAGTTGATAGTAGTAGTAGAAAGGGGTCAAGTGAAGTCTAGGTAGTAATTCATACGAGCAGTGGTACTCCTAGGTGGGTCAAAAGCAATCCAAGGGTAAAATGAACCAATATTAATCACTTTACCACGAGAGTAAGAAAGGATTAATAGTTTGGTAATTGCTAATTTGTCACCAGAGTGAAAATTTGATAAAATGAGATTGGACTCTCAACAGGGTAAATGATAGGTCATAAAAGAGGTTAATTGTTCACAAACTAGATCATAAAGTGATTCTAAATCCTAGGCACTCATTCCTATAATTTTCTTGAACATTGCTAATTTGCCTTAGGTGAGTTTTTAATTGAGATTTTAGGTTAATTCACTAGCATTTGTAACTTAAATAATAGGGTAATTCAGAGAAAACTAGTACTTCTTAACCGTTCCCTGTTGGTTGGACCCTGATTCCCTAATTTTAAGATAAAAACCCTAATTCTAGAAAAAGTTAGAAATGAGCCATTTAATCCAAAATTACTATAATAATACTAAAATAACACTTAAAACATCTAATAAAACATATAATAATATTGGTACATTTATTACTTATCAAACTCCCCTATACTTGAATCATTGCTTGTCCTCAATCAATTGGAAAATCTAGAGATCAAATAATGATTCAAGTATTGAAATAACAAATGCCTCATTGTTGAATGAAATTCTACAACACAAAGTAAGTAGACATTATGCAATCCCCTGTTAAGTTTCCAATACTCATCATATCCAGTAAAAGGGAAGTAATTATATCAAGTTAAAACTAATTTAACCAAATTTCTTTGCCTTACAACATTTCACACACTACATTCAAAAGGTATTACAATTTGGTATTAATTCACTTCATGTGGAATGTGACTCTCATTTGTTTGTATGGATTATTCAAGGTAAGATTAGATCACCGTGGGCATTGACTAGTTGGATTGAAGAAATCAGGAATTGCTCTCCTTCCCTTTCAATCACTCATTGTTTCCGTCAAGGCAATAAGGTAGCTGATACTTTAGCAAATATTGGATGTACTAATCAGCAAGATGAGTTTTATATGTCAGTTCATTGTCTTCCTAGAGTAGTTAGAAGTGAATTTAGAATAGATAAATTAGGTTTTCCTTCTTTGCGAAAATGTAAAGGTTAGTTAATTTTCTATTTAATTTTCTGCAATATCTTATGTGACTATTGAGGTAAGGTTTGGTCCCCTCACTTTTGTTTATTAATAAAATATGGGAGTGGCGTTTCTCCCACTCCCGTTTATGGGGTTGGCCAATAAAAATAAAAAAATGGATAATTATATACAACTTCAATTTGCACACAATAGGGACATATTGCATTCGGTATTTACAAGTGTCTGTGAAGTTTGACATTTGTAGATGAAAACCCCTGGTTCCTCAACACTTTGATCATTTTTAACCACTTTTTTAGTTTTAGTTTGAGAAATGAAATTGTCTTTTGATGAAAGGATAGATATTTTGTGATGAAGACCCCTTATTACTCAACAATTCACTTTCAATCAAACTTGCTATGCATACTCTTAATTCAATTGCCATTTGACGCAAAAATCGACATTTTGTGATGAAGATTCTCGATTACTAAGCAATTTAAATCATTGGAGTAGAAATAAATAACACTCATCATTGGACTTCATAATATAATTGTCCCTTTATTCAAAAAATGCATAAGTATACTTCTTATCTATATCTACCAGTTAGAAATGTAAAATTAAGTAAAGAAAAGAAATTTAAAATAAAACATGCCAAATCATGACATAATTACAACTATTTTACAAGATATACTTTCTTAAAAACAAAACTCCTAGTCACATAATAACTATTTCTTTATATATTTGTAGAAATTATTCAATCAAAGTTGCATAAATTATTTCAAAAAGTAAAAGAATTTAATAAGTACGTGGCATGAAAGTATGATAATGAGGCAAATTTAGAAAAATTTTGGCCATATTTTACTAAAACAATATCTTGACACAGTTATTTAAAACCCAACCAAACATATTCTTTTACCTCCCCCCATACTTAGAATGTCACATTGTTCTCAATGTGTAAAGGAAAAGATAAGAACACAAATGGAATAAGAAAACTCCCCTTGTTTGGTTAATGAATCCAAAAATTGATATTGTTGTTCTTGATGTCCTTGGCCTTTGACAAGTTCCTTTTTGCAATGTTTCACCATGTTCTTCATTTTATTTATTCTTGTTCACTTACCTTGTTTCAAAGCTTAAACAAGCTCAAATGCTATGTTAGATCATGTTTAAGTAGCCAATGCGCACAAAAAGTAACATAACATGCTTTTGAAATACTTGATTTCCCGCACACTTAATTGTTGCAATGTAGCTCGAAGTGGTGAAATTTTGACGCAAATGTTATATGAGCAAATGTAATGTGCTATGATAAAGTGAAAAGCAAAAGAAACTTATTTCAAAATGCCTCAAATCAAAATTTCATACTCTGATGCACAAATCACATACTTGACATATGAAATAAAACATTATATGTATTCTATTGAAATGTGTTAAAGTGACTGTTTCATGCCTTGAAAGTTGCTAAACAAACTTCTAAACAATGTCCCAAAGGATCCCAGACAAGAATTAATCAAACAACCAAACAAATCAAATTTCTACCTTGATCCGCGGGTTAGATTCCTGTGAATACCTCCCAGTTTCTGCACTTTTCTACAGAAAATTTTGAGTTCCAGGCTGATTTTTTCTAAAATTTAGGGGCTAATTTTGACCATTTAGACTTCTAATTTTGGGAAAAAAACTTCGCAATCATGTAAACATGTCAACGAACTTTGAATTCATGCATCAAATAGCTCCAAATCATCAACATATAAGAAATGAGAATCAATCAAAATTGGCACTTCGGTCAACCTGCAACTTTGAATTCAAGATGAACTTGAAATTCAACTTTACTATTTTCATGTTTTTTATTACTTTAACACTTCAAACATGTTTCTAAGGTATAAAAAAAAAGTTTTTAACATGATATTTTGGCATGAAAAAATGTCAAAAGTTCAAAATCACCAGGAATCTATTTTGAAATCAAACAACCAAATGAATACTAACATTTTTCCCTCAAATCTTCAAATTGATTCTTTGCATGTATTTAACTTCAAAACTACTTTGAACAAGTTTTAATGATAAAGCAAAGTTGCTCAAAACCAAATTAGCATCAAAACTCCACGGATTGCCAAATGAGGATTAAGGTTCTCAATCAAAGTTGGCTCATGAATAGTAATCAATGGAATAGTACTTTGCAACTAAATGCTTCAAATTTGGTTACTTGTTCATTTTCACTTCAAAACCACGTCAAACACATTTCAAATGATGAAACTAAGCTATTTAACCCTTCTAAACACAAGAAACTCACAAGCTATGAGAATTGTGTATTCAACATCTAAATTTAAACATGAAAACACATAGATTGCATATAATGCTTTAAATTAAAAATATCAAACTCAAATTAAACAAACACACATAAAATAACATAAATCAAAACAAAACGACTTAAAATACCAAAAACATTGGGTAGCCTCCCAACAAGTGCTCATTTAGAGTCGAGAGCTAGACTAATTGATGCATGCTTCAATTAATAGGACCATGACCCAAAGAATACTCCCCTCCTTTGGGTGTAGTTATATCAACTATGCTCAAGTGGTCCTTGTTCCTTGCTCTCCTCCTTCTTGGTCTTCCAAAACCTAGAAATGTATAGTTAGGCACACTTTCATCAAATTTGTCAATCATGTACAAATCAGAAGAAGTTGAATGTTGTTTTATCATGTCATTTAAACAAAAATTTGCTTCATCCTCCCCTACTTTAAGATTAAGTGTACCATCTTGCACATTTATAATGTTACTGGTGGTTGCTAGAAAAGGTCTCCCAAGTATTATAGGTATTGAAATATCATCCTCCATATCCAAAACAACAAAGTCAATTAGGTTGATAAGTTTATCCACTTTTATCAATACATTTTCAAGAACACCTAGTGGATGCCTAATTGATATATCAGCTAGTTGTAAAGTCATATTTGTGCTTTTCAACTACTTAAAGCCTAGCCTTCTAGCATGGATAAAGGAAGTAACGAAACACTTTGCACCCAAATCACATAGAGCATTTGAAAAATTTAAACCTCCAATAGTGCAAGGGATAGAAAAACTCCTTGGATCCTTAAGTTTTGGTGGTAGTTGTTAGTGTATGCCCTAAAACCAAGTTGGTTTTTGGGATTTTTTATATTACGCTTATTTAATGTTATACTTATATATGTGGCATTTCTTTGTCATTTAATACTAGTTATTTATATTACTTGTTTATTTGACAAAGTCCATAGAATATAAACTGTGTATAAGAGATTGTAAGAGTTACAATGATGAGACTCTTATTACACATAAAGTTATATTCTTAAATATCACTAGTCGTAGTATTAATGAGATGGACATCTCTCTCTCTCTGACTTCTCTACCTCTATTCGGTTCTTTTGGATTTTGATTTTCAAATTTTAGGGTTTTGGCCACCACCATGGCTGGTTCTTAGCCGTGTGATGGCCAGCCACTGCCTCCCTTTCTTCTACCTGGTTCGTCTCTCCCAAAATCCTTTGCTGCAGCGGTTTCCTCTTCTCCAGCAATATCTTCCACGAATGATTTTGGCAAACTAGCATCTTATCGTGGAGAGCCAGCATTATTCCTTTCAAAACATGATCTCCAATCCCTTTCCAAGCCTTTACAAAATGCTCTTGTGGGCAGGTTTGCCCTTGGCAGACCGAACATGGAAACCATCTGCAAGTTTGTCATCTCTCTTGGTCTTCAAGTAGACTGTCCTGTGGGTTTGTTGGATGCCAAACACATTATTTTGAGGCCTCAAACAATTGATGATTTCACATGGCTGTGGTGTAGGCAAACCTGGTATATTAATAACCTTCCTATGACTCTCTCTCGCTAGGACCATCAGCTTTCGGCCTGATCGACAATCTCCTCTTGCTTCGGTGTGGATCAATCTGCCAGATCTCCCTCTGCCTTTTTTCTCCATGACAATGCTTTGCAAACTAGGATAATTGGTTGGAAGGCCCTTTGCAAGTGGATGAGTCTACGGTGAAACTAAAGAGACCTTCGGTCGCCAGAATTCTGGTAGAGATGGACGTCTCTAAAGATCCCTGTTAAACGGATATGGATTGATTTCGAGGAGGGTGGTTTTGGCAAGCAGTTGAATATGAAAATCTTCCAGCATATTGTAGCTTTTGTTCCAGGACTAGGTCATGAGGAGGAAGGTTGTCATGTGAAGTTTCTACACTTGCGTCCAGTTAAACCGAGAGATGCAGCAAAGCCTGGGATACATAATTCGCAGGTGCAAGAGGGGAAGAAAGAAGGTCAGCGTAGTATGGTTTATGTTCCTAAGCAGTCAGTCCAACCAGATAAAAATTGCACCACACTAGTTTCGCAGGAAGGCCCTCCATACGTGGGAAAAAATGGAACAGGTAATCAGCATGTAAACCATGCGCGAATGTCTTCGACTGACCAGATTGGTCATCTGGTGTAGCCCGATCTAGTTCAAAACATAAACCAACATGGACAGGAGCATATGGAGCCTCCACAAAGGGAGCAGGAGAATGAGAACACTAACGACAAGCAAATGGTGCAAGGGGCTGCAACTACTCAGAATGTTTCTGAGGTGTTAGCTGATCTTCAAGAGGACAATGAACAGGAAGGTACACTGGTTCCAGCAGAGGGTTTTTGTGACTTTAGCGACAACAAGCGAGGTTGCTCTTCTGTCCTTTCTTCACCACGTCAGCTGCAGATGAAGGAAGTTGGCTGGAAGTCAGTTGATGCTCTCAACTCTACTGCTTGCCTGTCGGTACAGGCATGGAAGGAAGTACAATTGCAACTGGACCATAGAATGGAACAAACACGCATCAGTGGGGGAGACAATTCTGCAAGATCAGTGAGTTCAGGTGAGGGTGTTATGCTCGACACCTCTAAGGAAAACAACAAAAAAAGGCAAAATCACTTTATTGAAGAAAGGTGATACGGTACATGAAGCTTCAACTTATAATCTTCGTTCCAAAAATGTTAGAATCGTTTAATGTGATTTTTTGGAACATTAGGGGTGCCTCTCGAAAGGACTCTATTAGATTTATTACAGGAGCTTGCAGTAGGAATAAAGTTAATCTACTTGTTTTAATTGAGCCATTTTCTTCTGCACAAAAAATGGAACCATTACGTCTTTTTTTGCAGTTTCAAGAAGCTAAGTCTTTTTTAGATGGAAAGATTTGGATTTTCTGGAGGAATATTTCGTGCAATTTTGTAGAATGCATTGGGCAGCTGGTGCATACTACAATTACTTTGTCATTTGGTGATAGTATTGAGCTCTCAGCTATTTATGCAAAACACTCTAGGGCAGAACGTAGGGTGTTATGGCAAAGTTTGGAGGAGATTGGAGCAAATGCAAGGAGTCCGTGGGTCTTGGGTGGTGACTTCAATGTGATTTCTTCAGCAACGGAGAGGATTGGGGGGAGACCTCCTAATGTTTGGATATGGAGGAGTTCAACATGGCCATTCTCAGTGCGGATATTCAAGAGGTAACTTTTGATGGTTCACCATTCACTTGGACCAATGGTAGGATGTGGCAGTGTCTTGATCGAGTTTTTATAAATGATCAGTGGTCTTCGGCATTCTCCAATTCAAAATTGTCTCACTTGCCAAGGGGTAGGTCGGATCATTGCCCTTTGCTTTTTGTTTGTAATAATGTGAGTCACAAGGGTTCTCCTTTTCGTTTCTTGAATATCTGGTGTCAACATGAGGATTTTCAACATCTAGTAAAAGAATCTTGGGAACAATCGGTGTCCAGCAAGGGTTTACTTGGTTTTTTTCATAAATTAATGAGGCTACGAAAAGCTCTACAACAGTGGAATAAAACTAGTTTTGGCAATATTTCAAAGCAGGTGAAGGAGGCAGAAGCAGTGATGACTGAGGCAGAAAGAGTTTATGACGAGGCAAGGAATACTGAGGCACGAGTCAAGTTGAATGAAGTGAGGGCTAATCATAATAAGCTCCTTGCACTGGAGTGTAATTTATGGCGACAAAAGTCTGCCAGTAAATGGCTCGCAGAAGGGGATGCAAACACAACTTATTTTCATTCTTTGGTTCGACAAAGGAGAAACCAGAACTTCATTGGTAGGATTAAAAAGCAAGATGGGAGCTGGATAGAGGAGTCAGAGGAAATCAAGGCCTCAGCAGTAGAGTATTACTCTAACCTATTTGGTAATGATAGATCTACTTCTCCTCTTAATGGAATTCCTTTTTCTCTACCCCAAATTTCTAATGAGCAGAATGCGAGTATGTTTGCAATTCCTAAGGCTCAAGAGGTCAAGGAGGTGGTATTTTCAATGCATGTTAATAGCACCGCAGGACCAGATGGCTTTGGCGCCATGTTCTATCAAGTATGTTGGGATATCATCCAAAATGACTTATTGGAGGCTGTTGTTGACTTCTTTAGAGGAGGGCACCTACCGAGGGGTTTTACTAGCACCATGATTGTTCTGGTTCCTAAGAAATCTGGGGCTTCACAATGGAGAGACTTCCGGCCTATAAGTCTGTGCAATGTAAGTGCTAAGATTATCTCCAAAATTCTGAGCTGTCGTATTAATAAGCTTCTACCTATTATTATTGCACAGTGGCAAACAGGTTTTGTACTAGGCAGAGGCATTATAGATAATATTTTGACTGCACAAGAACTGGTGACTGAGATTGACAAAAAGCTGAAGAAGCCAAATCTTGTTTTGAAGTTAGACATGGAAAAGGCATATGACCGTGTAAACTGGTCCTTCTTGATGGCGATGATGAGGGGTTATGGATTTTCAGAACAAGTGGTGGACTTGATCTATTGGGTATTGGCTAATAATTGGTTTTCAATATTGATCAATGGTGAGGAATCGGGCTTCTTCAAATCCTTTCGCGGGGTGAAGCAAGGGGACCCTCTTTCTCCTGCTCTCTTTTTACTGGCTGCTGAATATCTGGAGCGTGGTATTAGCAGTCTTTTTTACTCCCATCAATCTCTCTATTATGGCTCAAAAGGTGGTAAGATTCCCTATTTATCTTTTGCGGATGATACTATTATTTTCACAAGATGCTCTAAATATGGTTTGGGTATATTGTGGAATTTTTTGCAACATTATCAGTTAGTTTCGGGTCAGAAGATTAATGTAGCTAAAAGTTCCTTTATATGCTTTGATAAAGTTGTTCCTAGAACTATTCACAGAGTTAAGCAGATATTGGGGTTTAAAAGGGAATCTCTTCCTTTTCAGTATCTTGGTGTCCCGTTATTTAAAGGGAGAGCAAAGAAGCTGTTGTTTGATGGAGTAGTTGACAAAATTAGAAAGATAGTTGCTCACTGGAACTCTAGATATTTATCATCAGGGGGGAAGTTAATTTTGATTCAACATGTTTTATCTTCGATTCCCTTTTATCTGGTGTAGGTGTTGGCTCCTCCAAAAGGTGTGATAGTTAGTATTGAAAAGATCCTTAATGCGTTTTTATGGGATAACAGAGACGGTCGTCGAACACACTGGGTCTCTTGGGAGAGAGTGTGTTATCCTGTTGCTGAAGGAGGTTTGGGGGTTCGTGCAATATCTGATATGGTAAATGCATGTTCAATAAAATTGTGGTGGAAATTGAGAAGGAAAGACTCTTTCTGGGCTGAAGTTATGTTTTCTAAATATATTAAAGAGATGCACCCATTATTAGTAGAATCCTCTGGTTCCCAATTGTGGAGAAGACTGGTTCACATCCGCATCCAAGCAGAATCTCCGATTAGATAGAGTGTTGGAGCGGGGATGATTGATTTTTGGCATGATTGTTGGGTGGGAGAGGAATGTTTATCTTCTATATGTAACATACCTAATCCATCCTTTACTTTGGTTGCTAAATTGTTTACTGCAGATGGGTGGAATACAGAGAGGCTCAGGGCATGGGTCCCAGAATATGTTGTCAATTGTATTCTGGAAATTCAATGGTGTTCTTCTGAACCTGATAGATTGATTTGGGCAGCTTCAGAGGATGGCGAATTCACTATGCACTCCGCCTGGGAGATGTCAAGGAAAAAGAGGAATATATCACATGTGATATCACAGGTATGGTCCTCGGGGTTGCCACTTAAAATTCAATTTTTCACTTGGTGTGTGGTATATGGTTTTTTACCCATTGATTCAATTATGAAGAAAAGAGGGATTTATATTGCCTCTCGTTGTGTTTGCTGTGAAGATGAAGAGGATGAATTGCATGTATTTTTTAATGGTAGTCTTGCAAGGGAAGTTTGGTCATATTTTTATAGAATGTGTGGTATTCCACTACGTTCATATACTTGCATTTCGTCATTGCTCATGCATTGGTTCAGCGTTTCTAAGGTGAAAGACAGTCCAAATATCTGGTGTATTATTCCATTGGTGGTGTTATGGTTTTTATGGCTGGCTAGAAACGAGGGTAGATTCAGGGGTACCAACCTGAACCGAAATAAATCCTTAGCTGAAATTGATAGATTCTTGAGGAAGTTTGGTGCGTCCAGGTTGTTTGCTAATAGGGGTGGCTTTGGTGATTTGGCTATCTCCAAATATTTCAACTTCTCAACACCAAGAAAACATACTATTCGTGCTATTTCATGGGAAAAGCCTCCAGCTAGATTTTTGAAACTTAACACTGATGCTTCGGTGGTTAATGGTATGGCTAAGGGATGTGGGGTTCTTCATGATGCACACGGCAAGGTGATTTTTGCATTTTATAAAGAATTTGGTGAAGTTAGAGTTTTAGTGGCGGAAGCAAAGGCTCTTTTGCTTGGCATGGAGTTATCAGCTAATCATGGATACTCTAACATCATAGTGGAAGTGGACTCTCAAGCTTTGGTTCAGATTATCAAGAATAAAAAGAAGGGTAGCTGGCACCTTTGTTACGTTCTTTCTCGCATAAGGCAGATTAATTCCTCGTTACATACATCCATTGCTCATGTTTACCGTCAAGCAAATATGGTTGCAGACAGTTTGGCATCATTAGCTTTGCCTAGTTTTCAACTTTCAATCACAAATAGTTACCTCAATTTGTAAGAAGACTAGTTACTCTAGATAGTAGTGGTTTCCCTTCATTGAGACAGGTTTATGTAAGGGAGTAGTACTCCTTGTTTATTTTCTCTTCAGCTTGTTAGGAAGTAATTCCTTTTTTGAATTCCTTCATTATCTCTGTGTAATGGAGGGTCGTTTGGCCCCATCCAACTCTTGTACTTCTTTTTAATATTAATAAAATTCGGGGCTGGCATCCCCACCCCTGAAGGGGGTTTGCCAAAAAAAAAAGAAAAAAAAAGAGATTGGACATCATTAATATAGGAAGACTAGCACATACTTTGCTTCTACTTATGGTCAGTAGTAGTTGCTCTCGTTAACTATGGTGTGTGACACCTAAGCTGGTATATAGATGCTTGTTAGAGAACAAGTCCATTGGATTGATCCACCAAGAGTTACTATTCATAGTGCTAATGAATTATACTCTTAATGGCAATGGTGTAAGTAATCCATAGACTTGAGATTACCATAGTATCTTGAGTGTGGATTGCTATGCTTTGACTCTGTTGCTCGGTGCTCATAAATTAGTAGCCCTTACGATAGAGATTGGGTATAGTATGAAGCATGGAAGGATAGTGAGTAATCGATATAGGATTCACCACCTCATATTATAGAAGAGTATATCCCGGATTGGCCACTTGTTGAAATATGATTTAAAGAATCTTTTGCGCAAAAGTGAAAGTATAACTTGAAAGAGTTTCAAGGTTATACTTTTATGGAAAGGTATATTTTGGGAATAAGAAATCGTTAATTAGTCATTTAAAGAGTGCGCACTACACTCTTGGGCTAATTGGGATATAGTGTGGTGAAAGGATATTAATTACACGGTAACAATGTCATTGATAGGTGTAGTCTACCATATGACTTTCCTATTCACTTGGGTGGTCATGATGCATTGGTAGACGCCACTCATGATCTATAAGTGCAAATTAATTAATTAGTGAATTAATAATAAATTAAAGTGTTAATTTATCTAGCTCTTAATTAATTAATTAATGAGTTATAATTTGTACTTATTCCCAATGTGAATGCAACCTAATGGGTCACACACAATAAGAACATGGTCTTTAGGTTAAATTGTTATTGAGATAAGTATAAGATACTTATGGGGTTAATTTATATGATAAATTAACTTAAAGGACTTAATTATGAATATTCCAAGTCTTGATGGAAGTTAGTTTCCTAAAAGGAATTAAGAAGCTATTTGGTTTCCTTTTGGAATAGGTTTCCTAAAGGAATAGGATTAGCTTAAAGTAAGCTTCCAAAACCTTCTTGGTTTCCAATTGCTCTTGTTTCCTTAAAGACTAGGATACTACATCTATAAATAAGTCCATGCCCTGACTCTTGAAGGATTGATCAAACATAACACAAAATTTAGAGAGAGAAAAATTGAGAACTTGGTGGTGGTTTTTCTCTCCAAGAAAAACACCACACCTCCTTCCCTAATTGCTAGGTTTTCAACTTCTTTCTTCTTCTTGTGTTCTTCATGAATCATTCAAGGGATCTAGCACTCAAAATGATGCGATCTGCCCCAAGACCCCTTGTTAAACACGTAACAGAAACCTTCACAATGATCGTGATCTACAGGACAACCCTCCCAAAGGATCGTTCTTGTGTATCAATGAACAACCTAACCCTAATTCTACCCGAGAACTGAAACTAGTTTGAAGAGGATCCCAAACCCTAACCTCACACGCTGGTTAGAACTCAAGGATATCAAGAAAGTTCATGAATCACTCGTGGAACTCACAAGTCTCACAAAGAGAATCAGAGAGGAAAAACCCTCGTAAATTTTATTCAACTTCAATAATTTGTCTTAACAATAATAATAATTAGCCTTATATAGGCAAAAACACCCTAAATAACCAATATAGAAAGTAACTAGTCTATTACACGTTATAAACTAAGTAAAAACGCAGAAAACAAATAAAATCGTAAAGTTATGGACTAAGGCCGCGGGGTAGGCCGCGGGACGGCCTTCTGTGCGGCCTTCATCAGAACGTCATCTCATCTTTGGCAAAGTTTCTAACGGAGGTTGGGGGGAAGGCCGCGGCGCGGCCTTGCCCGCGGCCTTCATCAGAAACTTTCTGATGGCCTTTTCTATACGTCTTCTTCTGAACTCTTGCAGGTGTACTCGTCCCAGCATTGGATGGCCTCTTCCTCTTGCTCCTTTTGACCATCCTTGATGCCTCTAAGCCTCCATTTTGGGTGATTAAGCCCCTATGCATTGGTGATGTACTATGGATTATTCGAATGCTCCCATCTATTTGGGCTTTCATCACTTGGTTCGTATCATTCCCCTCCTCTTCAAGAAGATTCATCCTCGAATCTTGCTTCTTCATGACTCCAACTGAGGGAACATTGTGTACCTGCACAGAATAAATGTGTGAAAGAGAAGAATGAGAATTAGTAAGATCCTTTTTCACCGTCTTCTTCTTTCCCTTCGCAACCTCAAGCTCCTTAGACAGCTTCACATTGTCCATATGAGTTTCCAACCGTGTCAATGGCACAAGTGTGATGTCCTTTCCATGCCAAGTGAACAAGTATTGATTGCGGAACCCATCATACATCACCTTGCGATCAAATTGCCATGGACGCCCTAGTAGCAAGTGACATACCCCCATAGGTGCCACATCACATAAAACCTTATCTTTGTAGGCTCCAATGGTGAACTCGATCTCGACTTGCTTGGTCACCTTCAATTCACCACTATCCCTCACCCACTGTAGTTTGTAAGGCTTAGGATGCTTCATTGTCCTCAAACCAAGCTCATCTACCAACAATGAATTTACAAGGTTAGTGCAACTACCAGAGTCTACGACAATGCCACATACCTTGTCCCCAATGAAACACCGAGTGTGGAAGACTGATTCTTTCTGTAAATCAAGTCCAACTTCCTTAGGGTGCTCATCTGAAATTTTCCTTGTGAAAAGAAGCTCTCCCTTGTCAGGTTCGCAGCTAATAGGACCTTCACTATCACTTCCTCCCTCCAGTGGAGGCATCTTCTCATCATCTGAAGAAGCACTCTCTATGCCTCCTCCATCCAACACGATCATAGTCCTAGTGTTAGGACATTGGGATGCCACGTGTCCACGTCCCTGGCACTTGAAGCACTGGATGTCGCGCGACCTCATAGGTGCCTTTATCTGCCCTTTGCCTTCACCCATGCCCTCCTTTGGCTTACTCAAGTCTCTGGGCCTCTCATCTTTGTCCCTCCTATCATACCAGCTAGTCCTCCCATAAGAAGACCCTGAACCACCTCTCCTCCTCGCTTTGAGTTGCTTTTCTACAATCTCTGCCTTCTAAACCAAATCCTCCAACTCCACATAGGACTGCAACTCAACAACCTCTTGAACATCGTGATTTAGGCCAACCAGAAATCTCGCCATTGTGGCCTCTTGATCCTCCACTACATTGGCCCGAATCATCACCATTTCCATGTCCTTGGCGTACTCATCTACACTCCTACTTCCTTGGGTCAATGATTGCAGTTTCTGATATAACTCTCGATAGTAGTGATTAGGTACGAACCTCTTCCGCATGATTGTCTTCATCTCCATCCATGTGCGAACAGGTCGCTCTCCACATCTCCGTCTGGTAGTGGTCAGCTGGTCCCACCACACACTAGCATAGTTTGAGAACTCCACCGCAGCAAGCTTAACCTTCTTTTCTTCGGTGTAGTGGTGGCAGTCAAATACGTGCTCCACATTTCGCTCCCATTCCAAGTATTGCTCTGGATCACTCCGGCCCTGGAAGGTTGGGATTTTCATTTTAATGCTCCCAATGTTGCCATCACGAGCCTGTTCTCCTCTTCTAGGCCTCCTTTCAACCCCTATCTCATCATTAGAATTCCCGAACTCAGCCAAAGGTGATCTCCTCCGGTGACTTCTATAGCTGCTCCTAGATCTAGAGTGTGGATAGCCACGCCTCTCCATTCGATCACATACAGCTTCCACTGCTTGCCTAATGCCCTGCTGGATGCTAGCATTTATGGTTTTGGCAAAATTTCTAAGATCAAATACTTTGGATTCTCCCTCGTTAGACATATTGATCCAAGAATAGAATGGATACGGAATATAAAGGTATAGAATCAAAAGGGATAGAATACTACGAATAGAACACCAACACTCACAACCCAAGACAGGAAAATTGGACAGAAAGTTTCGGGTGAACAGTAACTCGGATGAACAGTTCCATGCACAGTACCCGATGAACAGTGACGATGAATAGTGTCGCGATTTTTTTTTTTTTTAACAAGAGATGAGACTTTTGATATTTTTGTTAACGAATAGTGAACAAAACACCAGTAATCAATAACCCAATCAATAAGAGCACAAAAGACACGAATCTTCTAGGTTTTTTTTAGACGCCCTAAAGCAAAGACAGCACAGAGAACGCAAAGGATATTGCAAAAATTGCAAAATTTGGAGAAAATATTGCAAACTATTTGATTAAAACGACAACAACTACGAGGTAACAATAAACTCACAAGAATTACCACAATGACACAAGATCTCAAATTAATAGGAAACCCTAAGGGTGGAATTAATTAAATACAATAGGGAAAACACAAGAACTACTGCAGGAATTTGACAAAAATAATAAAGATAAAAAGATATATCCAATCTCAAAGAATCAAAATTCAAGAGATGGATTGAATACACCTGATACCAAGAACCCAGAAGCTCTGATACCAATTGATGCGATCCGCCCCAAGACCCCTCGTTAAACATGTAACGGGAACCTTTACAACGATCGCGATCCACAGGACAACCCTCCCAAAGGATCGTTCTTGTGTATCAATGAACAACCTAACCCTAATTCTACCTGAGAACTGAAACTAGTTCGAAGAGGATCCCAGACCCTAACCTCACACGCTAGTTAGAACTCAAGGATATCAAGGAAGTTCATGAATCACTCGTGGAACTCACAAGTCTCACAAAGAGAATCAGAGAGGAAAAACCCTCGTAAATTGATATCCGTTTCGCTATACTATGGATACTTTAGGCAAGTGCACCTATCGTTCCTAGTAGTATAGTGTACAGGAGTACCGAGTGTCGATCCCTCAAGGACTATGTGAGTACTAGTACTAACTTCTTTCTATTATCTAACCTCACAAAGTGAATGACGAATTAAATGAAAATACAAATTAGCTAAAACTAATTATCTAACTAAATGACAATATAGAATTTAGTAGAGAGAATGGACAAAAGTAGAGGTGAATTTAGATGAAGAATTCCCCTAAACCAACATGCCAAGACTCTAACTTGATTAATGATTAACCCAATTGCTTAGACCCTAGAATCCCTAATGTGAATTATATCCTTTCTCAAGTGAAACAATTCCTACCTTCTCGGTTGATTAATTGGAATCTCTTCTCAATTAAAACCCCTAAAAGATGCAATTTCTAATCAATGGACTCTATTTGTGGTTGAGCTTTAATCCTAAAACTCAACTTAGGAAGAACTCATGTAATCCTATCTCTAGCAATTCATTCAAGTTCTCTCTATTCATAAAGTGATCTAATCATATGTGCAATCTCTCGATATACCCATACAAAATCAATACTTGAATTGAAGGATGCATGCAAATCCCAATCCAAAACACAAATAAACTCATGAATAAATCTAAGAACAAAGTGGGTCTTTCATTAAATCAAGAATAAAATCATAGACATAAGAATCTAGGGTTCATCCCATCTAAATCATAAACAACTCAATTCATAATTACAAGAATAAAATTAACAAAAGACAAGAAAGAAAGAGAAAGCTCATTCTCATGCAGCCCTCTTGAATCCTCCCTTGCATCTTGATAAAATCTTCTTGCTTTCACCATTGAAGCCCTTGAGTTGTCCCTCTACTCTTGCTTTCTCCTCCCTACATCACTCTAGATGTGCAAAATATGTGTTTTTGAGGTGTGTGCGGCGTGTGTGTGTTTTCTCTCGAGTTAGGGTTCTATTTTCCGTCAAAATGGCCAGTTCAGCTGCTAAATACGCTGCAGATTCTGTGAAGAAACCGCGGCATAAACCGCGCGCGGGTTGTCGCGCGGGTTGTTCACTTAACTTCTGAATGGAAACCGCAGCACAAATCGCGCGCGGGTTGTCACGCGGTTTGTCTACGTCAGATTTGGCCTCAAAGGCAGCCGAATTAGCTTTTCCTTAAAACACAAAAGTTGTAGCCCCTTGAGATAGCTTTCCAAAACATCAAAAATCACGTCATTTAGAGCTCTGTAGCCAGAGATATACTCAAAATACTAAGAACTGGTCGGAACAGCCTTGCAGTGCAAATGTGCTTCAGTAACTTGGGATTTTGACCATTGAAACGTGAGAACTAGACTTTGATGTCTTCGTATGAATTGTAGAAAATTGTCTTAGCTTCAAAATACTTCAAGATTCATCCCAATCCAATGTCTCTAGCTCTAGATATGACCAAAATACTGAAATATGTCCAAGCTGCCAAACTGTTTCCATTCCAATTCTTCTTCGCCTATTTCTTCATTGCACTCCAATCAATTGAAATCGAGTTGAAGCTATCAAAACCCTACAAAATGGTGTAAAAACACTTTTAAATCATACATTTACACAATTTGGCATTAAAATCATAAAAGAGAAGAAATAGCTAAGAACTAGAGAAAAACTCATAGAAAACCCTAAAAACCTAACCTAAAAAACTAGTTCACTTTAACACTTATCATAAATTTTATTCAACTTCAATAACCTGTCTTAACAATAATAATAATAATTAGCCTTATATAGGCAAAAACACCCTAAACAACCAATATAGAAAGTAACTAGTTTATTACACGTTAGAAACTAAGTAAAAATGCAGAAAACAAATAAAATCGTAAAGTTATGGACTAAGGCCGCAGGGTAGGCCGCGGGACGGCCTTCTGTGCGGCCTTCATCAGAACGTCATCTCATCTTTGGCAAAGTTTCTAACAGAGGCCGGGGGGAAGGCCGCGGCGCGGCCTTGCCCGCGGCCTTTATCAGAAACTTTCTGATGGCCTTTTCTATACGTCTTCTTCTGAACTCTTGCAAGTGTACTCGTCCCAGCATTGGATGGCCTCTTCCTCTTGCTCCTTTTGACCATCCTTGACGCTTCTAAGCCTCCATTTTGGGTGATTAAGCCCCTATGCATTGGTGATGCACTATGGATTATTCGAATGCCCCCATCTATTTGGGCTTTCATCACTTGGTTCGTATCACAAAAGGCAAGGCAAGTAAGCCCAAAGGTTCCTAAAGATCATGTTCGTGTGGATTCCGTTGGAGGCTCGACACTTAGAGGGCTTTTCATGGTAGATCAACACCTTCATCGAATAGGATCTTTCCCTTTGAAGCATAGAAACCTTCTATGTTTGAGGTATTTGTGCTAAACAACTTTTAATCATATAGATTATATCAAAAAGATACATGGTTAAGGTAATCAAATTTAAAATTTTTCACTGCGTTACTCCACTTATTACCTTACTGTAGTTTGTTTTGAATCCTAGCATTACTCTTTTCTGTGAGTGCTATGGTTTCAAATCCTTGCCACCAAATCCTTGAGAAGCTTGTTGAAATTTGGAATTTGCAAAAATGCCTCTACAAAAGGAATATTTACATGTAATTGTTTAAGGATTTGTGCAGCCTTTTCTAAGCCTTTGCCAATTTCTGAACTTTTGAGCCGTTGTGGAAAGGGAACTTGTGGGGGAATAGGGATAATTTGTACTTGAGATTCATCATTGACTTCATTATCACTTACTATCTCCTTTCCTTTTTTCTCTTTTTCATCTTCATCATTTCCACATTTTTTTTCTTTTTCCACCAAGGGTTCGCTCAATTCCTTGCCAATTCTTAATGTAATGGCTTGTACATGTTCCCTAGGATTAATTTCAATTTTGCTCAGTAGCTCTCTCGGTTTCCTAAGGTTCATTTGTTCGGCCATTTGTGCAATGGTATTTTCAAGCGTTCTTATTCTTGCATTAGATTGGTTTGCATGCAATTCCATTTTTTTGCCATTTTCTCTAATGCTACTTCCGAACCTTGCTTATTATGAGAAAATCCAAGTGGTGTGTTCACTTTTTGCTCCCTCCACCCAAAATTTGGATAGTTTCTCCACCCCAGATTGTAAGAATTATAAGAGAAATTGTTAGAAGAAGAAGGCTTGAAGTTATTTACATATTACACTTGTGCGCACATAGATGAATCATGCATATCTCCATAAATAGTACAACATGCAACACTAGAAGTTAAATTTTGATTTCCAATGAAAAGTTTACTCAAAGAATTTATAGCATTCATAACACCATGCATTTGTGCTTTTAACATGTCATTAGAATCAACTTCATACATACTTTGAGTTCTCCTATGAGTACCTCTCTTATTTGCGCATTGATAATGGTTGGCTGCCATTTCTTCAATCAAATCTTGGGCATCTTCTGCCGATTTTGCCATGAGAGCTCCCCCTGCAGCTGCATCTATATTGATTTTTGTTGGATAGTTAAGCCCATTCTAGAATGTCTGCACTATTAGCCAAATTGGGAGTCCATGGTGTGGACATCTTCTTATTAAGTCCTTAAAACATTCCCAAGCCTTGGACAGAGACTCTCCATCGCTTTGGGTGAATCTAGTAATGTCCATTCTCAATTTTGCGATCTTTTCTGGTGGGAAGTATTTGTTAAAAAAGGCTTAGATAAGTTCGTCCATGCTGCAAAGGTATTTGGTGTGTATGAATTAAGCCATTGCTTAGTTTTGTCTCTTAGTGAAAATGGAAATAATCTAAACCTTATGGCGTCTTCGGAAACACCATTTTGTTTAAACGTATCACACATTTCCAAGAAACTAGCCAAGTGAGTATGAGGATCTTCATTATTATATCCACCAAATTGATTTTATTGGACCATTTGAACAAGTCCTGGCTTAAGTTCAAAATTATTAGCATTAACTAGTGGTCTTATAATGCTTGTACGTGAACCGGTTGGGTCCAGCATGGCATAATCTCTTAAAGAATGAGTGTTAGAGATAGGATTTTGTGTTACTTCCTCCATAGTGACCTCTTGTTGTAAATGTTTTTGGGGTGCAATTGAGGTCTCATCAAACTCCTCCACCTATACTTGTTCTTCTTGCCTTTGTCTCCTAGCCTTCCTTGCTGTTCTTTCTATTTCTGGATCGAATGCAAGTACCACTTTTAGGCTCCTATGCATGCACCTACAAAATGAAATAAAATATTACCGAAAAAGTAAAAGTAAACAAATTTGAGAGTAATAAAGCTTGCGTTGGCCCTAATATTGCCTTGATTCCCTAGTAAAGATGCCAAAAACTTGATGTGGATTTAGATTAGGTATAGAAAATAGAGGCAAAACACCCACAAATCAAGTAATAAACATAATCTCCCAGCTTTACCACAAGTATACAGGTCAAGTGTAGTATGGGAAGTATATAAGTATTGTATTCCATGAGGAATCAAATATTTGCAAGTACTAAGGCTTTATAGCTTACTTTATTATTTAAACAACTGAAAGTCAAAATGTGTGGCAAGAAGAAAATCCAATAGAATAGATAAATGATAACAACAACTTGTAAGAATCCAAATATTCAAGATGTCTAGAAATAAGAATCCACTAATGAATTATAAAATGCATGGATGTCTTGTTAAGTGTTATCTTGCTTTGTTTAGAATCCAATTCTATTTAAATCATAGCTAGTTCTCACTATGAAATGATTAGATTCCAATTGTTTTCATGATGAAATCTTATGAAAATATGAATTGCAATGATTCACTTAAGCATTCATTATTCACATATGAATAAATTAAGTATTACTTGTTTATTTTCCATTGCTAAATGCATTTCTCAATGTTAAGTAACAACTTAGATGACTTGTTTAAATTGGCCATGCAAAAATAAGAGTTTTTTTTTTTGGCAAAACCCCATACATAGGGGAGGGCCGCCACCCCACAATTTTATTAATATCAAAGGAAAAAACTATACAAGAGTGAGGGGACATAAACCTTACCTCACTTATTAAAGCTAAAGAAAACTAAAAAACCATTAGAAATAAATAAGGAGTACTAACTCCCTTTACAAGAAATAAAAAAATAAATCACATTTTTTAAAACGAAAAGAAGGAAATCCAAGTTGATCTAGTCTAACTGCTCCACAAACTACTACTGGAAGAGTAGAAAACTATCAAACAAAAGATCATAACTCGCTTGAAGACCCTCATTTGATAGAATATCTACTGGCTGATTAGCTTGCTCGTAACAATGTGTGAGACTGATAACAGAATGGCTAAGGCTTTTTAACCTGTCAAGCAGATGACGTAATGACCAAGGCAAGACATGTAACCATTGAAAATGTTGACCAATGTAAGCGAGTCTGACCCCAAATAAATCATCTGATAACATCTCTCACAACATAGGTGAAACCCCATGAATCAAAGCAAGGAATTCAGCCTCCAAACTAGGATCCAACACCTAAAGGGCATTGCAAAGCCAAAAATAATCTTACCCCGAGCATCCCTAAGAATTCCTCCATCCTCCACACAAGCCCGAGGTTTCCCTTTGAACACCCATCAATATTTAATTTGAAGTAGTTTATTGGAGGATGCCATCTTACCATTGTCACACTAACATGCTTCTTCCGAGCTCCCAATGCAACTATAAAACTCAAGCCATGTCCTAGCATGTAAGTGTAGACCAAATTTTAGCTCATATGTCATCTTTATATCTGCAAAAATCTTTGAGCAATAATTTCCCATGACTGCACACTCCTTGCAAAATAAAACTCATTTCTTGCCTTCCACAGATGCCACAGAATTAAAATAGGAGAAATACCATGAACAGAAATCAACATATGAACTTGATGAAGGTAGCAAACCACCATTCCATTAAATGCCTGCGAAAATGGCATTTCCTGGAAAATCAAACCCACAGAAGCCTCAAAATAATCCCAAATATGATTTGGAATATCCCCAAAACTAAACATATGATCGACAGACTCCAAATAAAGTGATGAACAGCAAAAACACCTCGAAGGACCATGAAAACCAAAATATTGAATAATGTCTGCTAATGGTAATCGCCTTCTCAACAATCTCAACATGAAAAAGGAAATCTTCCCTGGAAAAAGTATCCCAAATCCTCCTAACATAAAATCAATTGCCCTACATTAGCGCATACAATGAAAAGCAGAGGCAATAGAGAAAGAACCTATCGCGCCCTAAAAATCGTTGGCAAAGGGTGCTAGTGGGATCGCTGCCTGTCGCGTCCCGAAAAGACGGTCCAGTCCGAGACCCTTTTTAACAAAGCAAGTTTTGGGAAAAACCGTGCGCGTGTGTGAAAAATCAAATTTTTATTGAAAAAGTGTATTTTAAGAAAAAATGATATTTTAAAAGAAAACAAGGCCGGGACTAAAAGTGCGACAAATTTGGCCAAATAATTTTGAAAAAGGGTTTTATTTTAGAAAATGGAGTCGCCACTTGGTACTGAGTTAGGGTGTACCAAGTCACCCGAAAAATCGTTTAACTAAAATAAAAATTTAGAAAAAATCATTTAAAACCCTTTTTCCGACTCCGGTCTACGAAAAAACGAGAGAAAAAGGTCCGGGAGTCACATTTGAAGAAAGGGAAGGCAAAGGCTTGCGCCTAAGGCACCCTTTCAACCTAGCCGAGGCTAGTTGCGAGGTTTAATCAAAATTTCCTAAATTAACCCTAGATTCTATCGCGTTTTGGATGTATCTAAATGAATGCAAATCCTAAGTCTAAATGTGGAGTATCGAGAGGGTCGAATGTCCCGTCGAAGCTTGGTCGGAATTATCGCATTAATTGCGAAACCCGAGTCGAGACCTCGAGGGAGTCACGAGTTTTATGCAAAATGTGATGCAAAAAGAAAGAAAATAATAATAATATAGTAAGTGAAGAAAGAAGGTGGGTATGCAACATGACGGGTACAGGGGACTAATAACTCGTGACTGAATGTTTCTACTCACGGAAGGGGGAACGGCATGTACGCCACCGCTTCCCACGTGAGTAGACAACTAGTTTCTAGTCGAATCATACAAATGTCTTAATTTCTAAGTGAAATGCAACCTAGACTGTCATGCATTTCAAAATGTGTCAAAATAAATAAATAAATAAATAATAGTAATAATAATAAAAATCATGCAGAATGGAAAGAAAACTAAAGTGTGTGAAATGTAAAATGCACACGAATGCAACTAATCACTAAAATGCCCTAAGAGTCTAGCGTTGGACTAGCCCGTTCTATAAAATTCCACTAGTGTTGGACTAGCGGGAAAAGAATGAGGCCACAACTAGCGTTGGACTAGTGTGGTGACAGAATACTATAAATCATGAATTTAAACATTAAAGCATGAATTAAAAGCAATTTAAACATATAAAAACATATAAGATCACATAGGAGCACATAACACATAAGCATAATATTCTAGATGCAAAAATCCTAAGGAAAGCGATAAAAGAAATAAACATGTAAACACGCAAAAGCAAATAAATCCTAACTATTACACCGGGGGGCTTGATTTATAATTTAAGGAGGGAAATTAAAATGTACTATCTATTACACTTTCTATCTAATTACATAATTTTTGCTAAAATACGAGAAAAATAATCTAACTATTACATTGACTAGCTAAATACAAGAATATTACATTTTTTGTCAAAAATAATAAAATTTAAAATTAAATAACACAAAATAAATAAATACGCAAAAAGTGCATAAAATAAGAAATGCATAAAAAAATGCATAAAATATCACATTAGAGCACATTGGAGCACATAAAGGAAAAATAATGAGAGATCGGGATACCTCTTTGGAGACCCAGTACCAAAGCTTAAAAACGAACGCACAAGTTAAAGGGATAACTATTTAATAAAATAAAGAGTAAAATACGAAATACTAACACATTTAGAAGAATGTAAATTATAGCAAGTTAGAGGAAAATAAATAAATAAATAAATTTTAGCAACTAAGGGGCTAAAAGTAAAATTGTATAAAACTTAAAGGGTAAAATTAGAAATTCACTTAAGTCTAAAGGAGAAAAAATGTAAACTTAAAGTAACTTGGGGGAACAAAACAATAAATTTTAACAAGTGTGGCTCAAAAACATAAATTTTAGGAACTAATGAGGCTTAATTGCAATTAATAAAGACTTGATTGAAAGAAATTAAACCTAAAGGGGGTCAATCTGCAATAAATCAGGGCTTAATTACATAAATCAAAGGAATTGGGGGCATATTAATATTAATCCAAAAACTTTAAGGGCTGAAATCTAAACAACTATTCTAAATGATATAACAGAAAAACACACCCAAAAAAAATGAATAAATAAATAAATTAAACCAATATGAATAAATCAGTTAATTATATTAACCTAATTAACTAAACTGGTAACTAAATTAAAATTAAATCAAATTAAACAAGACAATAAATAACAGAAATGATCCAAATTAAGAGCTAAAATAATTTCAAAAGAAAACAAAACAAAACACCAAAACCCACCCCTTTAATCGTTTTCTGTCTACAGCCAAAATTCCCAGAATGAACTAAACTAGACTAGTGCCAAAGCCACTTAATTTCTCCAAGTCGTTCTTTCCAAACCAAAGGAACCTAAACTTCTAGTAAACTAATTTACTATTCTAAATCCCAAAATCTATCCTCTAATTCTCAAAATTAGCCCTCCTTCCCCTAGCTCGCCTATGTCTTCTTCTTCTTCACGATATCAAGCTCCTCCCAGATTCTTCCTGCTTTCTTCTCCTTCTTTCTTCTTCCTCGATTTCTCTCTATTTTCTCTTCTTTGTTTATTCTCCTTCCCTTCGCTGATCACTCTTTCTCTAATTTCTCTTTCTTTTCTTATTCTTTTCTTTTTCTTTTTTTGCTGCTTGTCCCTAATTATCTCTGTCCATCTCTCTCGCGCTCACCCTCTCTCTATTTCTCTCAAGCTGGTTCGTAGCTTTTCCTCTCTCTCACTTCTTGTTCTCCGTCTCTCTAATTTTTCCCTTCTCTGTTTCTCCTTTCGTTCATCCCTCTCACTCGAATTCTCCTCCCTCTCTGTCTTCGGTTCTAGGTTGCAAGGCGATGGGCATTGGTTGTGGGAAGGGGCTGAAATGGGATTTGGGGCTATGGTGATGACTGTAATGTTGAGTTTTGGTGAGGGAGAGATGATTATAATTGAGCGTGTGATTTGGGGTTTAGGGCAGTGAGTGGTCGAATTGGTGGACGGTGATGGTAGGTGGAAAATTGATGGAACTGGTGGCGATTTTGCTGGATGTTGTTGTGCAGTGGATTCGAGGGGATTATGGGCTGGTTATCGGTGCTGAGGAGTGGTTATGGGACTGTATTGTGGATGGCTCGCTGCTTGTGAATGGCAGTTTTGTGATGGTTCAGGTAGTTGGCGGCTACAGGGCTGTGATGAGGGTTGTGGAATGGGAGGCTCATGGTGGTCGTGTGACTGGGTTTGTATTGGTTCTCTAGTTTCTGGAATTTGAAGGCCGAATGTGGAGGGTAGCTGCAATTGTCTCTTGCAGGGGGTGGTTTTGACAGTGTATTTGTGTATGTGTTGTCTGATTTTGCAGGTTAATGGCTAATTGCTGATGGTTATTGTGATGGTTCGTGGCTTGGTGAAGATGAACATACTGGACTTGGGTGGCATCGGTTGATGATTTGTGGAGATGGTTGGGCTGTGATTTGGTGATGAGCAAATTTCTGGTGGAATGGAGTAGCGTTGGTTTAGCTGAAGTTGCAGAGGATGGTTTGCAGGGGCTGCTGGTTTGGGGAAGCATTCGGGCAGTTGAATGATGAAGCTGGTCGAAATTGGCATTGCAGGGGCTTGGAGGTGGTTGAGAAGGGAGGAGGGAGAGACGGTGAGAGAAGAATTGAACCCAGAACGATGGAGATGAAGATGCAAAACAGGACCCAGATATGAAAAACAAAACCAGGAAAGGAACGAAAGAAAAAGAAACAACAACAAAACAAAATGCAAAATATTCAACCAAAATCACCAAGAAAATACATTCAATTGATTAGGTTTATACAAGAATAGAAACAAAATGGATTAAATTAAAAAAAGAACTCCCTTTTAACTTGAAGAAGGATGAACAGAAAATTAAAACCAGGAACAGTAAGCAGAAAATAAAACTGGCGGCTCTAGTGTGTGTAGTGAGTGTGAAGTGTGTGTTTTAATCTAAAAATCACAAAAGAAGAAGTGTTTTTAGGGTTTTCCTTTTTTTTCTCTTCTTTTTAAAATCCCTAAGTGGAGTATTTATACTGCACAAGTCTTGACCTCCAAGAAAGGGCTAAAAGACCAAAACGCCCTTGATTACCAAAATTACAACTTTATCTGTAAAAATCTATTTTCTCTTACGAAAATAATAAAAAAATTAAGAAAAATGTAAATAATAAATTTGTTAATAAAAAATCACCCTAAAAAAGTTAGAAACTTAGAAACATGCTTAAAATTTAAAAACGAATTTGGGACCCAAAAATTGGTGAAAATGAGTTTGGAATGTGAAATGACAATTTTGCCCTTGGATGACGAAAATTCACAGAAAAATAGCTGTTGACCTCAAAAAAATTATCAAAAACTACAAATAAGCTTAAAACACTAAAAAAATGTATTTTTGACTCAAAATTTGTGAAAAATGAATTTAATTTATAAAATGACGATTTTGCCCTCGGACAATGAAAATTCACAGAAAAATAGTTATTGTTCTCAAAAAAATTTATCAAAAATTAAAAATAATCTCAAAACACTGGAAAATGCCTTTTCAACTCAAAATTTGACAAAAATGAACTTAATCTGTAAAATGACGATTTTGCCCTTGGGCAATGAAAATTTGCAGAAAAATAGCTATTGACCTCAAAAAATTATCAAACATTAAAAATAAGCTTAAAACATTGGAAAATGCATTTTTGACTTAAAATTGGAAAAAATAAATTTAATTCGTAAATGATGATTTTGCCCTTAGCTGGTACAAAAATAAAAATACCCATTAAATCCAGAAAAATCATAAGAAATTAACAGTTCCACATAAAAGTAAAAATATGAATTTAAAACCCCCAAAAGTTGATATAAAAATATTTACAGATAAAATTACTATTTTGCCCCCCAAATTATTGAAAAATTAAAAATTAAAATTTGTATCAAAAAGTGTAAACGTATCCCCCAGTGTTTGAAAATAAATGGTGTGTTAAAATTTGGTGTCTACAGAACCTGATGATGTCAACTTCCAGATAGGTCTATCAGGATCATAATCAAGAGTACAAATATTTCTCTCAGCCAAATCCTTCTCTCTCATCATTCTCTTCCAGATCATTGAATTTGTCTGATAAAGTCGCTCAGGAATAGAAGAGCCTCTACAATATTTGGCTTTCATAAATTCTACCCAAAGAGAAGTCTACTCTCTGAATCTCCATCACAGCTTTACAGAGAAAGATTGATACACATCCTCAAGGGATCTAAGGCCAACCTCTCCTTCTTCAGTAGGAAAATAGAGCTCCTGCCATTTGATCTAATCATGCTTCAACCCCTCTGCATCTGCACCCCACCAGAACCTAGCAAAAATTCTCTCCAATTGACACAAGACACCTTTAGGTGGAGTCACAGCCGTCAAGATATGCAAAGGAATAGAAGCTAAAACATGCTTAATTAGTATTAAACGCCCAGCCATAGACAAAAATATATTTTGCCAAAGTAGCACTTCTCTAGAAATACTTTGAACAAGATCAGAAAAATATTCTCTTCTACTTCTCCCAACATATAAAATGCGTCCCAATTACCTCATAGGAAAATGCCTCTTAGAAAAACCTATAATTTGTTTTATAATCCATTTCCGTGAACTTGGAGTATTTGAATGACATATAAAACCACTCTTCTGAATATTGATCCGCTAGCTCAAGCACCTCTCATAGTGATAAGTAATAATTTTACCTATTTTAGTATAATATTATATATATGATTTTAATATGATTTGAGTATGTTTTTAGTATTTTTTATATTAAAATGGTTCAATTTTGATGAGATCGCGCGTACGGAAGACTACCAAGACCCTTGGATTTTAGGCTTACTACTCGTTGAACTCAAGACCCCTTGGATGGATCTTCCAAGAACCCTTGACGTGGAGTAGGTTGCTCTAACTTTTCCCCTTGAAGATGCCCTCGATCCTAGAAAAACCAAGATGAACCGAATTGAGCGCGTTCAATCGTTCAAACATAATTCTCTAAAGATCTTGAACAAAACCGAAAGGAAACTCTAAGCGAGATTGGATGGTCGCCACAAGCAAAGCTTGATAAGACCTATGGCGGTTCTCAATCACCAAAGAACCAAGAAAATTCTGGAGAGAATTTCACTCAAAATATCATAAACGTTCTGTCTCATGTTGTTCCCAAGAAACCCTTATATAGGGCGGCACAAAAAACATAACCCAAGGAACTACGTTACCCTAGTTGTAACCTAACCTTAACTACCACAGATTACAACTCAAAAAAATTACATAAAATAACTAAAACGGACTTTCTGATGGTACCCGCGGCACCTATCCGCGGCGCGGGTACGGGGAGCGGGTACGGTCAGAATGTTTGGCCTTTCAAGCACTTCACGAACAAGCCTTCTGATCGTACCCGCGGCACCTATACGCGGTGCGGGTTCATGGCGCGGGTTCGATCAGAAGGTTTGGCACTTCATTCCCATGCTTGATTATCACACGTATAAGCTCTTCTTGATCCATATAAATGGCCTCTTCAAGTCCGCCAAGTATAAGTCCAAATCCAATAAGTATGAGTACTCCTTGGATCACATCAATTTTCATTATTTTTCATCAAATCAAGGTTTGCTCCAAAAGTAGGGTTTTTAAGTCCGGAAATTATGGTTTTGAGGCAAAATTATTATTTTGAGCAAATTAATGCCCAAGCTTATTTGATTTTTTAGGGAAATGATTGCTAAATACATTTTGGATTAATTGGAGCACAAGGACTATCAACATCAAAGTTTATTCAAGATGTACCCTTTTATCACTTAAACTTGGCAATTTTCAGCAATTATTTTCTTCATCAGATCCTACCAAGAAAATTATGATTCAAATGGTGGAAAAAGGTCTCAAGGGCATGAAAGGAATAAAAAAATTTTAAAAAGGGCAAAATGATAAAAGAAAGTGATACGTGGATCACGATATGTGAGTTGCCACTCTCGTATCGCATCCGCATATCAATGCCAACTTGCAGATTTTGGCTCTTTTCAACTTGCAGCCTATTCAAATTTTGCAGATAATTCTAACATCCAGCTGCATTGTGGGATGCCCTAGAGTATAACACAGAGCTCAAGGCAGACTTTCGAGGCAAAAAGAATCAAATTTCATCATGAAGTCTTCAACTTGGACAAGGACTTGAGCTAGGGCTTATTCTATAAACACATGCCTTTGTATTCATGAAAGATATGTTTGGTTTAAGCTTGGCTTTATGCTTGAAAGAGTATAAACCATAGCTTAGTAGGAGGAGCACTCCTTGTAAATACTTAGAGTAGATTTTCTTTCTTAGTTTTGTAGTAGGCAAAATCATATTCTTGTAGCAAGACTTTGGAGGAACTACTTTGTATTCAACATGTTTAATGAAATGCAAAGACAAGTTTTGGAGCCAAGTTCATCTATCAAATGAGCACCTCTAACCTTATTCCTTTTAGTTTCATTCATGCATGCTTGTTTACTTTCATTTATGCTTTTAAGTTTATCTTAAATATGTTGAACTAAGTTGATTTCAACCAGGTTTAGGACAAAACTATGATATGAATTGGTTTATGGCCTATTTATTCTTGTTTATTCATTTGCTTGGTCTTTAACACTTGTTGTTGATTAGCTACCAACTTCAAGTCATCTAGTTGTTATTTGACAAAGAGATTTGCACTTAACAATGGAAAGAGTAAATGAAAGTTATGTTGAATCTCACGAGAGTAGTGATTCACATAGGTGGATTAAGGATTAAAGCCACAATTCATGAGTTTAATGAACTAATGCATGCTAGACTTTACCACGACAGTAGGAAAGCTCATGTATTGGTAGTCTTCCGTTCGTAGAGAGATCTAGTTTAGAGTGAAAATGGAATTGAATCCTAAACATAGATAAAAATCATTATGGCCATAAGCTAAACTTTCATATTTGGTAGATTCTTAAGCCTAGTCAAATTGTTTTATCAAGTTTTCTTCATTGTTTACTTACTTGAATTTGATTTTCCTACCATTTTCACCTCCCAAAGTTTGATTATTTAGATAATAAAGTAAGTTAGTAGCCTAGGTAATTGCTAGTTCTTGTTTTCTCGTGGGATCAACCCTAATACTCGTTACAACTACAATTGACCCGTGCACTTGCGGAACGAGTATTAGGTTATAAATTTTATTACATGTTTGTGTGATTTTAAGTGGATTTATTGCTATATTTTTATATAACCTAAATTCACAATCACATAGCATCTTAAGGTATCCATGATTAATTGCAAAGACATCCTGGTAGCACCCGAGAAAATAATAACATCATCAGCAAAAGATAAATGAGTCACCAATGAACACCTCAGAGGAGCACTAAATGTAGAGAACCTCCTATTATCTGGGAGAGAATTTAGTGCCCTAGACAATGCCTCTGCTGTAATCACAAAAAGGCCAAGTGAGATTGGGTCCCCCTGTCCTATCCCCCTAGAGGACTTAAATAATCTTTTAGGAGGACTTAAATAATCTTTTAGGAGCACCATTATTGATGACAAAAAACCAACAATTAGAAACCGACCACCACACCAGGTCTATCCATCTCTCTCTAAAACCAAAAGATATAAGCACCTTCAACAAATAGCACCAAGAAATCCGGTCATATGCCTTAGCCATATCTAGCTTTAAAGCTATATCCCCTCCTCTATTTTTTTTCCACATTCCACCAACCAATTCCTGGGCAAGTAAGAAATTCTCAGCCAACAATCTCCCTTTTACAAATCCACTTTGCTGCATGGAAATAATTCGAGGAAGAATACCTCCCAACTTATCAATCAAAATTCTAGACACAATTTTGTTAAAAAAATTGCATAGGCTAATTGGTTGAAACTGAGCAAAAGTTTGTGGACTAGTTATCTTAGGGATTAGAACTACCAAAGTAGAAAAAATACTCTTTGGCAATTCATCACTACAAAAGAAACTAGTCACTGCCCGAAACACAAACTCTGACACCACTTCCCATGCTTGCATGAAGAATTTCCCAGTAAAACCATCAGGCCCAGGGGCACTTTCTCCGTCCATTGAGAATACAACTGCTCACACCTCTTCCAAGGTTGGAAATCCTTCCAAAAACTCAATATCTTTATTGACAAGCAACTTAGGAATATAACTAACGATTTCATTAGAACATACTTCTTCCGAAGTGAACAAAGATGAAAAGAATTTGCATGCTTCCTCTGCAATACCAGGCTCATCAGATAGCCATTCCCCATTAGATCCCTTGATGCAATGAAT
The DNA here is from genome assembly GCA_024721245.1 of Mitragyna speciosa. Classification (NCBI taxonomy): domain Eukaryota; kingdom Viridiplantae; phylum Streptophyta; class Magnoliopsida; order Gentianales; family Rubiaceae; genus Mitragyna; species Mitragyna speciosa. Next base: position 18,124,750 of record CM045552.1, on the reverse strand, counting down.
CACAGCCTTCAATCTTCGTTCTGCCACCACTGAATGGAAGTATTTGGAGTTCTTTTCCTCCTTTCTCCACCATTTCACTCTTGCTTTTTGGCGCAAATAAGTATCCTCCACACAAAGTGCTTTGCTCAATTCCATCCTAGCTTGCTGCAAACTCTCCAAGGCTTGCCCAGATCCCTCAATATCAAACGTCTGTTCAACCTCAATAGTCTTTTTCTCCAGTTTTTTAACATTTTGAAAAATACCGCATAGGTGTGGCGAGACCAACTTTGAAGAGCCTTCTTCACATTTTTCAACTTTTCTGCTAATACCTTCATAGGAGATCCCACATAGTTAGTTTGCCAATTTTGCCAAACCAAATCCATAAAAGACTCATGAGAAGTCCAAAAATGGAGAAATATGAATGCCCTTGGTTTATCATCCAATCCAATCTTCCCAGACAACAACAATGGAGAGTGATTAGATGGATCCTTTGCCAAATGCTACACAGAAAAATCAAACCTCTCACCAGAAAATTATTGATTTATCACAACTCTATCAAGCCTTTTCTAGATCCTTGCATGACCATTTCTATTGTTACACCAAGTAAACGGAGAGCTAGAAAAACCTACATCAAAAAGCTACATATCTTGCAAAAAATGCAAAAAATCTGCATAAAAAAGCTACATATCTTGTAAAAATGCCAAAAATCAAGTACTTCATTTATTTGAAAGGTCTACCCCATTTTGCTCCTCTGCCTATGTAACGACATTAAAGTCCCCCCTAATTAGCCATGGAGACATGTGATCATTCTCAGCTCTCAACACATTCCATAATGTAGACCTGTCCTCCCCATCACAGCTTGCATGCAAAAAAGTCAATTTACAATGTAATGGAAACACATCATTTTGGACAGCTATAGAAATGTGTTGCTCACTTACCCCAACCAAAGAACAAATCATAGATCTTTTGAAAAAAATCCACACAAAACTTGAAGAATTATAAATACCATCCTCCATCCCAAGTTTCAATTTTATCTGATGAAACCTGTCTACTCTAATTTTTGGTTCACATATGGCTACAAGTTGTAAATTAAAACTTCTAATAAATTTTTTCAAACATCTAAAATCAGAGAAACAAGAAACTCCCCTTATGTTCAAAAATAGCATATTGATCATTTGGATAAATTTTCAAAAGTAGTAGCTATCGTTTTTCCCTTAGATCAAAGGACCCTATCTGAATGGGAAACAACATTGGAACCTTTCTTCTTCCCCGACTGCCTACTGGTTTCGACCTCCTTATGTTGATACACATCATTCATTTGAAAAAGACCAAGTAGACGGTCCAAGACTCTCAAAAACCAAGTATGCAACCCGAACTTCTTGACTCCTTCGTAACTTGTCGAAGACCCCAAGAACAACTCAGGTTGTTTTGCCTCAAATTCAACTAGATTTGCTGAACTCCCCCCTTTAAGAAATGATCCTAGACCCCTAACCAACAACGTGGTGTAGACATCTAGTCGACAATCTTATTGAACAGATTCAAACCGTCAAAGATGAACTCTAAGCGGGATTCTTGAATACTTAACAAGAACTTGTCAAAGATGCAAGAGTAGTTCTTTTCACCCAAAGAACTAAGGGAAAACTCAATTTGCTCTCAAGCACAATTGAAGAAAACGTAATATTATTAATCTTGGACTTCTTAATGTGGTTCACAAGAAAACCCTTATATAGGACATAACTTAAACATGAAATAAGAAAGTACTAGTCACTAGCTGTAGCCTAACTCCAACGACTAAAGATTAAAACCCAAAAATGTGTAAAAACAACTAAAGACGGATCTTCTGTTCGTACCCACGGTAGTACCCGCGGCTCGGGTATGGGTGCGGATTCAATGCGCTTCGAATTCCCTCAAGGTCGAACCTTTTGATCGTACCCGTGGCATGTACCTGTGGCGTGGGTTGGGGCGCGGGTTCAATCAGAGGCTTTTGCTCTTCACACTCCCACTTCTGATGGTAGCCACGGAGGCACCCGCGGCACGGGTTGGAGGCGCAAGTTCGGTTAAAGACCTTTGGTGGTCCTTCAACTCGAGTCCAAACAAGGTGAACAGCTTCGTAGGTTCCATCTTCCTCCAAATAGCTTCATCTTCATGTAACTCTAAGATCAAACCTTGCAAAACTTGTTTTAGTCTTTTAGCCCTCAACCTAGTCATTGGACCTCCCATATCTTGAAACGGACTCTTGGTAGCACCTCCATGATCATGACCATTTATGTCCTCATTATTCCCTCCTTCCGCACGAAGATTCGCCTTTGAATCTCCTATATCATATAAAGAGAGATTAACCATGTTAAATGTTGCACTAATATTACCATACTCACTTGGCAAATCTATCTTATAAGCGTTATCCCCAATTCCCTCAAGGATTTGAAATGGTCCATCTCCTCGTGGACTCAATTTAGATTTTCGTTGTTGAGGGAAATGCTCGTTCCTTAAATGGATCCAAACCCAATCTCCAAGCTCGAATTGAACTTGCATTCTTTCACGATTTGCTTGCTTGGCATATTGTTCGTACTTCCTCTCAATATTAGCTTTAACTTTGGTATGCAACTCCTTGACAAAATCTGCCTTCCTCTTGCCATCCATGTCAACATGCTCCCTAGAAGGCAAAGACAAGATATCCAAAGATGTTAGAGGATTGAAACCATAAACAATTTTAAAAGGAGAATAAGAAGTAGATGAATGAATAGTTTGATTATAAGCAAACTCTATGTGTGGCAAGCACTTCTCCCAATTCTTAAGATTGTGTTGGATGATTGCTCGAAGAATCGTTGTAAGTGTACGATTAACCACTTCAGTTTGTCCATCTGTTTGAGGATGAGCAACAATTGAAAACAGCAATTTGGTCCCTAGCTTGCCCCAAAGAGTGCGCCAGAAATGACTTAGAAATTTGACATCACGGTCACTCACAATGGTCCTTGGTAACCCATGTAGTCAAACAACCTCTTTAAAGAATAAATCTACAATGCAAGTTGCATCGTTAGTTTTAACACAAGCTACAAAGTGTGCCATCTTACTAAAATGATCAACTACCACAAAAATGTTATCCTTGCCACTTTGAGAACGTGGAAGCCCTAGAACAAAGTTCATAGAAACATCAGTCCACGGAACGGTAGGAACAGGCAATGGACTATATAACCTATGAGGCATAACTTTGGATTTAGCTTTCTGACTAGTTATACATTTAGCACAGAAAGCTTGTACATCACGTTTCATATGAGGCCAATAAATGTGTTCATGTAAAATATCTAAAGTCTTAACGACACCAAAATGCCCCATAAGACCCCCTCCATGAGCCTCACCAATCAAAAAATCACGCATGGAACATAAAGGAATGCACAATTTGTCCTTTCTAAATAAGTAGCCCTCATGTAAATAAAACCCTCCATGCATAGAACCCAGCTGTGGTGATTTATTCATGCAATTGTGCCACACGTCACCAAAATCCTGATCTCCTACATAAGAATTTTTTAAGTGCTCGAAACCAAGTAATTTTGCATGCAAAGAAGTAAGCAGAGTATACCTACAAGATAATGCATCAGCAACAATGTTCTCCTTACTTTAGTTATATTTGATGACATATGGAAAGATTTCAATGAACTCGAGCCACTTAGCATGTCTCTTGTTCAACTTACCTTGAGACTTGAGAAATTTCAAGCTTTCATGATCAGAATGTATAATGAACTCTTTTGGCCACAAATAATGTTGCCAAGTTTGAAGAGCTTGAACCAAAGCATAAAGCTATTTTTCATGTGTTGGATAGCTCAGACTCGCCCCTTGAAGCTTCTCACTAAAGTATACAATTAGCCTAGAATCCTACATCAAAACAGCACCTATACCAATTCCACTAGCATCACATTCGATTTCAAAAACTTTATCAAAGTTAGGCAAACTTAGTAATGGAGCATTAGTGAGTCTATCCTTTAACAACTTTTGTAACATCCCGCGTCTAGACTAGCCCAATAACTTTTGAGCTTTAAACCACGGGCTCAATGTAGACACCAAATTTTGACACACCTCTTGTAAATATATGTGTGTGTTACTTCATTTAGGGAATATTTTCATTTTCTGGGGGTCGAGTGCAATTTTCGTGTATATTATGTCTAATTCGTTACATCAGGGGCAAAATGGTAATTTCACCACGTAGATATTATTTATTTTTATTTTATTTCCTAAATATACAGTTTTACTATTTTCATAATTATTTGTAATTTTAATAATTTTTGGGAGTAATTTACTATTTATTTAAAATTTTAGTATTTTTAAACTTAATGGCACGTTTTTCAATGCACTCTTTTTTACGAGAATTTTCAAGTGAAAAATTTTATATATGCATTTTGAATACTCATAAATTTTCTGTAAAAATCTCATAATTTTTAGAGGTCTTTTAGTATTTATTTAATTTTCATCTTTTTGTTTATCAACGGCACGTTTTCCAATGCGCTATTTTTATGAGAATTTTGAAGTGAAAAAATTTTATATATGCATTTTGAATACTCATAAACTTTTTGTAAAAATTTCATAATTTTTAGAGGTCGTTTAGTATTTAATGGCACGTTTCCCAATGCATTTTTTTTTCAAGTAAATTTATTTATGCATAGCTCATATATTCATGAATTTCCCGTATAAATTTCATGATTTTTAGAAATTTTTAATGTTTATTTTAATACTTTATTATTATTATTTGTTATTATTATTTTTCTATCAATCGCACATTTTTAATGTTATGTTAATTTTTTTTGAATTTTTGCGATAATTTTTTTTTTTTCGGTTTTATAATTATAAATTTCAGCAGTTTTCTTAGTAATTTTAGAGATTCCCAAATATCTTTTATTTTATTCTATTTGTTTTCCTTTACTTTTTCTTTTAAAAAAAAAAAAAAAGGGGCAGGTTGCGTTTGCAGCCTGCTGCTGCTACAGTAAGCCACAACAGTTACTCCATGGCGCTACCAACGACTCCACCTTATTCTCATCATCAACATTCAATCCCATCATCTCAATTCATCAGATTTCATGGGATTTGGTTGATTCAATACTCCATCTTCATCTCTCCTGCACACTCATTTTTTTTACACTCCCCTGTTGCCTGCAAAAACTCTCATCTCTCACCATCTTCACGGACACTTCACAGATACACAGACACCAAGCACACACCTCTCCCTTCTTCCCTCTCTCGGTCTCCCTCACTCTCACTGGCACACACTTCCCCTGCACTCTCAATTCCCCACCTGCAGACAATTTGCAGACACAACCTCACTCTCACTTGCACACCATAAACACACACATTACACACTCACACACCCCTGCACAATTGCAGCACTAAAACACACACCTGCATACACCAGTCCAAACATTGCACTCAAGCTTCACCCGACCAAAACACACACTTTGCACTTCACTCTCACTCACACACAGACCTCCCTCTCATCCCCTTCCCCTCCAAACACACAGCTCACACCAGGCACACACTCATTCACGCACAACACACACACCTGGATATTCCTCTACCTCTCTGCCCTCACCATTTTCTTTCACAGACTTCACAGAACACACACTCCTCTTCCTCTTCACAGACACACACCAGTCCACACCTGCACTCTCCATCTCCCAGCTCCAAAACATACATTCAATTCACACAGACACACAATTCTCTCTCCCTTCTTCCCTCTCTCGGCCCCTCCCCTGCATCTTCATCAAACACACACTTTCACAGACACATAAGCTCACGCACAACACACACCTGCACTCTCCATCCCCTGCACCTCAAACGCACCCCTGCACCTGTTAAACACACACCACAACACACAAGAAACACACACCTGCATACACACACACTTCCCCTGCATACACACACCATTACACAGAAACGCACACACAACACACAACACACCTGCATACACACCCCTGCAAACCTTCAAAAAAAAAAAAAAAAAAAGCAACAACAACAAACGATCAACATCAGTGGCGCCGGAGGCAGCCAAAATCATCACAAACCATCCGCCGGATTCTCCAAAACAGGTAGCACTTTGGCCCTCCTCTTTCATTTCCTGTAATCAGAATTTGTATTCAGATTTCATTGCAAAAATATATATAATAATGATAATAATAATAATAACAATGATAAAATCCAATTGAAATTAGAGTTTTGATTTCTGATATTTGGGCAATTTCAGTTGGAAAGTTTGAGAAATAGAGAGGAATAGAGAGAAAACAAGTCGGAAAGAGGGGGGAACCGAGAAGAGTGAGAACCAGAGAGAGAGAGAGAGAAGAGAGAGAGAGAGAGAGACCTGCGGGTAGAGAGAGCCGGACGGAGAGAAAAGAGAGAAAGGGAGGAAGAGAGAGAGATCGAGAGAATCCGGTTGAGAGAGAGAAAGAAACGAGAGCTGGTAGAGAGAGAGGGAGAGAGAGTCGAGTTTCTGGGAAGCAAGAACAGGGAAGAAGCAGAGGGGAATCGGGGAGGAAGAAGAGAGAAAAAGAAAAGAGGGAAAAGGAAAGAAGAAAAGAAGAAAAAAAAGAAGGAAAGAAGAAAAGAGAGAAAAGAAAAAGAGAGAAAAGAAAAAAGAGAGAGAAAAAGGAAAGAAAAAATAAAAAAGGAAATCTGGAAAAAAAAAAAAAAAAAAAACCGAAATCAGCCGGAAAAAGAAAAAAAAAATGTTTTGGTGAAACTACGTCGTTTTGACGTAGTTTCACTCAAAACTACGTCGTTTTGGTTAGTTAGTTTTTTTATTTATTTTTAATTAATAATAGGTATTTATTTTATAGTCCTTATATTTTCAGTAATGCTACTGTGGCCCTGAAAATGTTTGATTTGTGTATTTAAATTTCTGTTTATTGTAGATTGACCCCCATAATTTAATTTTCTTTGCAATTAGGTCCCGATTAATTGCATTTAGGTCCCTCAACTTTTAGATAATTATAATTTTGCCCCCTACGTTTTTTAATTTTTCATTTTGACCCCTATATTTGTCGGTAATTACATTTTGACCCCTATAATTTTTCTGGAATTGCAATTTTACCCTCTGATATTTATGGAAATTGCAATTTTACCTCCCAAGCTTGCTGTTATTGTATTTTAGACTTTAAATGTTGCTGGAATTCTGTTTTAGTCCTTGAATGTAGCTGGAATTTGCAATTTGGTCCCTCGCATTGCTGGAATTTTTGCATTTTTGTCCTCAAATTTGCTGGAATTTTATTTTTTGGCCCTTGTTGTTGCTGGAATTTATATTTTGGTCCTTTATGTTGCTGGAATTTGTTTTAAGACCTCCATTAATTGTTAGAATTATATTTTAGCCTTTTATTTGTTGCTGGAATTTGTATTTTAATACTTGTAGTTGCTGGAATTTTTATTTTTGGCCCTTTTATATAGCTGAAAATTATAATTTGACCCTAGACATTGCTGTAAATTAGGTATTATTTAATGACTTTGCTGAAATTATATTTTTAGCTTTAAGTATTGCTGGAAATTTTTATTTTTGGGTATTATACTTGCTGAAGATTACGTTTTAGCTTTTAAATTTGTTGTAAACTATGTCATTACCTTAATTAGGGTTTAAAATTATAATTTTACTCTTTTGTTTGTTGAAAATTACATTTTTCACTTTAGAATATTGCTTAAATTTTCACTTTTAATCCAAATCTTATAATATTTTATTTTTGTAAAAAAAAAAAGTATTAATTAAAATTAGTTAAGTCCTCAAAGCTTTAAATTATTTCTTTTTACATTTTCTTTATTTATTTTTATCAAACTTATAATTAATGTTCTAGAATGGGGTCTTGTTAGTCTAATTAATGTTCAAATTAGTCTCTCTATTTCCCTTTTAGTTATTTTAATAATTCTTATTTGAGGTGTTAAAATTTCAATGTATGTATTATTGTATTTTATCTTCTATTATTATTATTAGTATTATTATTAGTTTTATTTTATTTTATCTTTGTTGTTTTGCTTTATTTATTTATTTATTTACTAATTTATTTTTACTTAAACAATTTTCATTTTTCTCCTAAATGATTAATTATTGTTATCATTATTTTTCTTTCTCTTATTTTGTTTATTATTGCTATAATTGTTTGAATTATCATAGCATGTTCATAGTGATCGGTAGAAAATTATTCAATTAGTGATTGATTTATTAAATAGTGATAATTTTGACATGTTTGTTCATTTTAGTAGCCATTTATACCGGGTTTACGAATGAGAGGTATCTCGATTACCCTTCCAATATTTCTTTTTATGTGCTCCTACGTGCTCCTATGTGTTTTTCTACGGGTTTTGTGCTTATAATTTTTATCCATGTGAGAGTTTTTATTTATTTATGTCATATTCTTTATTCGAATTTAATTTTTGATTATTAAAGAAATGTAATAGATAGGTAATATTCTATTTAGCAAAATTTTTGTATTTAGATAGAAAATGTAATAGATAGGCTAGATAGGTTACCTTTTTATTTTTAGATTGTAATTAGGGTTTCTTCGTGTAATAGTTAGGGCTTTTGTGTGCTATGTGTGTTATGTGCTTGTGTGTTTTATTCGCTTTTCCTAGGAACTTGCATCTAGAATACCATGCTTATGTCTATGTGCTCCTACTTGCTATTACTTGCTCTTATGTGATTTATTGCTTTAATACATTGCTTTATTTATTTACTGCTTTAATTATATATGTGTATCGTCGCCACACTAATCAAAGCTAGTTGTGGTTAATTTCGGTTTCTTCGCTAGTCCAACGCTAGCGGAGAATTTTTAGAAAATAGGCTAGTCCAATGCTAAGCCTTTAGGTCATTTTAGCATTAGGATCATTTTTCGTAGTGCATTTCATGACATTTCACACACATTTTATCTTTTTAGGCTTTTCCATTTTCTATGATTTTTTTATATACTTTATCATTTATTATCTATTTTAACATCTATTAGTGCATAACATTTAGATTCCACTACACATAGAATTTTAGGTCATTTGTGTGATTTGACTAAGAAATAGTCATCTACTCACGTGGGAAGCGATGGCGTACATGTCGTTCCCCCCTCCGTGAGTAGAAACAGTTAGTCACGAGTCTATTAGTCCCCCGTACCCGTTATGTTGCATCCCTACTTTCTTTGTTCACTTACTATCTATACTACTATTTTCCTTTTCTTTTGCATTCCATTTTGCATCTATACTCGTGACTCCATCGAGGTCTAGATTCGGGTTTCGCAATTAATGCGATAATTCCGACCAAACCTCAATGGAACATTTTCGTCCCTTATCGATATCCATTTTTAGGACTTAGATTTGCATTCATATAGTTGCATCCAAATGTGATAAAATCTTAGGGTTATATTAGGAAAATTTAGACTAAACCTCGCAACTAGTTTCGGCTAGGTTGAAAGGGTGCCTTAGGCGCGAGCCTTTGCCTTCCCTTTCTTCAACTGTGACTCCCGAACCTTTTTCTCTTGTTTTCAAAGACCTGGAGTCGTCTAAAAGGGTTTTTCTTGTTTTTCCTATATTTTTCCAAAATCATTTCTTTAAATAAATCATTCTTAATTTTCTTACCTTTTATAAAATATTTTCGGGTGACTTGGTACACCAAAACTCAATACCAAGTGGCGACTCCTTTTTCACTAAAAAACCCTTTTTAGACTCTATTTTCGGGCCCAAAAATCGTCGCATTTCAAAGTCCCATTTTAGGCCCTTTTTCTTTTATTTTTAAAGTAAAGCATTTGTTTTGTCACATTTTTATCGAATCATCTTTTACAAAGCATTTTCAAAAAATTAGTTTTTACAAAAAAATTTTACACGTTTTTTTAATAACCACAACATTACATTTAATACTTCCTTTTCCCTTTTCCCGACATCTTCTTTACATCTCTTCTATTTATTTTTCGAAAAAATGGGGCGCGACAGCTGGCGACTCCACTGGGGATCACTAGTGAGTCCGAGCACTAGGTTTAGTCATTTTATTCTTTTTCTAACCCTTTCATTTTATTGCATTTGGATGCTTAGGATTGCATTTCTATTTTTCTAGGTTTTTAGGTTTTTCTTTTGCATCTTGCACTTCCCGTCTCTCGGTTACTTATGTGATGTATGTATGATTTATTCACTTGTTACTGCTTTACTCGACCGCGCTTGCATTTGGGGAAGGGGTCAATCACCCTTAGAGCCCACGCGTGTTATTGTTACATTCCTTCCTCTCATAAGGAGCACTTCATACGTGCATTCGATGTTTTTACCCTTTTTCTCTTTTTGGTGGTTGTCACCCACCCATCCCAGTTAGGAATAGGATTGATCTACTTAGGCATGTGCGCGGGGCACGATGTGCACGTAATCATGTTTGGGAGATCACCCGAACTCTCGGCTTGAGTCCACAAGTCTAGAGATTTGGGCTTTAAAAACAGATCCACTTGGACACGTGGCCGGGGCACGATGTGCACGTAGCAGTGTCTGGGGGATCACTCGAGCCACCGACCAAAGGATTTGGAATTGATGACCCTTATCCTTAAGTCTGAAGGCTTGGGAACCGACAGCCTTAATTGAGTCTAGATGCATTAGCGAGCCCAACCTCATGCATCCATGTAGAATAACCTAGAATAGAGTCAACCTTACCCTATCAGGTACACTAGGCACGAGAGGAGGGAATCCACCCCTCTTTATTTATCTTTTCTGTTATACTGTTTATTGCTATTTGCTTTATCAATGTGTTATGTGATATTGTTGAAAACTAACGCATTTTCTTTCGTTTCGATTGCATTCATAAACCGTAGAATAAAGAGCCCTGGCATGGTGCTCTTATAAGAAATTAACCCGTTTTTGGCATGTTCATATTTCCCATCTTACAAGTTCGTTTCTTTCGAAAAATAAATATATAGTATCTCCTAGTTTCTCACAAAAGTTTATTTTGTAAACCCAAAATACCCAAGAATTCAATAATGATAATTTTTAACTTTCAAAAAAAAAAAAAAAAAAAAAAAAAAAGAAGAATCTGATTTTTTTGACTTGTATACACCATGTTTAAGTTTGCAAACCCGAACTTCTTTTTTAAAGACATTATTTTTCTATACATACCTATTTTGTAGCAAATACATAAATTTGAAATCAGTAATCTTTTGTACAGTTTGTGACCCATTTTAAAAAAAAAAAAAAAATAAATCTTCATCATGCATAATTGTAGATAGGATTCTTTAATAATATCGTTTCGAGAGTTTCGTCTATTTTTGTTCTGCTTTAATAAACTGGCATCATGCATTAACCCTAGAAGGGGATGCCGCCTAGGGAACCCCATTTTTAGAAATAAGCCAACCTTGTTTCCCGCGGGTATATAACCCTTTTATGGGAATTTCACGTTTAAATTTTTGTAAAAACTCGAGAAGTAGGGCCTGTAGGTAAGGTATCTGATATGAGTGACATGCTTCAGATGGAAAGTCCGCGGCGTATCTACCAGATGTTGGCAGTCCCACCCGAAGTCCAGAAATGGCCAACCCTCATGTCCTCTAGTGAAATCAATCAAGTAGCAGTGTTCTTAGGACCAATTGGCGATTTTAAGGATATAGAGGCAGATGGACGTTTGGTGGAAGCTCTGGTTCACCTATGGGATCCCAGTTGCTCAGCATTCAGGATCGGGGATCGAGAGATGACTGTCACTATTGAAGAGGTGTCTGGTTTGCTAAATTTGACAACGAAACATACATCAATAGTGTTTCCAACTGCTTCAGGAAAGGCCGAATTCTGTCATTTTACTGGTTTAAAAGAATTTGTAATGCAAGGGTCAGGATCAGAGTGTGGATGTAAAATTTCTATTCGATCGGTTCGCAGCAAGAGATGGGTTCGACCGACACATGGAGGACTTCACATTCGCATCTAAGACGATATGGGAGCATAAGAGACCGAATGGTGTACTGGGTTCGTAATGGCCGGCATCTACCTTTTTCCCTAGGAGAGACAAGAGGATAGGCTTCAAGACCACCAAGTTCATGACCGATCTATTCTTTGGTATTGGAGGCCAAAGAGTTTCTATAGTACCAACGGTATTGGCAGACATATTCATTTCATGCACGAATTGTCAAAGAGGGGAAAATTTCTTTCACGGGTCAAACCGGATTCTGTATATATGGGCCATGGAACATTTCAAGAGGCGCTCACCTGTCCGTGATAGTTTGCCATTGGTCGGATATGACTGGATTGTCACTCACCATAAGAGGGTTGATAAGAACGACAGATCGATGAATTCATCCGAGTACTTGGATTTCTTGAAGACATTGCCAGATCAAAGAGTCAGATGGGTATTAGATTGGACCGATTGCCTCAAGCCAGCTTTACGTACAAAGTCATCGGACTTTATACCGTTGTTGGGGACTCAGGGCGTTGCTGCTTACACACCGAAAAGGTTCCTCAGACAGCTTGGACGTGTTCAGAGCCTGCCACCCATGCCCGAACTAGCCAATTTCACCATCAGTTTTGATAAAGGAATTTGTCCGAACCCTGTTCCAATGAAGACCCAAATCACTTCTGCTTGGGGCACATTATCCAATGATGACAACATTGCCTATGATCCGCAATCTAAGCAAATGGGTTTGGTCACTCCTCAATACAAAGATTGGTTTCAGAATCTCGAAGGGAATAGACCGCAAGCGGCACCGTCCGAGGAAGTGAGAAGATTGATGGCCATCATTGAAGCAAAAGATAAAGAGAACCTGCAATTGAAACAATCTGTGGAGCTGAACAAGCAAATGGCAGAACGAAACAAAGAGTTGTACGAGCAGTCAAGAGAGAAGCATCAAGAGTTAAAGAGGAAATGCAGTGAATTGTATGATGAAGCAGAACGCATGAAAAATCCCTACTTTAGAGAATCAAAAGATGCTATGATAGATAGGCTAAAGAGGTTTAATGATCTTGTACACAGTCGTCTTCGAGAGATGATGTAAACAAGTGCATTTTAAATTTTAGATCTATCAATGAAAATGGTCTTCTTTTTCTGATTCAAAAGTACAGGTTTGGTAAACAGGCCCTACTTCGACAGTGTTGCATCATGTTAGGCCTACCCTTGGCATAATAAGGGCACCCCCCTAAGACATGCATCCGAATCATTTATATACTTACTAATTTTAGATCTTTTTCTTTTCTTTGTGATAATAAAATTGACAGTGACTAATGACGATGGGGCGACTAAACATTCTTCTTTCTGATGTACATTTCAGGTACTTGTAAAACATAGCTTCTTTTCACCGAAGCCCCATTCGTACACGGTCCCGTACTAGACAGCTACATATAAACATGAGTGCTCCCACTGAATCATTCGAGGGACCTGCGGGAATCAAGTCTTCAGAGTTAACAGCGTTGAGGGCTCAGATGGATGAAATGTTGGCCAAGATGAATAATATGACTCATGAAGTGTCTTCTCATAGTCAAATCATTGCCCACTTCATCAGTAACATGAACAACAACGGCTCTACTTCTGCTGCACCGGTCACTCGAGAACCTCCGCAATCCCAATCTGATGTGAGCGGAAATGCCCCAGATGCAAATAACAATGTCTCAGCTATTCCAGTACAAACCCCACTCCTCAATACCCAAAATACTCAAATGCCTCCTCCACCCCCAAACACTCAAAACCCTCAAATGACCGTTCCAATCCCACCCAGTCCTAGACACACCCAAAATACTCTGAACCAACCACAATACCCACAACAAGCCAACCATTTCTCTCTGAACACTCAACCACCACCGAACCTCAACACACATCAGTTTGTGCTAGACCCGGGGTATCAAGTAGGAGTGGATGTGGAGCCGTATAACAGGGATGAGAATCCAAGGCATGACAGAAAAGGCCCTGTTGCGAAGATTGGAGAGATTCGATGATTTCATCAAAGAAAGCCAAGGATTGGATCGATACGGCGGTTTGAGTTATCGATGATTTCTGTATGTTCCCTGATACTCAACTGCCTCCAAAGTTCAAGGTGCCAGAATTTTCTAAATACAACGGTGCTGGCGACCCTGTAGTGCACCTTAAGATGTTCTGCAACAAGTTGGGCAAAGCCGACCGGGGATGAGAAATTGCCGATGAGGCTATTTGGAGAGAGTTTGGAGAAGGATGCATTAGGAATGGTATTTGAAGTTAGATTTTTCAAAGATCCGAAACTGGACCGACCTCTCCCGAGCATTTATCAAACAGTACGAGTTCAACTGTGATTTGGTGCCAGATAGATTTTCGCTGGTAGAATTGAAGAAAAAGCCCTCAGAAAGCTTATGTAGGCTTATGGGCAGCGTTGGCGGAGTGTGGCAGCTAAAGTAAATCCGCCAATTGATGAGAACGAAATGGTAAAATTATTTATCGATGCCCAAGACCCGCCTTACTACCAGGCCATCGTAGGCTCAATTGGAAAGACCTTTCGCCCAGGTTATTGAGCAAGCAGAAGCTATTGAGAGAGGGGTGAAGAAGGGAAAGGTAGTTAGACATGGCTGCTGTGAAGTTGCAAGTTGAATCGTTGCAAAATGGCAATAATCTGAAGAAAGCAGTTGGGAAAAAGCCTGAGAAAAGAGAAGAAGAAATATCTTTTGTGATAAATCAAGGCCCAAATTTCAACCCCAGGTTCCAAAACAAGCCAAATTACCATTCTCAATACCCACGATTCCCTCAGTTGGCACATCCCTCACCTGCTTATCCCAGTACCCTCAACCTGTTTCAATACCCAAGCCCAACCAGTAAATGCCCAACCATTTTATC